>JAVJIF010004438.1:0-214486 GCA_038442645.1 Agave tequilana
ATGAGGAATCTGTACCTCAGCCGCCAACTGAGAGAGACTCCATCAGCTGGCGCAACGTGATTAAATTTTAACCACAATTTTGGATGCTGATATCATGGTCGCAGTTTTATATGAGCACTGTGATTAAGTCGCAGTGTTTTTATGAGAACTGCTGTCATGATCGCAGTCTTTTTCTGAGGAGTCCTATTTACACTAAAAAAATATGATTTTTTAGGATTGCGATCATGTTACAGTGGACTTCGACCATGTTGCAGTAAGTTTGCCACCATATTGAAGTGACAGCTGAGAGAGCCTTTCTCAGCTGGCGGCTAAGGTACATCTCTTTGTGTGTGTGTGTGTGGAGTTGATTCTCTAAAAACAGTTCTCACGGATTTCTGTGAGAACTTTCATGTGGGTCATCGATCTGATAGATCAAATCAAATAAAACTAAATCTCTATCAGATCTGACGACCCACATGAAAGTTCTCACAGAAATCCGTGAGAACAGTTCTTAGGGGATCAACTCACTATATATATAACACACACACATATAGAATAAAGTATATCAGATGCCATTTGACGAGATCCCGTCTGATGTCAGCTGATTTCTCCCCCCTCACAAATTTTTTTGATCCAACCTTACCAAATTATAATTCATCCTTAATTTGTGTATTTATAAAAATCACGTTGTTTTGAGTCCATTTGATCATGTATCTAATGGTTGTAAAAGTTGTATTGTTGGAAATCGTTAAACTTTGAACCATTAGAAACATGATCAAATAGATTCTAAAAAATGTGATTTTTGTAAATACACATATTAGGAGATGAATTACATTTGATAAGGTTGGATCAAAAAAATTGTGAGAAGGGGGAGAAATCAGCCGTCATCTGACGGGATCCGTTAGATGGCATCTGATATACGTATTCCTCATATATATATATATATATATATATATATATATATTATATATATATATATATATATATTTATATAGAGAGAGAGAGAGAGACTGTGTCCTTCCAAAAGGATTTGAGCCTGAATCTCTTTCCAACTCAAATACAACCCTCCGACATTCGAATACAAGATCCACTCTGTTGAAGTTGATCTATATTATTTCAAGTATATATAAACCAAAATCAAGTGTTTTGAATACATTTTGTCCATCCATCAAGCGGCGCAAAATGGACGGCCGAAAGTAGTGAGTTGGTTAGATCTATGCCTTAGACATACAAATTCTCGATCCAGCCATTTGATAATGATCTAAACATTTAAAAACCCCTAAAAATCAATTTTTTAGGTTTCAAATGTTCTACACCGTTAAACTAACCAACTCATTATTTAGGCCGTCCGTTTTTTTCCTACTTGATGCATGAGTAAAACTATTCAAAAGACTTGATTTTCAGCTTATAGATACTTGATAATAATATAGATCACTTCAACGGAGTGGATCTTGTATACGAATGTCGGATATTGTATTTGAGTGGGAAGGATTCGGCCTCAAATCCTTTTGGAAGGACACAAGTCTCTCTCTCCCCCCCTCTCTCTATATATATGTATGTATGTATGTATTTATATATATATATATATATATGTATATATATATATATGTATATATATATATATATATATATATATATATATATATATATATATATATATATATATATATATATGTGTGTGTGTGTGTATATATATGTGCGTGTATATATATGTATGTATGTATGTATATATATATACATGTATGTATATGTATGTGTATATATATACAGAAATATGTATATCAGCCGATAGCTGAGAGTCCCTCTCAGCATGCGGTGACGTGGCACATTATGAGCCACATATTTGACAATCTAAAATGATGCCGCGCTTTTGAAAATAATTAAAATTACCTAAAACCCCTATCGTTTGTCTTTTCTTAGAATGATATATTAGTTTTATATTCTTTATTATTATTTTTTCTCTCCTTTTATATGTCTATCTCTTTGTGTCGCCTCATGCTGTTAGATCTAGATTTTTGACTTGTAGAGAATGTCGTTCTAAAAAAGTGAGAGCGGGATCAGATATTAATTTTTAGTTGCAGACCTAATTTTCCAGCAGCTATTTTGACAGGTTCATGTTTCCTCGGGATGTCAGCTTCAATATTTTTATTGTGATTATTCTCTTCTTCTTCTTCTTCCAAAGGAAAGTCTATCTGAAAATTTCATCATCGGAAATATTGGCTATTCGATTTAAAATCTGAAAGACAAAAAAATACACAAAATATATAACCAATCTATCAGAGATGCTACTGAAGTCGCAGGAAAAAAATTATTTTAAAAGCTGTCCTTTTCATTAGGACTGCGACTTTGGTCGCATTCATAATAATAAATTGTCAGATAAAATTGAATTCTGTGATCATAGTCGCAGTATGAAATTTCATCTTCAAACTATTTATTTTACAAGACAGCGACCAAAGTCGCAGTCCAATTAAAATTTATTAATAAAAAGATTGTGACCTTGGTCGTAAAAATGGAAAATAAGTTATAAAATACTGCGACCAAGGTCGCAGTGTTATCAAACAAAATTTTTCAAAAAGACTGCTATTACATAAGACTGCGACCAATGTCACAGTCTTCGATCGTAGTCTTCCAACTATCTTAATTACTTAACTTTTGAGATCTTGTTCACTGCTTCAATTGACTATCCTCTTGTTTCATAAGAATGCGACCATGGTCGCAGTATTCTTTTTAGATTCCTTAATAAAAAATATTATGACTAAGGTCGCACTGTTATCAGACAAAACAGTCTCAAAGAGACTGCTGTTACATAAGACTGCAACCGAAATCGCAATCTTCTAATCATCTTAATTAATTAACTTACGAGATTATTGTCACTGCTTCAATTGACTGCGACTCTTATTTCATAAGACTGCGACCACAGTCGCAATATCCTATTTAGCTTAGCAAGGTCGAAAAATACTGCGGCCCTAATCGAAAAAATAAAAAAGGCTGCAACACTGCGACCAAAGGTCGCACTGTAAAACAAAAATAAATCTAAAAAGTGAAAATGATATTAAAAAATTTAAATCCAAAATTTTTCTTTTCAGAAACTGTGACTTCGATTGCAGTTTCAGAAAACAAAAAAAATAAAATAAATAAACTGTTTCAAGTCGCAGTAATAGATTTTTATTGTGATTAAAACATCTTTAAAAAAACTTGAACATTAATGCGACCATGGTTGCATTCTTTTAAATAATTTATTTTTCTAAAATTTAGTAATCAAGATCTGTAATTTTTTTGTTTGAAAAAATGCAAAATTTTCAGATCTGTAATTTTTTTTAGTGGGGGAACAGTTGTAGCCAGGTTAAAAGTGAAAGTGGGGGTATTTTAGTCATTGGGTAACGAAAAGTGGTTGAGGGTATCCTTTACCGCCTAAATTTTTAACTTCTCTGCGGCTAATATGAAGCCACGTCATACCGGCTGAGAAACTCTCTCAGCTGTCGGCTGAGGTACAGTAACCACACACACACACACACACACATATATGTATGTATGTATATATATATGTGTGTGTGTGTATATATATCTATATATGTATGTATGTATGTATGTATAGTGTTCCTAGTAGGTCTCATTAGATTATAATCTAAGAAGGCGGCTTAAAACTCCAACATCTCGATTTTTTTCACGATCTGACAGCACATTATTATCTTCATGTTTAAAGATGTACACATATAAAAGATCACGTGATTTGGAGTTTGTTTACTCTATTTTCTTTGCGTTCAAATATTAATGATTTTTTAACATAAAACAAAATGGAACGAGTAGATCAATTAGTAAATGAACTCCAAATCACTTAATTTTTTTATATGTATACATTCTAGAATATGAATATGAGAATGTGCCGTCGGATCGTGAAAAAAGAATTGGACTGTTAGAGTTTTAAATCGCCTCTTTAGATTGTAATCTAAGGAGACCTATTAGGAACACTTTACCTATTGTAATTGTCAGCTTCTGACCTACACCAGGATCAAAACACATGTCCTCTCATCAGAAACTCTCAAAGACGGACGACAAGATGGGCCAGGAGAACATTCCCTCAAAGCATCATCTCTCCATTCTCGAGGTCACTTCTCCTCCCGAGGATACTCCTACTCTTGAGGACTTGACGGCTCTGAGAGCACTCCTTCTGAGGAATATTGTCCTAAGGATGCACCTCCCTCCAAGAGCGTCGCCATCCCGAGGTCGATTCCTCCTGTCCCGAGTAAGACGACAACAACAACTAACTTAATCGATCTCTACCTACAATCGTGGCAGAAAATAGATGTAAGTAGAAGAAGAATACAAAGAAAAGTAAGTTTATAATTCTTTGTTATATGTGCTCTTTTTTTCTCTTTTTTACGTTTTAGGTGAAGTTTTAATAATATGTTTTGTGTACTGGAATATTTTTCATGGAATTTGATAGATTTTTACTTAGAAAATTCATTAGAATATTATGAATTTGATAGCAAATCTCTATGAAACTTTATTAGTTATTTCAAATTACAAGTGTTGGCCCAGAGGCCCTTCACTCTAGTTTTGATGATGATTAACGCATATAGTTATAGTCTACTAATAATCTTGTGATATTTAGTTTCAGATATTTAACCAAGATATTAGTAGGTGATTAGCTTCAACGAAAGTGTTTTGGAGCTTTCACGTGGTAATTCAAGAGCTCGAGCGTCAAGTTCACATCTAGCACTCGGTTGGAGTCAAGCTCATTGGATCGCTTTTGGATCGAGTCGACTTGGAGACGGAGTTCTACAAGAAGACATCGGTTTGTTTAGTTTAAGATTTTATTTAGTTCTCGTGTAAAGGTAGATAGTGTTGATATGCTCAAGTTCACAATACACACACAGTTTCATGTTTTTATTTTTTGGTTTAACCGATATTGATTTTCGTGTCAAAAACAAAGATATAAATATTGTATATTGGATTCTATCCGTATACAATATGCTTCAAAGTTGTTTAAATATCATGTTTTTGTATTTACATATGTTTTGAAAAAATTGGATTTCCATTTCAAAATCTAAGTTTGGAAAATACGGTTTTTGGTTTAAGGCAAAATTTTTAATCACAAAAAAATGGTTCAAATTGTTTGATATATGCCTTGAATTTATGTCACACATATTTATATTTCAAAGATATAATAAGAACTGATTTTTGTGAAATTTATGTGAATTTATGGGATTTAATTGATAATAAAAATCCAAGTTTTTAAATCTTATAAATGTTGACCAGGCTGTCTGCCGGTCGACCGGTCCGTCGACCGAGGCAGAAGTCGGTCGACCAGACCGGTCGACCGACGTGCACAGGACGTGCACGCAGCCAGGGCTGGTGGGCTGGTTGACCGGGCGGTCGACCGTCCAGAGAGCTCTGCTCTCTGGAAATAGCCCCAGTCGACCGGGTCGGTGGACCGACAGAGAGCTCTGCTCTCTATATCCAGTCTCGGTCGACCGGGCCGGTCGACTGGAGGCACAACGGTCAAAAATCTAACCGTTGGGCCGGTCGACCGGGCGGTCGACCGGAAGGGCAATTCTGCCCTTTCCAGCTGCCAACGGGCAGATTTGGATTGGGGCTATAAATACCCCATATCCTTTGCTGTTTTGAACAAGTTTTTAGAGAGCAATTTTTTTCACCTTTACAAGTGTTTAACAGCAAGTTTTCAAAAGAGTTTTTGAGTTCAAAAGATCAATCTTTATTTTGTTTTAAAGGGTTGAAAAAATCAAAGAAAAAAAGTCTTTGGGATTGATTTGATCTTCATTTACATTTCTATCTAGAGTTTTTCCTAGAGTTTTTTCTTGTGTTTTTGATTTTTAAACTCTTTATTTTCTCACACTTGAGCTTATCTATCTATCTTATCTATTAGAATCTATTTTGTGGGAAAATTAGTTTGTGGTTGTTGATACCACCAAGTTGTAAACCTTCCATACTTTGTGATATCCCTCTAGTGAGAGGTGATTGTGTTGATATCCCTCTAGTGAGAGGTAATTATGAAAGTGGTGTTTGTATCCCTCTAAGTGTAGAGGTGATTGTGATTGTGTGGCTAAGTGCCTTATCCCTCAAGTGTGAGGTTGATAGTTGTTTGGCTTAGTGCCTTGCCTCTAGTGAGAGGTTGTATTTGAGAGAGGAGTTGTGTACTCTCAAACTGTATTTACCCAAAATTCTCAGTGGAGGTTCCCTATGTAGAAAGTCATGTGTGGACGAGTTAGTGGAAATCCTTCTATGTGAAGGCGAGAACGTAGAGCTGGGCGCTCGAACCTCGAAACATATCTTGGTGTTTGCGTTTGCTCCACTATCTCTAAACTCTCTCTATCTTACATTGTGCATTGATTCATATTGTTCATATCATATACATGCTTAGTTTGTTTGTGTGCCACACTTGTGTTAACCAGAGAGCTTCATATAGCACTTCAACTCTTATTCAGATGATTTTAGAGGAGATAGTCCAAAGCCCTTCACCGGGAATTCGGCTACACTCTTTGGTTACACTAAGTGTATTGCATTAGTTTTTAAAGTCCGCATTATTTGTCATTAGATTAGCCTTTTACACCTATTCACCCCCCTTCTAGGTGTACTTTCAATTGGTATCAGAGCCTACGCTCCTGATATTAGGTTTAACCACCTAGGAGTGAGATCTTAGTTGCTAATCTAGCATTTGCATTTGCACACATATAGTTTGCACTCATGGATAACCCTCCCATATTTGATATCTCTAAAATTGATATATGAAAGGTTAGGATGAGTTGACATTTAAAAGCCATAGATTATAAAGTTTACCTTACCATTACCAAGGAATCTTACCTAGTAATAGCAAGCATATAGAGGCCAATGCACTTCCCTAGATGCACTTAGAAAACACTTAGCAAAGAATATTTAAACATGATTTCTCATTGTGATTTCGCCTTTGCAGTGTGGAACATCTTGACCTCTCTAAAGCTTCAATTGCCAATCCAAGTGAGAGAAAATCTAGTGGAGAAGAGTTTGACCAACGTTGCATCATGGTCCAAGGGAATGACTCCCTTGAGGTACATTCGGATACTCAACTAGATAGTGCTAGTTCTTCTTGTGATGAATATATTGATGCCGATGCTTAAATGAAAAACTTTCTATTGTTTGTAAAAAATTGTCAGAAAAATATAAACTTTTGAAAAAGAGTAGTTTTGCATTAAAAGAAGAAAATGAAAATTTGTCTTCTAAATTTGATTTGATTTTGTAAGAGAAAGTGAAGATTTCTAATGAAAGGAATTCATTGAAATCCAAACTTGACCTTGCCCTAAAAGAAAACAAAATTTTAAAAAATAAAAATGAATGTGAAATTGTTTTGAAGAAAAATGAGGCTTTGTCTTCAAAACTTGATTTTGTTGTAAAAGAAAATGAATCTTTGAAAAATAAAATTATTTCTATTTCAAAATAGCTAGATTTGGTTTTCAAGAAAAACACTTCTTTGAAAAATGATTTAGATACTCATATTTGCCATGCTAGTGTAGCTCATCATCTAGCTTATCTATTGCATGCACTTCTTCTTCCATGATTGAAAATGATATATCCATGTTAAAGAAGAGTGTTGATTGTTTGGGCTCCACTTTGAGCCAATGTGCCATGAACCACACACGTTTGGAATCTATGTTTCGAAAGAAACGTGTTCCTCCTATGCATGCACACAAACCACAGCATACACATGCTTCCTACGTACATACACACAACACTATGGTATGCTCGTGTGTACACTTGTACACATTGTGGACGTAAGGGCCACCATGCTAAATTTTGTTATGATAAAGTATATGATATAAATTTAGCAAATAAGTTTATTTGGGTTAGGAAAGGAGCTAACTCCCATGGACCCAAAAGAGTATGGGTACCAAAATCCACCCCTATTTTATTTGATGTAGGTGTGGGCTCTCACTTGACGTGAGAGTGATAGTGCCTTGAGGTGGATGCGTTCCAAGCTTAATGGTGACTATTTTGGATGCATCACTTTCAAGGGAAATTTGGTGGGAGGACCACCTTAGTTTGGAGACATAGAGATGTACCCTCTTGGTTTGGTAACAATCTCTAACTCCCATTTATGTTTACATACTTTCATATGATTAATTTTTAGCTTGTCATGTTTTTATGATTATTATGTTAAATGCCATGATAATTAGATTTGTGACATACATGTATAGTATTTGAGATACACCCATGTTCATATAGATTATTACCTTTGTGTTCTCACCACAGTTTAATTATCGTGTATATCATAACTCTAAACATGTGCATTCATATAATGATCATCTTAGTTTATGCTTTGCTTTATACTTCAATGTTTTGATTACATGTTTAGATGTTAGTTTTCATTAAAAATTGAGTATATACTTGTACAAATAGTGAGCCACACATAGATTATTAAATGTTTGTGCTTGATTGCTCATTTGTACTCATTGGATGTATTAGTATAGCCTAGTTTTGATGATTCATGTATTTTGACTTGTATTCCCTATTTTTATGCATGATTTCATGTTTGAGATTAGCTTCATGTATATGTCCATTTTGTCTAAACTAATAGTTATACATATACATCCTTGAGCCATTTGCTTTTCATGCAAAATCTCTTTATAGACTCAATTGTGTTTGGATATGTATGTATACCTTTAGTTTTGACAAAACATACATATACCTTGAAGTTTGAATTATTTTGATGAAAATTGAATTTTGATGATTTTCATAAGTTCCATGTTTGTAAAGGAATTTCATATTGAGCTTAATTGCCTTATTCCATGATTTTGTTAATTACATGACTTTGTACACTCACATTATTTAATGTTTACTCATGATTTGTTTTTATGAGACTATATGAGCTTTATTGCTATTTGACTGTTATGATTGTGTGATTTTCATGTTTTCATAGATATGTTATTGTTTTATTCCTTACTTGAAGGATTTCGTACTAGTTTTCAAGTTTTTCATAAAACTAGTTCGTATTCTTCATTTTGATAGAGTTTTCAATATGTTAAACTTATTTTCAAACTTATCTTAAAAATCCCTACCCATCCTAAGGGCGGTTGGATGGGAGACCATGCCTTGTAAGCCTAATTGAAAATCTAATTAAACATGTGCATGAATAGGATGGTCATTATGAGTTATACACTTGTTTCTCATTGTGTTTTCAATTGGTATTGATATCTATCTTGTATACTCATATTTATTTCTATATATGTATAATTCAACTTCAAATAGTATCAATTTCGATTGATATTTAATTTTCCATACATATATATGTGTTTTGATTGTGCTTACTATATTTTTATATCTTAGGGCACAAATTTTGTTATGCTAAGCTTGATTTAGTCCTTAATGATAACTATTTTTCAATTGGTATCTTATACAAGCTTATGCATCGTTTTCATGAGTATTTCATAGAGGGGAGAAAAATTCATGTTTTACCTTTCAATCGGTTTTGGTTACCATTGGTATCTTACTCCCACTCTTTATGTTGAAAAATGATATCTTAGTTTTCATTTGGTTTCTTATGCTCCTAATGAAAATTATTTTCAATTGGTATATGTTTTTCATTTTCAATATTGATATCAAGAATCTTAAATTGATATTATTCTCTATTTGGTATCTCTATTGCAAATGAGTTTAGTGTTTAACCAAAAAGATTGGTTTATATTTTTTTTAATTGGTATCAAAAGTGTAAAATATTTTCAATTGATATAAAATTTTACCATTGATTTCAAGATTTCATATATATTTATATCTTTCAATTGGTATCAAAATTTTTATTGGTTTCTTCAAAATGTTTTGTTTATTTTCAATTGGTATCATAAATTGATATCATGATGTTTCGATGTATACCTTCATGCTAATTGATATATTTTTTAATTGGGTATCATAATGCTTTGATTTGTATTGCTTATATGCAAGAGAAGCTTAACATCATCTTTATATATATATTCACGTTGAGTGTATGTCATATTAAAGTCATTGACCTTTCTTTGGTATATAGTACACGTGTGGAGTAGGAGCTTCACATCTCCTTTTATATATTGCATATTATGCTTTATGTGGTGAGAGTTTAGTCATCTCTTTTCATATAAATGCATGTATGCAGGGGGAGTTAACTTCACGTCTCTCCTCTTCATGAATGTATATAGCATATATACCTTTATTGTTTGTTTTATGCAAAAAGGGAGAAAAATATTGTTTATGCCCTTTATTATTTGTACCCCTTTGTTGATGAATTGACAAAAAAGGGGAGAGATATTTTGGAGTTTTATATATGCTTGTTTGTTTAAAATTGTATATGCATGTTTGTTTATATGCATGTTTGTTTAAATTTGTTCTTTTACCATTGGTATCAAAAGCATCTTTTGTTGGTATTGGTATCAAGAGCATTTTTTGTTTGTTTTATTGGTATCAAGAGCTTTTATTATATTAACATTTTTATTTTAAAATTGGTATCAAAAGCATGTTTATTTCGTTGGTATAAAAGATCATGTTTGTTTCATTTCCTTATTCTATGCATGTTATGTATATCCATATTGAGCATTCATTGAATATCTTTATTGTTTATTACTATGCATGAGTTAAGGGGGAGCTTCTTTGAAGCTTAACTTTAATCCATGCATATATAACTCCATGAGTTTTGTCATCATCAAAAAGGGGGAGATTGTTGGCCCAGAGGCCCTTCACTCTAGTTTTGATGATGATTAACTCATGTAGTTATAGTTTACTAATAATCTTGTGATATTTAGTTTCAGATATTTAACCAAGATATTAGTAGGTGATTAGCTTCAACAAAGGTGTTTTGGACATTCACATGGTGATTCAAGAGCTCGAGCATCAAGTTCACATCTAGCACTCGGTTGGAGTCAAGCTCATTCGATCGCGTTTGGATCGAGTTGACTTGGAGACGGAGTTCTATAAGAAGACATCGATTTGTTTAGTTTAAGATTTTGTTTAGATCTTGTGTAAAGGTAGATAGTGTTGATATGCTCAAGTTCACAATACACACACA
Source organism: Agave tequilana (assembly GCA_038442645.1). Lineage (NCBI taxonomy): Eukaryota > Viridiplantae > Streptophyta > Magnoliopsida > Asparagales > Asparagaceae > Agave > Agave tequilana. Next base: position 11,003 of record JAVJIF010004438.1, read on the forward strand.
AGTTTCATGTTTTGATTTTTCGGTTTAACCGATATTGATTTTCATGTCAAAAACATAGATATAAATATTTTACATGTATATTGGATTCTATCCATATACAATATGCTTCAAAGTTGTTTAAATATCATGTTTTTGTATTTACATGTGTTTTGAAAAAAATCAGATTTCCATTTCAAAAATCTAAGTTTGGAAAATACGATTTTTGGTTTAAGGCAAAATTTTTAATCACACAAAATGGTTCAAATTGTTTGATATATGTGTTGAATTTGTGTCACACATATTTGTATTTCAAAGATATAGTAAGAACTGATTTTTGTGGAATTTATGTGATTTTATGGGATTTAATTGATAATAAAAACCCAAGTTTTTAAATCCTATAAATGTTGACCATGCTGTCTGCCGGTCGACCGGACCGGTCGACCGACGAGTACAGGACGTGCACGCAGCCAGGGCTGGTGGGCCGTCGACCGGGCGTCGACCGTCTAGAGAGCTCTACTCTCTGAAAATGGCCCCGGTCGACCGGCAGAGAGCTCTGCTCTCTATATCCAGTCTCGGTCGACCGGGCAGTCGACGGGAAGGGCAATTCTGCCCTTTCCAGCTGCTAACAGGCAGATTTGGATTGGGCTATAAATACCCCATATCCTTTGCTGTTTTGAACAAGTTTTTAGAGAGCAATTTTTTTCCACCTTTACAATTCTTTAACAACAAGTTTTTAAAAGAGTTTTTGGGTTCAAAATATCAATCTTTATTTTATTTTAAAGGGTTGAAAAAATCAAAGAAAAGAGAAGTCGTTGGAATTGATTTGATCTTCATTTACATTTCTATGTAGAGTTTTTCCCTAAAGTTTTTCTTTGTGTTTTTGATTTGCAAACTCTTTATTTTCTCACACTTGAGCTTATCTATCTATTCTATCTATTAGGATCTATTTTGTAGGAAAATTAGTTTGTGATTGTTGATACCACCAAGTTGTAAACCTTCCATATCTTGTGATATCCCTCTAGCGAGAGGTGATTGTGTTGATATCCCTCTAGTGAGAGGTGATTGTGAAAGTGTGTTTTTATCCCTCTAAGTGTAGAGGTGATTGTGGTTGTGTGGCTAAGTGCCTTATCCCTGAAGTGTGAGGTTGATAGTTGTTTGGCTTAGTGTCTTGCCACTAGTGAGAGGTTGTATTTGAGAGAGGAGTTGTGTACTCTCAATTGTATTTACCCAAAATTCTCAGTGGAGGTTCCCTGTGTGGGAGTCCTGTATGGACGAGTTAGTGAAAATCCTTCTGTGTGAAAGCGGGGACGTAGAGCTGGGTGCTCGAACCTCGAAACTTATCTTGGTGTTTGCGTTTGATCCACTATCTCTAAACTCTCTATCTTACATTGTGCATTGATCATATTGTTCATATCATATACATGCTTGGTTTGTTTGTGTGCCATACTTGTGTTAACCAAGAGAGCTTTATATAGTACCTCAACTCTTATTCAGAAGAATTTAGAGGAGATAGTCCAGAGCCCTTCACCGGGAATTCGGCTACACTCTTTGGTTACACTAAGTGTGTTGCATTAGTTTTTAAAGTCCGCATTATTTGTCATTAGATTCGCCGTACACCCATTCACCCCCCTCTAGGTGTACTTTCGACAAGAACTACTAACAAACTATTGGCTCATGTTGAGAAGTCATGAGGTTTTAGAAGCAGTTCAAGGCAAAATAAAAGTTTCAAAGAGAGGCAATTTTACAATATCATATTTTGATTTTAATTACTCTTTTTTCTTTTTAGTATACTTTTATTTGATAATAACTATATTTTCTGTTAGAAATTTTTATGAAATTTGATAGTCTTTAATACTTGCATTTGATTATTATGAAATTGATTTCATAGAAAAGTTTTGATTCATAAAACAAAAATTTTCAAATAAAAAGAATGTCAAACTCATGCGCAATTAGTGCACGTGCATTTTACTTGTTGTGTATGTATGTGTGTATATTAAAAGCAAATAATACAAAACACATGCACATTTCTATCCCCCCGTCCTTCAGAGGATTTGCTACAACCCCTTATGTCAAATCGTAATTAGAAAAAAAACTCAGTTTCATAATTTTATTCACTTCAACCACCTCTTTTTTAAACCAACGATGTATGCCTACATGTCTAGCACAGAAGCGCTCCTCAGCAGCGAAAAATGCAAATACCCTACAGTAATCGCTTCAAAAAAAGCGGATCGCTTCAAAAGCAGAGTGCTGGTATATAGAGTATACAACCATGATCGCAGTCCTTGCAAAAAAAACCTATTTCTGAGGACTGCGATCATGATCACATTTCTCATAAAAATGCCCTATTTCTGATGACTGCAATCGTAATCGAAATCCTTACACAAATGTCTTATTTCTAAAGACTGTGATCATGATCGCAATCATCACAAAATATCATGTTTCTTAGTTTTTATAGGAGATCGACCATGATCCTAGTCCTCTTTATGAGGACTACGATCATGATCATAGTCCTCACAAAAATGCTTTATTTATTAGTCCTTATGAGATTGCGACCATTATCTCAATCCTCATTATTAGGACACTTTTCTGAGTCTTTATTGGACTAAGACCATGATCGCAATCCTGACAAAGTGTCTTATTTTTTAGTCTTTACTATGACTGCGATCATGATTGTAGTCCTTACAAAAACACAATTTTTCAGTCTACATTGAGACTTCAACAATGATCGTAGTCCTTACAAAATATCCTAATTTTTAATTTATAAAAGGACTGTGACCATATTCTAATAAAGGACTGTGACCATCATCATATTTCTCACATAGGACTGCGATCATAAGTCGCAATCCTCATATCAGCATCGTCATAATCAACAGACCCCTATTTACTGGCATCGAATGATCTCTAAATTTTTTTCCAGTTCTAAATATCACATCGCTCACATACATAAACAAAACTCATCGCAGGCACGAGCAAACGAGATTTGCAAAAGGTCAATACAAAAAAAATTAGTCCAGGGGCTCCACCCCCTGAGACTCCCGTGGGGCTCCCCGTCCCTCTTCTACCCCATGGCGATCTAACCGTACAGGTCGACCCACGAATTACTCTGCGTCGGGGTCAGGGTTGCAATGTTGGGGGCAATGAGGAAGGGTAAAAGAGAAAATAAAAATATATAAAGAAGTAATAGTTTGGAGGAATTAATTTATGTGACGTGCATGACACTGTAGTGAATAAAATAATGAAGCTGAGTTTTTTCTTCTAATTAAGAAGCAAAGAAGATGTTTGTAGTGAAATTTCCCCTGTCCTCCCTCTTACTCTATCACCAAATTGTGTCTCCCCTCCCTCTTGTTCTCTCACATAATTTGTTTTATTAGAACTCTCAAATTATGAAAACTCCCTCTCTTTATTCTTTCACTAATATAATTGAAACTCTCAAACTATATACAATATATATTATCTATAAAAGCAACCAATAACGTTTCCGCCGAAAGCGATTTTACACCGTTAGATTATCTTAATAAATCTTTATTTTTGATTGAGGAAAAAAGAACCTAAATTAAAAAGAATTTCAAATCATAATAAGAATAGTATATTAATCATTGTTATAACAAATCCTCAATATTAATTGATAAAAAGAATCTCAAGTGAAATGGGTTTTCAAATCAAACCATTCATGAATAAAAAAAGAAGAATTCTAGTTGAAATATTCTATCATGTAATCACAGATTCCGAAAGGAAAGTTTCCTTTGTGTAATGTTCTGCTCTAGTCATGATTCTAATTATAAAACCTATTAAAATTCAAATTCTTAGATAGTTTCTCATCTATATAATCCTCTAAGACGCTTTTTTCTCACCCAATGAGAAACAAAAAGTTGAAATTAGAAAAGAATATAGATGTAAGTAGAAGAAGAAAAGATACAAAATATTATAATTGTTGTTATATATGTTTTTTTTTTGCTCTTTTTTCTTTTTAGTAGTTTTAATAAATATGTTTTTGGATAGATATATTTTTTTGATTATTTTGAATTTGATAGCAAATTTCTATGAACTTTATGATCTATTTCAAATTATAAGAGCTACTAACCATCTATTAGCTCACATAAGAAAGTTGTAGATTTTAGAGACAGTTTAGAATATGATGAAAAATTTCAAGAGAAAGTGTAAGATCCCTAGATAGAGATACTGTATTTTTATTTTCCTAAAGTATTTATTTTGATTCACTGATTAATTTTTTATCAACTTAATTTATTATTTTCTTTCTTGTAATTATTATTATTATTATAGATTGAAATTATTATTGTAATTAGTATTACTAATTATTGTTTGTGTTAGTATTACTTATTTATTTTAATATTAGTATTATTAGTGGTAATTATTTAATATTATTATTTGTTTTATTATTAGTAGTAGCATTATTTCATCTTTCCTTTGGTTCCTATACCCATTATCTTTCCAACCCTTAACCCATTACCCATTATATATCCTATTACCCATTTACCTATTTGGATCCTAACCCGCTACCCGCTAACCCAATAACCCACCCTATATAATCTCTTCTTAATCCTTAACCTAAACCTAATCTCTTCCCTAATCCCCCAATCCCCTCTTCACAGCCGCCCCACCTCCTCCCTTGGCGCACCACTCCAATCCAGCGCCCAGATTGCAGAAGCACCAGGCCGAGCTCTCTCATCCAATCATGATGCCATCTCCTCCACCACCGTGACACCCCCGAGGCTCGCCGCGAGACTTTGAAAACGTGCCGTCACGCCCGATCATAGCCGCCTCTTCCATGGCCTTGCTCCACCTGCAAACCCCCGGCTTCCTCCTTGGCCGGAGACAGCACCATGGCGGTGCCCCCATGCCTCTCAACTTGGCCGAGTACAGATCGGAGCACCCCCCTCCGCAGTTTGGCCGGAGCCTCATCTCCCTCAGCCAATGACAACCAACCAGACCCCCTCCCTGTTGGCTGCCACCATCCACAGCCGAGCCCCTCGGCAGCCTCCTCAAGCCGCCCCTTCCCCCTTCCCTTTGCAGCGCACCTGGAGTTTCCCCTGCCTCTCTCCTTGGTCTTGCAGCCGAGCCCCGTGCGCAGCAACAACAACGGCCCTGGATCCCTGCGGTAACGTCAGGCCGCCTGCCCCTTGCAGCGCACCCTTGGCAGCCCCCTTGCCGCACTTCAGTCCAGCGCGCGCAGCTCAGGCCCCTGTCACAGTTTCTCTCTCAACAGCCCGGAGATCCCCCTCCATGCTTCCTCTCCTGGCCGTGCTCCCTCTCTCCTCCCCTTGCTGATCCAGCGCAGCAGTTCCACGCGGCAGCAGCCCTGCCGTGTCCCCATCTGGCCGCAACCACCACAACCGGATCTCCTCCTTCCTCTCTCCGGCGAGACCCCTACAACATCCCCTCAGCCGAGGACTACTCCCGCGATCTCTCTGACAACACCAGCATCAGTCCAGCCATCTCCGGCAGCCCAGAACCGCGGCACCAGCACTCTCCTCCACCCATGCTTGGGTGAGTTCCTTTCTTCACTTCCTGCAATATATATGTGCATGTATGATTTATATTTTGTGTGTTTTGATTGGTGCATGGGTATGGTGGTGTGTAAGTGCTTTTAGATGTGTATGGAATTTAACGTGTGGGAAGATTTGCATTGTTATTTATAATATGTGTCTATGTGTGTGGGTGTTTGTGAATGGAAGTATTAATATTTATATATATAGGAGTATGTATCTATTATGTAAGTGTATGTGTATATATATGTGTACACTCATATCTGCGTATGTATCTGTATGCACATGTGGGTGTTAAGCATGTATTTATGTTTATATGTATGTGTTGGTTGCGTGCTACAGTCTTTCGGATTCGTTCGGTGAGATCCGGACCCGTTGCAGGAGACCCAGACCCGATTCGAATTCGTGCCATTGTGGACCCGATACAATGGTGATTCGAAGACCGATCCATGGAATGATCCGTAGATCAGTACCGGTTCGTACAGTAAAAACCAGATGGCGATTCTGTTCCAAAATCGCGTCATTTCATGTGAGTGTTTGTTCTTATGTCATTTTCTTCTTTACCGTTATTGTGTTTTATTCATATTATTTCATGTGTCTTTATATTACATTTTACCAGTTTGATTACTTGTACTACTTCATGAGACATCTATAATTGTTCACTTTATTTATATAGTTGATAGGAACTTGGATCAGCGTCATTTCATGTGTTAGTAGATCGTCGTTGTTGGTTTAGGCCTAGTATTTATATACTGTAAACCAGACTTGACCTCGTTACTGATATAGCTGTGATAAGTCCTAGAATGAATATACATGTTGGTTTTGAGGTTGATGGATCATTGAAAGAGGTTAGAGAACTATACTATGTGAGGTGATTTTCAGTCATATTGCTTGGTGACATATCTTGATGATAACGAGTGTAATATCCACCATTTTTTGGTATTTGTAGGAATTTGTTTGGAACCTTATTCATACTCAAAGGCAGGGTTATTAGTCGACTTGCCCTTTTATTAGTCGACTAATACCCCTATTAGTCGACTTACCATAGCCCTCTAGTCGACTTAGTGACCATTCAGAAATGTTGTCGACTCTCTATTTGTTGACTGTAACCTGCATTAGTCGACTTACCCTTTTCCTATAGTCGACTTACGCCTACCCTAGTTGACTAAACTAGTCAAACCGCCTATATTAGTCGACTTGCCTTTCTCTATTAGTCAACTATTACCTTATTATAGTCGACTTATCCCTTTTGTTAGTCGACTTGCTCCTACCCTAGTCCACTTGCTCCTCCTCTGGTCGACTAACTCTTGTTCTGCTGTTTTTAGATTTCTTATGGATTGAGGACTTTATCCTTTAGTGATGATTCTTGGTTATACTTGGATGAATCTGGTCTTGAGGAATAGGAATTGATTTAATTGACCTGACCTGATAGATCTTAGATATATATCTGATATGTTACTTGACTTTGGGATCCTGTGATTGACCTTGATAGAGTGAGAATGTGTGATAATCTTGATCGAATTGGAATATGAGGATTTGATTATATGTGTCAAAACATGTAGTATTTCAGTTATTGAGATATGAATATATTGATGACTTGAGGATCGGAGTTGATTGATAGGGTGAGAGAACTGATCACTGATTATGGATATATTGAGACGGTGGTTTATTATACCAGACTACTCGATATGGATTGATACTTAATGTTCATGATGACTATTGAAATTATGAGTTGGCAGATTCATTAGCATTGTATTCAGTACAAGTATGAGATTTTGGGACGGTTATATATATGAGATTGTATATTGAATAGAGGCGTCTAGACTGTTACGGTATTATTCATGTTACTAAAAGTTACTGGGAAAAGATGTTTGACCGTAACACCTGGTACAGTCCTATTATTCATCGTATACACGGTTACTGATATTGTTCACCGTGTATATGATTACTGATTGACTATTACTGTACTGTTATCGTTACTGTCACTACATCATCCCAGTGTTTATAGGTAACATGAGTATTGATTGTTTTTACTGAATTCAATAATAAAGTAATTGAACAACTTACACCGGGATTGGGGAAATTGATGGAGGAGACAACGTCTGTATTTTGGGTGGACCTAGGATACAGGTGCGCATCCGACTGAGGGTTCCACTGCAGGGTTCCTGGGGGATGACTGACATCCCATCTGTACTGTTATTGTTCCACTGTTCATACAGTGAGATTATTGTTACTGTTACTGAGTACCTAGCTGTACGGCCTGGTTCAGCGCCAGGAAACTGAGGTCGTGGTCCCGGGTATGTACGGGACCCACCTAAAGCACGGATAATGTCTCCAACCAATCAGTTTCAATAACTTAGGACCCTGATTGACACGTGTAGTAGGCGTAGTATGGGATGCGTCTATTACAGGTGGCAATTGGTGTTCGCTAACATAATAAATGATAACGAACTGTTAATGTATTGTGACTGACCGTGATCACCGACTGTACATATATATAAGCTATGATAGACATATGATTTATATAGGACCAGATGTATACCAAAGTAGTGACACATGCTAGGTTACACATCTAGACATTAGTTGTTCCCCGTTATCATGACATCAGTTGTTTATTTACAGTTGTTTTACTGTCTTTTATCTGTACGCTTATTCATGTTATTGTTATTCAGTTACTTATTTATTATGTTATTTAGTTATCTTATGACTGCAGTTTATATTGTTATTATTTTGTGCACATTGTTATATGCACGAGTTCTTCTCTTTACACACACACTCACCAGGTCGCTTTCTGACGACCCTGGATTTGCACGTTCAGATATTGGACGCTTTGTTTCTATTGTGCAAGTGTTCGAGGAGACGGTACGCTTTGCGAAGAGCTGGAGCTTCTCCCTATTCGATTCCGGTATCCTTATCTTTCTTTTTTTTTCATATTATCTCCTGATTCTCGTTATATCAGATTCATTTGTTATTCCAGTTCTTTATTCATATGATATCATGTGTAGTCATTATTGTATTATTGCAGTGATCGCGTATATTATGGTTTAGATTTATAGCTTGTTCAGGTTAATTTAGGCTTAGCGTGTATACGTGGGGTCTTTCCTCACGTATATACGTCGTCAACTCTCGTCGCGACTCCGTTTCCACGTATTTTGGGAAGCGGGGCGTGACAGGATTTTCTTGGTATCAGAGCCAGGTTTTCGACTTGCGATCTTGATCTTTGACTTTTATTTCGCAAGATGACCTAGTGTTTGGTACGGAGTAGAAAAATTCGCGTAAAGTTTCCTTGAATCAATTGAAAAGTTACAACAAACTTATACTCCGACTACAAGGGAGGGAGGATGTTGAGTCTTGAATCCTCCCTTTGTTTAAAGCTGTGTTCTTCAAGTGGCGGTGGAGAGTGATCTTGTTCTCCGTTGACCGGATGACCGTCGGGATCGTCAGGGATCTTCTCTTTGGCTGGTAGAAGGAGTAACACAGCTCTGTCTACCAAAACTCTCAAAGAGAAGTTAGGCAAATGGGCAACTCGTACGCAGCGAGCTTGTTGAAGAGTTGAGCTCTCTCTTGTTTCTCTCTCTATCTGCCTGGGTGTAGTCTGTTATCTATCTCTGATCTCTCCCTTTTCTCCAACCTTCTTTTTTTTCTTTTTCTCTTTTTTTGTCTATAGCGACGGGGCTATTATAGAGGCTCCAGGGGTGAACGTGCCCCCTAAAAGTGCTCCACAATGAGGGGCTGACCTCCCCGCTATGTGGGCGGCGACTGGCCCCATAACTAGGGCGGTTATAACCGAGGCGCGGGTTTCAACCCACGCGCCTTGATACTGTGACGCGGGTGTCGAACCCACGCGCCTTGATGCTGAGACGCGGGTGTCGAGCCCACGCGCCTTGATGTTGAGACGCGGGTGTCGAGCCCACGCGTCTAGAACTTGAGGCTCTGCTTTTTAATGGCTTGTCTTTTAGTGATTTTTAGACAGCTTACAGAACCCCCTCCAAAGTTTTCAATATTCCGCAGTTAACTGGGATGGATTTCGAAATACTTTGGACTCTAACTGAATTCACCTCTATGACTGGACTGTTAATGCTCCGGGTTTGATCTTATCTGGAGTTGGTCTTCGTGAGTGTACTGTTGAACTCTTTGAGGCCACCAGAGTTGATCGTGTTGAGTGTCTAGATACACAGTCTAAACCTCCCCGATTGCTTTTAGTCTGTCATGGACGCGTTTTAAGCCAAGAGTGACGATCGTCTGCTTGTGCCAGTGTACTGTTGAAACTGATTTGCAGAAGCAAGGACTGAACGCCAGTTCTTTTTGAAGAGCAGAGATAGTACTGCTTTACAGACGCGACTTTCATTGGGTGCGCCTTTTGGAAATGGAAAACGCGACTGATATTCCATTGGGCAGACGCGATGCTTGGCCGGATTGGAAGGACGCGAACTTCGGAGAGACGCGCCTATTGGGTGCGAATCCGTGCCATGTCATGAGTGCACCGCCACTTGTTCTGGGGAACCGTCGGGACATCACCTTTTGACGCGCGGACTTCCCGGTTCATTAAATGATCTGTTCCACGCGTCAAGCGATGACTCGCTGTAGAGCTAATCGAGCCACGCGCCGCGTATCTTTGCAAATCTTTGTGCCTATAAATGGCAACAGTCAGAGAGATATCCTCTTCTTCTCCGAGCGCATCTGTTAGGGTTTTTAGAAAGAGGATCTTTGTTCATCACTTTTCATTTCTCCTTCATCGGACTCTTGATCACCAATGGCACCCAAGGCCAAGCCAACCGCATCATCCTCAAATGCGGCCGTCGCCGAGGCCCAGAGGGGCGGTTCCTCCGTGCAGGAAGTCCTTTTCCCAGGTATAATGCCGTTTAGGCTTAACCTTCACCATTAATGGAAGTTCATGGAACCCCTAAAAAAAAATCCTTTTTTTTTTGAGGAGAACCGTCAACACAGAATATAAACCGTGTTTGATTCTCAGACGCGGTCTTTGAGTTGATAACTAAGGCGCGGGTTTGATGACCCGGTGCCAGTGAGCCCTGCAGTTCGGATTCTTCACTTAGAATATTTCTAATTGTGAAGGGTTCGGACGCGGACTTGATCCTTGCGTTCTATGACATCAGGTGCTGATTTTTTATGAATCTGGCACCTGAGCCCAAGTACTTAGAGATTTTTCATAAGTCTTGGTTTTCAAAACGCGGGCTTGATCCTGCGGGCCTCACATCTGGACGCGGATTTGCAGGTCTGGACGCGGATTTTGATAATTCCTGCGTCCAGTGTCTCTTCTGCGCGGATTCTCAAGTCTAGACGCGAATTTTGATAATTTCTGCGTCCAGTATCTTTTCTGCGTCTGGAATATAGACACTTAACATTTTTTTTTGATAAGATGTCTGATCAAGTGTCCTTTTCTTTTTTTGAATTTGCGCCATCGACTTGAACTTCTCTGGACGCGAGTACAGAAGTCTTTGGCACTTGGCGCTGGCTTTGCTCATGAAGCTTGCGTTTTAAGGCCACTGTCTTGGATGAATTCCAACTCGGGTTGAAGGTTTCAGACCCGAATCTTGCAACTCCTGTTCATCCAACAGGGAGATGGCAATTTTTGTGGCGTCTGAGTCTTTTCGCGCCTGGTGTGTTAGACGCAGATGCAAAAAATTGGACTGCGTTTGAACCCTGCGTGTATCACAGTTTTAACTCGCGTCTGTTTCTGCCACCGCGGAAGTTTTGGCTCACTGCGTGGGTCATTCCCGCGTCTGTAGTCTTTGGCAAACTGCGTCTGTTACTTAGTTTTCTCTGTTGAAGTGTACTACGTTCCAGATGTTCTTATTCCTTTGTTTCTTCCTTGCAGGTAGGCTTGATCATCCTTTTTCTCGTTCGCTGGGCCCGTGGGAGAATATATCGGCCAGCGAACTTGTTCGATGTTCGTCCACAAGGGAAGAAATCACAGTCTCCGCGTCCACAAGGGAAGAAATCACGATCCCTGACGGGGACTTAACCCTCGTCAAGATCTCATTGGACGCGATGCACCAGTCATGCTTGCGGGCTGGTCACGGTCACAGTGGGTATGGCGGCGAGGGGGTTACGGTGGATATAGTGGCAGATAGCATCCCCTTCCTCTCTCACCCCAGAAGTGACATCGAGGACACTCCATGTTTGTTGGATGGCCTTCTGGCGAAAGAGATGCTCATGAATGAAGGGTTGCATGGCTTTCTGCTGCCACCAGACCTCAAGAACACCATTGCTCTTAGCTTAGTCAGCTAGGGCTCTTTCGATGTTTACATCATGCATCGTGGTGCAGCCAGCTTCTATTGTCGCCACAGTTTGGCGCTTTTCCAAACATCGTGCACTTGGAATCAGATGCGGCTTCAAGGAGTGAGTACGGTCTCTGAGAGAGAGGGACTTCTTTGTACTCCTTAATTGTAACACTCAATCTTATTGTATAAGAGAGCGTTTTGTATCACTTTCATATGCCTGGATATAAATAAAAGTGACATTTTTCTTTCTGCCTCTTTCTATTGTCTTGAACCTTTTGTCTTCAGTCAGACGCATAGAAGCAGAAGATCTTTGACTTCGTCAAAATTATGATGATAATCTTAATAAGTCAAATTTTGTAGGGAAAGATCCTATTTCAGGAACTTTCACAATACTGTCAGAGGTGTAATATTAACTTGACAGAGATGAAATAATATTTGGTGGACCAGCCACTTTATAAGAAAAGTGACAGGTGGAACACGTACCCCCAAGGAGGTGAACTTTTATCAAGGGTTTGGGATCAACTTACTCAAGTTCAGCCGGGGAGTTGATGGAAACACTGTCAATGGTGTAGTGTTAATCTAACAATGTTTTTAGGTAGACTTGTTATTCTATTGAAGAGAATAACAAGTAAGACTAGACTCATGGAGAATCTAGGGAAGTCTTTACCGTTAGAGGTGTGATATTAACTTAACGGGTTGAAAGTAGTCTCGTCAGAAGTGTGATGTTAACTTGACAAGGATGTGAGTCAGAAGTGTAATATTAACTTGACTCAAAAGTATTTCAGTTTTGTTTTGGGAAAACTGAGAGTGTCACTGACATAGGTGTGATGTTTAACTTGACAGTGAGGGTAATGCTAGAGGTGTAATGTGGAACTTAGCATTGGTCATATCGGCTTGGATAAGGAAGTCGAGGAAAAGTCATGGCCATAGGTGTATTGTTGAACTTAGCAATGACTTAGATGCTAGAGGTGTAGTGTTAACTTAGTATCATTCATTTCAGCTTCAATACGGAAGTCTGAAGGAAAGTGACTGTCAGAGGTGTAATATTAACTTGACAGAAGCTTGGGGTACTGTTTAGAAGTATAATGTTAACTTAAACAGTAATTTTGTCAGAGGTGTGATATTAACTTGACAAGAATTGGCTCGTGCCAAAAAAATGGTTTGAGGACCGGTCATTCTATTGATGAGAACTGACAGGTGGAATTTGGAGTGCCAGAGGTATAGTGTTAACTTGGCAACAACTGTATCTTATAGGCTTACCATTCTGTGGATGAGAATTGGTAAGGGATTTTGGAGGGGAGAGTGGAGTTGAGTCCACTTAGGATTTTTAGCAAACCCTCAGCTATCAACGGGTTTGAGGTGCCTTTACCAACTACCGTTTGAGTTGGGCTAGCCATGCTATTCCCTCAGCATGATGAGTTGTCGAAGACTTATGTTGGGCTTAGAAGCCAACATTTTCCTCTATCCTTAGCCGTCAGAGGCGTTGGATGTTTTAATGAAGAAATTCTTCTTGTTTTGATCAGAGGTGTACTTTTAACTTGATCAGGGGGAGGAGTACTATTAAGGATAGTACTTCTTCAAGAATCTGCCATTGATCGGCATCATGAGTGTATCGCCATTCGAGGTCATGAGGCGATATGATCCATTCGAGTAGACTGACTCTACCACAAACGGTCCTTCCCATTTGGGTTGGAATTTTCCTTTTGTCTTGTGCGTCATCACCATGGGTCTTCTGACGGCTAAGACAAGATCGCCTTTCCTGAAAGTCCGCACCTTAACTTTCTTGTTGAAGGCTTTGGTAATTCGAGCTTGGTAAAGCTCGATTTGTTGTTGGGCCTGCAAACGCTTATCGTCTAAGGCCTCCAATTCCTGGAGTCGCTGTCGATGCTTCTCCTCGGTTGTCATCTCCGCTGTCAAGGCGATGCGTAGAGATGGAATTTAGATTTCCAGTGGAAGTACGGCTTCACATCCATATACCAAAGAAAATGCGTGGCTTTAGTTGGGGTTCGCACAGTTGTGCGATAGGCCCATAAGCATTCACCTAGCTTATCGTCCCAGTCTCGTTGACTTTTCGAGACGAATTTCTTGAGAAGCTTGCCAATAGTCTTGTTGAAAGCTTCTGCGAGGCCGTTAGCGGCAGGATAGTATGACTTCGAGGACACACTCTGGATTCTGAACTTAGCGCAGAATCTCTGGAACGCCTGGCTGATGAACTGGGGTCCATTGTCATGGACAATTCGCCGAGGTACATCGAAACGGTAAATAACGTGATGTTTCACGAACTTGATCACGTTAGACGATTTTACCTCCTTCAGAGGAATAGCTTCGGCCCATTTAGAGAAATAATCGTTATTGCCAAAATAAACCGATGTCCCTTTGATGATGGTGGGCTGATAGGACCAACCACATCCATCCCCCACATTTCAAATGGCCAGGTAGAGGTCGTGGAGTGGAGGTACCCTGGTGCTTGATGGATGAAATCGCCGTGCACTTGGCAGGCGTGACATCTTTTGGCATAAGTGATGGCATCGGCAATCATCTTGGGCCAGTAGTAACCCAATCTTTGGAGTCGATGTGCCAGTTTTGGGCCAGGTTGATGGGCTCCACACATACCATCGTGGGCTTCTTTCAATACCTTTTGGGCCTCCTTTGGTGAGAGGCACCGGAGCAAGACCCCATCATGCGATCGACGATACAATGTTCGTGCAATCGCATTGTAGTAAAATTTAGGGGCTTTCCTTCGAATGGCAGCCGCTTCCTTGGCGTCCTCGGGCAGGATGCCATACAAGATATAGTCGATATAGGGGAATCGCCAGTCTTTAAGCTCTGGCCCGGTTGACAATTCCAGCGCTTCTTTGCCTTGATACTCTCCTTTTGACTCCTGATAGTCTTCGAGGGCAGTTCTCGGGCAATACAGGTCGTGGCTGTAGACGAATACCTTCTCCATTGCTCCAGCTGGAAGAGCTAAGGAGGCCGCGAGGGACGCCAGTGCATCTGCATGCGCATTTTGCCTGCGCGGTACATGATCGATGTAGAAGTTTGTGAACCTCTCGGCCATGTGGATAGTTGCGTTGTAGTAGGGTACTAGGTCCTTATGTCTGACTTCGTACTCCCCGCGAACTTGGCTAACAATGAGTTTGGAGTCACCGTATGCCTCGAGATTTTTAACGCCAATCTCATCGGCGAACTGCATCCCAATCAAAAGAACGTTGTATTCTGCTACATTGTTGGAACAAGGCTCAGTTAATGAGACAGCTCGGGGAATCACATAATTCTGTGGCGAGACCAGTACTACTCCTACCCCCGCTACGATGTGTCCTTTTGGGCTTGTTCTGGATGCACCGTCAAAGAAGAGTTGCCACACTTGACTTTCGAACGATGTCTGAGTTAGGCAGGCTTCAGCGACCTCATCTGGGAGATCGTCGTAAAGTTTGGTTGCCCTCGGATCTGGATGCTCAGCCAGAAAATCCGCCACCGCTTGTCCTTTAATGGCCTTCTGTGGTAAAAAGTGCATTTCATATTGAGATAACAATATGGCCCATTTTGCCAGCCGGCCGTTCAATGATGAAGGCTTAGTCATAAGTAACCTCAAGGGGTTGACTTTTGATATGACGTTTATAGTTTGGCCTACCAGATAGTGCCGCATTTTCTGAATGGCGAACACTAATGCCAAACATTCCTTCTCGATCGGGTTATACCAATGTTCGGCTCCGATCATTGTTCTACTCAGATAGTAGATTGATCGCTCTCGTCCTTGATCATCATTCTGAGCTAGTAGAGCTCCCAAAGAATGATCCATTGCCCGAACGTACACCAGGAAAGGTTTTCCGAATACCGGAGCTGTAAGGACTGGTGGTTGGGTGAGGTATTGCTTGATTTCCTCGAACGCTTGTTGGCAAGCGTCGTCCCAAATGAACGAGACACCCTTCTTCATTTGGTTAGTGAAGGGTTGGCATCTTCCGGAGAGGTTTGAGATGAACCTACGGATGTACGCCATCGTCCTTGCAATCCCCTGAGTTCCTTGAGATTTCTCGGAGGTTGCATCTCCTGGATAGCGCGAACCTTTTCCGGGTCCAGATGAATTCCCGCGGAGGTTACAACAAATCCTAGGAATTTGCCACTAGCCACCCCCAGGAAGGACTTGGTGGGATTCATCTTCAATTGATGATCCCGCATGATATCAAAGACAACCTTCAGGTCGGATATGTGATCGTCTTTAGTGCGACTTTTCACCGCGATGTCGTCAACATAACACTCCACCGTTTTGCGTATTTGCTGATGAAAAATGGCATTCATGGCTCTTTGATATGTTGCCCCTGCATTTTTCAGTCCGAAGGGCATGGCGGTTTAGCAATATACCCCTAGAGGTGTCCTGAAGGAGGTATGCTTTTCGTCATCAGGATACATTTTAATTTGATTGTATCCTGAGAATCCATCCATGAAGGACATTCGTTTGAATCCACAAGTATTGTCAATCATGACATCTGTGATTGGCAGTGGGAATTCGTCTTTGGGGCAAGCCTCGTTTAGATCACGGAAGTCGATGCAGATCCGGATCTTCCCGTTCTTCTTGGCAACTGGGACAATGTTGGCTACCCAGTCGGGATGTTGTTCTTCCCTGATGAAGCCAGAATCCATAAGTTTTCTGACTTCTGATTGAATTGCCTCCATTATTTTCAAACGGAACCGTCGCTGCTGTTGTTTGACAGGTTTTGCGTCCGGATTGATGTTGAGGCGGTGCATAGCCACTTGAGGATCAAGTCCAGGCATGTGAAAAGGGGAAAACACCTAGAGGGGGGGGGGTGAATAGGTGTTAGTGCTAATCTAAAATTAAATGTAAATCTAAGTGCGCTAAATGCGGAAGCTAATGCAAATTTTGCAAACACACTTAGTACAATCAACAGTGTAGCCGAATTCCCCGTAAAGGGCTCTGGACTAACTCCTCTTGATTCCCCTTGAATGGGTTGAGGTGCTATGTGAAGCTCTTGTTGATTAGGTACAAGTGAGGCACACACAAACAACCAAGCATATACAAGATATAGCAATGTGAATTATGCAAGGCACAACACAAGCAAATAGATATGATATGACAATATGAATTATGCTCAACACAAGCAAATATAATATGAATGAAGTATGATGCTTTGCACAAATATAAAGAGAGAGTTTAGAGACAAGTGGATCAAACGCAAACACAATGATATGCTTCGAGGTTCGAGCACCCTTGCTCTACATCCCCGCCTACACCACCGTGTAGGATTTCCAATCCACTATACCGTCCACCGAGGGAACCTTCACCGAGAAGGATTTTTACAACAATGGAGTACAAAACTCCTCTCTCAAACAACCACCTCACAACCGAGGGGTAGGTCCGTAGCCAATACAACAACCAATCCACCTCACACTTGAGGGATACAAACCAACAACCAACTCCACCTCACCAAGAGGGAGTAAACACCAATCTCCACCTCACAATAGAGGGAGCAAACCAACAACCCAAATCACAACCTCAACCTCTACCAAAGAGGGAGCAACCAAGAAATCAAGGATTTACAATAAGTGGTATATCTCAACCACAAACCTCTTTCCTTTTCTTTTTCCACAAAACAAAAGATCCTAATAGATTAGGATAGAAGATATAGCTCAAGTGTGGAAACTAGGTGTTTTTGGAAACAAGCAACAAAGAAAAACTACTTGGGAAATCTCTTGAAGATGATAGAAAGTGAAATCCAATTCAATATCCCAAAAGCCTAATTTTCTTTGATTTTTCAAAAACCCAAAACAATAAAGATGAAATCTTTTTAGCACAAAAACTATTTTAAAAACTTGTTTAAACACTAGAGAAATACTGAAATTTTTCTTCTTGAAAACCTTAACAAAACAGCCCAAGAGATGGGGTATATATAGCCCCAAAATAAAACTAGCCGTTAGAGCTGAGCTGGCAGCTCTGACAGGCAACGGTCGACCGGCCCGGTCGACAGCCAACGGTCGGAAATATGGCCGTTAGGCAACTGCGGTCGACCGGCCCGGTCGACCGAAACAAACAGAGAGCACTGTAAGTGCTCCGGTCGACCGGCGCGGTCGACCGTCCCAGTGCCTCCAAACGTGCACAGAATTGTGCACGTCGGTCGACCGGCCCGGTCGACCGACCTCAGCCTTAGTCGACTAGTCAGGCTATTAGTCGACTTGGTTGAAGCCTGGAAAAAAAACTGGGTCAGAAAAACTGGGAAAATTATTTTATAAAAAATCTTTTAACACTTCTAAAAATCACCAAAAATAGTTTTATCATTTTATATGAAAACACAAACTTGTGATAAAATTTCAAGACATATATCAATCATATCAATTCATTTTTGAGTCTTGTAAAGTTTATCAAAAACCAACACTTGTATTTTTATCAAACTTGATTTTTCAATACATGAATAGGGATATCAAAATAAGTTTGTCTAGCAAGTTAAAGCATGTATGTTTAACTAGAATACATCTACTATACATATAAAACATGTAAACTTGTTTTGATCTACTATTCATGAAAAACAAATCCAAAACATAAACTTTTTGTGTGTTGTGCACTTGAGCATATCAACTATACTAAACTTTACAAATGGATCTAAAACACACTATCTAAACTATGGATACCTAAGTCTTCTTGACGATCTTCATCTTCAAGTAGACTTGCTCAAAAACTCCATCCATGGGCTAGGCAATGTGTGATCTTGACGCTTTGGCCCTGGAATCATCATGAAAAGCTTCTAAACACCTTGTTGAATCTAATCACCAACTAATATCTTGGTTAATGATCTGAAACTTAAACAACACAAGATTATTAGTAAACATAACTACACGAGTTAATCATCATCAAAACTAGAGTGGAAGGCCTTTGGCCAACAATCTCCCCCTTTTTGATGATGACAAAACTCATGAAGTTATATATGCATGGATTAAAGTTAAGCTTCAAAGAAGCTCTCCCTTAACTCATGCATAGACATAAATAACAAGATATGGAAATGAAACACATGACAATATGTATGCAAGTATGGAGATAAAACATGCAACAAGCATAAATCAAAATCTTTTTTTTCCTCCTATTTGCAATACAAAAACATATATGCATAAATAACAAGGAAGACAAATACTTCTCCCCCTTAAGCAATGAAAAAAAACATATATAAACTCAATACTTCTCCCCCTTTTTGTCAATCATCAACAAAGGGTTCAAATAAAATCAAATCAAACAAATTTTTCTCCCCCTTTTTGTCAAACAAAAGATCAAAAAGGGGTTAAACAATCCAAACAATAAAATGAGGGGTAAAAATCTTTCTCCCCATTTAAGTCAATCAAAACAATAAAACAATGTTCTCCCCCTTTGTCTAAAACAAAACAAGGTCAATAAGGGGTGACTATAAACAACATGATATCAATAGATAAATATGTCAATGAAGCATCTTGATATCAATAGAAAATAAACAAAGATCAATAGATGTTATATGCTATATACATTCATGAAGAGAAAGACGCTAAGTTAGCTTCCCTACACATATGCATTACATAAAAGAAGGATGTTAAGCCCTAATTCACATAACACACACTATGTAATGCATAAGAGGAGATGTGAAGCTCCCCCTACACACGTGTACCACATAACGAAGAGATGTTAAGCTCTTCAATATAAGATACACTCATCATGAATCTATATGCATATAGTCAATACAAATCAAAACTTTTGTATTTTTTTTTAAATTTTAGATACCAATTTTAAGCAAAAACACATGAAATATCTTGATATCAAATAAATTTTGAATGTCTAAATAAAATTTTGATACCAATTGTAAATAATTTTCATATTAAACATATGATACCAATATGAAATTTTCAATCATAAAGTAAGGGAGTGGGAAACAAATACCAATTGAAGAATCACCAATTGAAAGACAAAATTAAATTTTCTTCCCCTTTATGAAATACCAACTAAAAGATGCATGGGCTTGATACCAATTTAAAATAATCAATTAAAACAAAATTGAAGCTTAAGCACTAGCATAAACAAGATTTTGTGAAAAATGTGTATCTTAAGTACAAATAAAAACAAGTATATGTGTATGAAATAGAATGAGTACCAATCACCAATAGATGATACCAATTGAAAATATACATACACAATAAACCTATGAGTATACAAAAAGGATCAAAATGATACCAATTGAAAAAGTTCAATGATACCAATTGACATAGCAATAAGTTCAAGTGTATACATCATATTACAATACCTCCCAATCAAGGTTCAAGTCATAAATGATTTTCATTTTAAAGCATACAAGACCATGATCTCCCATCCATCCGTCCATAGATGGTAGGGTTTTTCAAAAATAGATTTGAAATGTAGTATTGTTTGAAAATCACTACCAAATTGAAGAATATGAACTAGTCAAAATGAAAAACTTGTTAACTAGTACAAAATCCTTCAAGCAAGGAATAAACTAAAAATAATTTTCATAAAAACATGAAATCCACATGATAATCAACACTCTAATCTAATTGAGCACAATTTTGACTCATGAAAACAAAACATGAGCAAGCAATAAAAGTGAGTGTACATATAAAGTGTGAATATCATAATCATGAAAATTTTTCATTAAGCTCAATTATTCCTTAATCATGAAAACACGAAAATCATCAAAACTTATTTAACCTTCATGGCATATGTATGTCTAATACAAACTAAAGTATACATACACATCCAAAACACAACGAGTCCACAAAATATATGCATTAAGGCACGTGGCTCAAAAGGATAATCATGTATATCTAATAGTTTGGACAAGATAGACATATACATGAAGTTAAACAATTAAACACAAAATCAAGAAAAGCTAAATCTTCATCAAAACGAATTTCATTTCAAGGTATATGTATGAATTGTCAACATAATAAGTATACATACATATCTCTAAACACAATTGAGTCCATATATAGATTTGCATGAAAGGCAAATGACTCAAGGAGTATACATGTATATCTTAAAGTTTGGCAATACAAACATATACATGAAGTGAAAACTCATAAAACAAATTCAAAAATAGGAATACAAGTTTGAAATGTATGAATCATCAAAACTAGACTATACTAGCACATCTAATGGGTTCAAATAAGCAATCAAGCCCAAACATATAAAAATTTATTTGTGGCCCACTATATGTACAAGTATAAATCCTAGTCTTAATGAAAACTAACATCTAAACATGTAATCAACACATGAAGTATCAAAACAAGATAAAAATCATCATGATAAAACTAAGACATGATTACTATGTAAATTTACATGTATTAGATTCATGATGTACATTATAGCTTAAACAAAAGTGAGAACACTGAGAATGTGTGTCTCAAATACTGTATATGTATGTCAAGGATCTAATAATGATGGCATTTACATACTAATCCATAGACAATGAAACATGCTATAAAACATCAAAATATGAAATACAAATCATATATGATCAATATGTACATGCATGTGCATTAGATCTAGGTCATACAAATTAGTTTAACCAAGGTGAAAACACAAAAATATAAGTCCATATAAAACATGGATGTTTCAACCAACTAATAAGTATAACACTAATCTAATTAACATGGCATATTCAAGATGATCACTAAACATCAAATCATGCTATGAAAGATAAACATGAAAAGCATGTAAACATAAGGAGTTAGAGATTCGATACCAAAAACCAATGAGGGCACCGCTCTATTTCTCCAAAACAAAGGTGGTCCTCTCCACCAAATCTTCCCTTGAAAGTGATGCATCCAATTGATTTCCATGAAGCTCGGAACGCATCCACTCCAAGGTGTCATCACTCTCACGTCATGTGAGAGCCCACACCTACATCAAAAATAATAGGAGGGGTGGTCTTTGGTACCCATATCTTCTTGGGTCCATGGGGGTTAGTACCTTCTCTAACCCAAACAAACTTCTTTGCTAAATTAGAAACATGTATTCTATCAAAACAAAATTTAGCAAGATGGCCTTTTCGGCCACAATGTGTACATGTGTACACATGAGCATACATGTGTTGATGGTGTCCGCGTGGAGCATGTGTATGCCTAAAAGTTGGAACTTGTTTCTTACGAACCAAGGTTTCCAAGCGTGAGTGGTTCTTAGCACATTGGCTCATAGTGGAGCCCAAACAATCCATTTTCTTTTTCAACATATTTATATCATTTTTAATCATAGAAGAAGTGGAGCATGCAAGGGGTGATCTAAGTGAAACTACCCTAGCATGACAAACATGTTCATCAATCTTATTTTGCAAAGTAACATTTTTCTTTAAACAAACATTCAAATCATTTGAAATAGAAATTATTTTATTTTTCAAATCAACATTCTCTTTTAAAACAAAATCAATTTTTGAAGACAAATTTTCATTTTTCTTCAAAAGAGTTTCACAATCATTTTTAGTTTTTAAAATTCATTTTCTTTTACTGCAAGTTTCAATTGAGATCTCAATGAATCCCTTTCATTATAGACCTCAACCTTCTCTTGCAAAACACAATCAAGTCTAGAATGCAAACTTTTATTTTCTTTTTCAATTTCTAGACTCTTCTTTTTCAAAATCTTGTATTTTTCTATTAACTTTTCACAAACAATAGAAAGTTCTTCATTCAAAGCATGGGCATCATAATTATCACATGAAGAACTAGAGCAATCATCACTATCTAAGTGGGGTTCCGAATGTACCTCAAGGGAGTCATTCCCTTGGACCATGAAGCATTGTGACTCGGACTCTCCACTAGATTCCTCTTCTTAGATTTGCACTTGAAGCTCGGAGGTGGTGGTGGTGGTTGTCAATTTGTTCCACACTGCAAAGGCGGAATCAATGTTAGAAACACATGAAAGATAATCTTTAGATAAAGTGCTTCTAATGGCCTCTAGGGCATGTGCATTGGCCCCTATATGATTGCTATCACTAAGGAAGGATTCCTTGGTAATGGAAAGGTAAACTTTATGACCTAGGGTTTGTAAATAAACGGTCATCCTAATCTTCCAAACATGAATGTTGGAAGGGTCAAACATAGGAGGGGTCATGAAGGCCATGGTAAACTATATGAGTGTGCAAACAAGCAAATGCAAACAAGATTAGCCTAAAATGAGGATCTTTAACTCTAGGTTGTTAGACCCGAATCAGAGTACCAAACTCTGATACCAATTGAAAAGGGGAAAACACCTAAAGGGGGGGTGAATAGGTGTTAGTGCTAATCTAAAACTAAATGCAAATCTAAGTGCGCTAAATGCGGAAGCTAATGCAAATTTTGCAAACACACTTAGTACAATCAACAGGTATAGCCGAATTTCCCGTGAAGGGCTCTGCACTAACTCCTCTTGATTCCCCTTGAATGGGTTGAGGTGCTATGTGAAGCTCTTGTTGATTAGGTACAAGTGAGGCACACACAAACAACCAAGCATATACAAGATATAGCAATGTGAATTATGCAAGGCACAACACAAGCAAATAGATATGATATGACAATATGAATTATGCTCAACACAAGCAAATATAATATGAATGAAGTATGATGCTTTGCACAAATGTAAAGAGAGAGAGTTTAGAGACAAGTGGATCAAACGCAAACACAATGATATGTTTCGACGTTCGAGCACCCTTGCTCTACATCCCCGCCTACACCACCGTGTAGGATTTCCAATCCACTATACCGTCTACCGAGGACTCCCACCGAGGGAACCTTTACCGAGAAGGATTTTTACAACAATGGAGTACCGAACTCCTCTCTCAAACAACCACCTCACAACCGAGGGGTAGGCCCGTAGCCAATACAACAACCAATCCACCTCACACTTGAGGGATACAAACCAACAACGAACTCCACCTCACCAAGAGGGAGTAAACACTAATCTCCACCTCACAATAGAGGGAGCAAACCAACAACCCAAATCACAACCTCAACCTCTACCAAAGAGGGAGCAACCAAGAAATCAAGGGTTTACAACAAGTGGTATATCTCAACCACAAACCTCTTTCCTTTTTTTTTTCCACAAAACAAAAGATCCTAATAGATTAGGATAGAAGATATAGCTCAAGTGTGGAAACTAGGTGTTTTTGGAAACAAGCAACAAAGAAAAACTACTTGGGAAATCTCTTGAAGATGATAGAAAGTGAAATCCAATTCAATATCCCAAAAGCCTAATTTTCTTTGATTTTCCAAAAACCCAAAACAATAAAGATGAAATCTTTTTAGCACAAAAACTATTTTGAAAACTTGTTTAAATACTAGAGAAACACTGAAATTTTTCTTCTTGAAAACCTTAACAAAACAGCCCAAGAGATGGGGTATATATAGCCCCAAAACAAAACTAGCCGTTAGAGCTGAGCTGGCAGCTCTGACAGGCAACGGTCGACCGGCCCGGTCGACAGCCAACGATCAGAAATATGACCGTTGGGCAACTGCGGTCGACCGGCCCGGTCGACCGAAACAAACAGAGAGCACTGTAAGTGCTCCGGTCGACCGTCCCAGTGCCTCCAAATGTGCACAGAATTGTGCACGTCGGTCGACCGGCCCGGTCGACCGACCTCAGCCTTAGTCGACTAGTCAGGCTACTAGTCGACTTGGTTGAAGCCTGGAACAAAAACTGGGTCAGAAAAACTGGGAAAATTATTTTATAAAAAATCTTTTAACACTTCTAAAAATCACCAAAAATAGTTTTATCATTTTATATGAAAACACAAACTTGTGATAAAAATTTCAAGACATATATCAATCATATCAATTCATTTTTGAGTCTTGTAAAGTTTATCAAAAACCAACACTTGTATTTTTATCAAACTTGATTTTTCAATACATGAATAGGGACTAGCAAGTTAAAGCATGTATGTATAACTAGAATACATCTACTATACATATAAAACATGTAAACTTGTTTTGATCTACTATTCATGAAAAACAAATCCAAAACATAAACTTTTTGTGTGTTGTGCACTTGAGCATATCAACTATACTAAACTTTACAAATGGATCTAAAACACACTATCTAAACTATGGATACCTAAGTCTCTTTGACGATCTTCATCTTCAAGTAGACTTGCTCCAAAACTCCATCCATGGGCTAGGCAATGTGTGATCTTGACGCTTTGGCCCTGGAATCATCATGAAAAGCTTCTAAACACTTATTGAAGCTAATCACCAACTAATATCTTGGTTAATGATCTGAAACTTAAACAACACAAGATTATTAGTAAACATAACTACATGAGTTAATCATCATCAAAACTAGAGTGGAAGGCCTTTGGGCCAACAGCATGTCCTCGTAATTCCAGGCGAAGACGTTTATATACTCTTGTACAAGAGATATTAGATCCTTCTTCTCCGAAGGTGACAGGCCGTCACTTATGAAGATGGGCTTAGGATTGGCCTCATCTCCTAGATTGACTTGAACAATCTTGTCTTCTGTAGGTGACTCGCGCTGTTCAAAGCGGGTATCTCAAAGAGTATTCAAATGTTTGATCCAAGGATCTGTATCAGATTGGATCATTTCTTCATCTCCGTCTTCCAGGTGGCTTGTTGAAACCATATTCACTGAAAGTTCTCTGAAGATGTTGCCGACACTGACATCCGACTCCCACGATGACGTGCCTGAAGAGTAATTATGACCTGATGGCCCTCCAGAATCAGAGGCTGATGGGATCGGAGTCGATACATAGCCCAACCCCCGGCGCGTCCGATGATAATAATCGGGGGCTTTCCCTTTCGGCACAAAGGATCGAAGTAGCGTTCTCCTTCCTTTGCCGAAGTTCAACCCGGGTCTGTTGGTTAGATCGTACCCCATGCACTTCATCATTTTGAGCGCTTTTGGTTCATAATGACCGAACTGAGGGGATTCCTCCTCGCCTTCTGATTCTTCGTGGGGCGTTGGTTCAGAAGAGATTCGCCCAAAAAGAATTGGTTTTTGGCCTTTCCGTCTGGCTGGAACCATAAATATAGATTCTTGCGCATTACCATTATCTTGGTATGTTCCGAAGGATGATTTTACTGGTACATGCAACGATGTCAAAGCATCCATTGCCGACCAGAGGTCATCATCTACATCAGTGCTAGTATCTGACGGTATTGAATCAGAAGCAAACACAGAAAAATACGCTAAATCTAATTCTTCATTAATGTACCAACCGCCTACATCGTCGGTGGTATTATCAACATCGAGCTTATCAATACTCTTTACAGGTGGATCTAGCTCCCACACACACTCATCTTCCTCCAGCTTAGTATCGGCTTCATTGCCAGAGTCTGGTTCTTCCGGTTGCGGGACTTCATTCGTCTCCCCGGGATCTTGGTACAGTAAGGAGTCTGTGAAATAATTCTCGACCCCTTTGAATGGATGCCTTTCGGCAATCAACGTCTGCACCTTTCCATTCTCGTCAATGTATTTCATGACTTGATGGAGAGTAGAGGGAACGATGGAGTTGCGGTGAATCCACGGCCGTCCCAGCAATAGGTTGTAGGAAGTGTCGGCATCAATGATGTAGCATGTCACTTCCGACTTTAAACTTCCAATCTGGCATTTGAGCTTAATCTTCCCCATCGGACGGGTCCTGTTGGCATTGAACCCATAGATAGTTGTCTGGGTAGGGCTCAAACAATGAGTAGGAATGCTCAGATGTTGTATGACCCGGCGAGACATGATGCTTAACGCGGACCCTGGATCTACCTGAATGCGGTTCACTTCAGATGATCCAATATACCCTGTGAAGTACAGGGGCCGATCATGCTTCCCTTTAACATGCATATCCTCTGCCGTGAAGGTGATGCAGGGGGCATTCTGGGAGGTGTGGAGACAATTCTCTACATCTTCCTCCTTTGGCACCTGGGTCATGAAGACCTCAGCGTTTGCCAGAGCCTCTTGTAGAGCTTCTCTGGTTGACTTTGACAGCCTAAGAAGCTCATACAAGGTAATC
Organism: Agave tequilana; assembly: GCA_038442645.1. Lineage (NCBI taxonomy): Eukaryota > Viridiplantae > Streptophyta > Magnoliopsida > Asparagales > Asparagaceae > Agave > Agave tequilana. Next base: position 37,694 of record JAVJIF010004438.1, read on the forward strand.
CGTGCCGGGATGTTGGCCAATTGAGCCGGGCATCAAAGCAGTAAGGCGCCGTTGATCCTTCCGCGATGCCCTTTTGAAGGGCTCGAGAAAATCGAGCCTCCTTCTGTTTCTCCACTGGTTGTTTTGTGGAGGGCTTGGTTCGCTCTGTAGCTGGTTGTGGAGGGGTTGCCACCGTTTCGCCATACTGCTTCAAGTAGGGCTGTCCTGAGCGGGTTTCTGCCACTAGCCGACCGGGTTATGCGGCCAGAACTATTGTCTCCTCTTCTGAGTCGGTTAGCGAAGGAATATCGGTATCCATTTCTCGAGAAGAGGCACACACCACATTACAGGATGACGCCTTTGCCTTGCCCTTGGACTTCTTATTAGTTACAGTAGTCCATTGCTGAGCGTCAACAAGGTTAGGGTGGACCCACATGATTTCCCCTCGGGGAGTAGGAACGGGTACTAGGCCCTTCTCTTGTTGCTGGTGAGGATCCGTGTTGACCACTCTTAGCTCTCCTTTCGGAACAGGGATCATCCCCGAAGGCGTTGGGGGTTGTCTTTCGAACTGGAGAACTGACGTCATGTTAGCCGTCACCTTCTTCTGATCTGGTCGGAGTTTTAATACCTCCGCGTCAATCAGGGCCTGAAGGATGTCCTTGAAGACGTAGCAGCTTTTGGTGGGGTGTCCCAACATTCTGTGGTATAAGCAGTAATTGAGATTGTCGGTTTTACCGACTTCTCCAGGGCGCCTGGCTTCAGGGAGTTTCAGTCTATTGCTCTTGTTGAGTAGCTTAAAGAGCGAATCGACATGTTCCTCCTTGAAAGAATACTGCTTGTTGGCGCGTGGCTGGCTCGAAGAGCCACTCGCCTTGACCGGTTGAGGTTTGGCGGGAGACTTGGTCTCCGTTGCCAAATTATCCTTCCGCTTTGTCTGGGGGGATGTGTCTGGCGCACGCCTGGTTGACCTCTCTGGCCGTGGCTTCCCTTCTTCTGCCCTGACGCGGGCGACAATCTCCTCAGCCTGTTCACCTTGTTGGACCAACTGCTTCCAGGTGCGGCTTTCAGCAACTCCTATTTGAGTAAGGAGTGAGGTTTGGAGATTGTGGCGGCATGTTTCCACCAGGGTGACCTGGGTCATGCCGCTCGGACATCGGAGTGCCACATTCCGAAATCTTTCCACGAAAGATTTGACGGACTCTCCCTTTCGCTGTTTGGTAGCCAAAAGGGTGGGCATCGTGACTTCTGAGTCGTCTTCGAAGAAGCGCGTTAGGAATAGCTTCTCCAAATCGCCCCAGTTCTTGATGGAGCCCTCCGGGAGTTTCATAAACCATTCAAAGGCGAGCCCTTTCAGGGTGCCAATGAACAGTCGTGCCAAGATGGCATCGTTGTCTACTACATTCCCTGTTTGAGATTTAAAGTAGTAGATGTGTTGGTTGGGTGACCCTTTCCCATCGAATGCTTGAAGGGTTGGAGCCTTGAACTTGGACGGGTATGGAACCAAGTCCCATTCAGCAGGATAGGGCCGGACCACTCCAGCTTCTTGGAGGCCTTTACGGTTGGTAAGGGCCTCGAGGCGTTGCTCCAATTGACTCATTCTTTTAGCATGAGCCTTTCCCTGGTCTTGGTCGCCCTTTACTTGCGACGAGGATTTAGACGAACTAGAAGTAGATCGCGGCCTCTCCTCAGAAGGTTCGGAAGATGAGCTTTCTCCCTTTTTCCCTTTGCCCTTCATCTTTTTAGGAGGAGATTTCCTCCTGTCTTCGAGCAACTGTGCAAGCATCTGCTTGAGGGAGTCGATAGATTCCTGCTGAGAAAGAATCATATCCATTTGTGCCTTCTGAATTTGTTCTAAACGTCTAGCCGTTTCCTCAGGAGTGCCTATCATGTAGGCGGAGGCCTCCTTCTCAACGGAAGAGTTTGAAGCCCGTGATTCCGCTACGGCGGAGTGAGAATCATTCACTTTAATGCCATGGGCTAAGGTATTATAATCAATCGGGAGAATGGCCCCAGTCCAGGTGCGAGTGTGTTGATACACCCCTTCCGGTTCAGAGTCAGACTCATCCGAGCTGACTGCAGGTTGTTTTCCCTTACTCCTGCTCGTCATATTCGCAGTGAGCTCCGGGTACTCAATGTCAGAGAAGGTTCTCCTTCTGTGGGAGCGCCTTCTTTTGGCTGACGGGGGAATCAGGGCCAGCTGTCTAACTAAAGGCTGCTGGTGCACACCTGAACCACAACGGCACTCGGAGAGCATAGAGATGAGCCGTTGGCAGCAACATGATGAAGTGACCTGATTGACACTTCTTTTCTTCGTCAAGTAATCCCTCAGATCCACGGGAGGGGGATCGAAGAGATTAACCTCGCAACGTCGAAGACAGGAGGCATCCATGTGTTGTACAGCCTGGACGCGGGTTTCAGGGACGCGATTTTCACGCCACGGCTGTAAGACGCGCGTCTGGCGTCTCTGTTGGGACGACAAAGCGATTGCCGCGCTGTCGCTCGGTGCGTCGGGGCAGAGACGTTTGAGAGAGGATGGGCTGCTGGGCCCCACGCCTATGGGCGCGTGCCTCTCGCGCTTGATGAGGCGCAGAGGGGCGTTTGGTGAGTTGGTCTTCAGAGGACCTAGCTTGAGGAGTCTCGCGTTTGGGCCGCCAAACGCGGACTTCACGTGCTGGACGTGGCGCGGGCAAGGCGCCAGATTGTACGTTGCGTCCAGCCTCAGTCGGACAACCAGAGGTTCCAACTTGTAGCTGACGCGCACGTCTCCTCTGTCGACGCTCAGCGTTTCGGTTGCGTCGTGGAGGTGGAGAGTGACCAACGACGACCTGATGCTGGACACCAGAGATTTTGACCACGCGGGTCTCCTGAGAGACGCTGACACGTGTGTTCCGTGCTGCGCGGTTGATCGCAGCGGCAGTTGTGCCTGAGATCACGCGGGCCTTCTGAGAGGCGTTGGCGCGTGTATCTTGCTTGGCACAGTTGGCAGCAGCAGTGCCCGAGAGAACCTCGGATCGGGCTTCGGGGCCATTCCCCGTCGAGATCCTGCGGCAGACGCGGGTCTTTGGGTTCTTGGAGCCGGCAGAGAGAAACTCTTCGTATTTCGCCTGGTTGAACTCGACAACGAGCAATTCGACCATCTTTCCCTTACGAAGGACGTCATCTTGCGCCACGATTTGCTCATCAGTGACAAATGTAGTCCCCAGCGGAGTCGCCATCTCTTGTTTGGTACGGAGTAGAAAAATTCGCGTAAAGTTTCCTTGAATCAATTGAAAAGTTACAACAAACTTATACTCTGACTACAAGGGAGGGAGGATGTTGAGTCTTGAATCCTCCCTTTGTTTAAAGCTGGGTTCTTCAAGTGGCGGTGTGATTAGGAAAAAGGATAGTGTGAAAGATTGCACAAATATTCAATAAAAGAAAGAAGGTTTAGAGTCAACCTTAGGTGCTTGATCACTCCACAATGTATTTAAAATGATTGATGTATCCTTTCCAAATCTTCGTGTAGCATAGGGCTATACGAGTCGATTCCTCAGGGAGAGCTTGCGATGGAAGCTTTACGGTTCGAAGTGAAGATAGAAAACGAAGGTTCTTCTTTGTTTTAAAAGAATGCAAAAGACATGGAAAAAGAAGTAAAAGAAATTGTGGATTTGTGCATGATGAAAAATGAAAAGAAATCAAAAAGGAGATTGGCTTTGAAAGAAAACTAAAAGAATGAAAACTTTGTAGAAGACTTTAAGAGGGAGAAAACCATGACTAGCTAACCTTACTAATTTGCTAAACTTACTAAACTCCGTGATGGTGATACGTGCCTCATGTTGATTCATCGGCATATGTTTGTCTTGCGTGTTGGTCTAGTTGCTTTCCCACTTGGATGACGGGTGATCATTCTTGAACTTGTCTTGTACCCTCATAGATATCATCGGCCTACAAGATAGACTTTCAATGGTGGAATCAAAAGAGCGACACTCAAGAGATGCTAGGAAGAAGATACAACATTCATTAATGGAAGTAAAGAAGTTGTACAACAAATAGCATATGTTTGGTGATCCATCTCCATATTCCATCAAGACACTTGTTCTAAAGACAAGGCTCTAAATGGGGCACACATGAATCATATGAAATTACAACAAGAACTTGCCAAGCATGAAAGTAACCCATCGGGGATGAAAAAGACTCAACAACTTGCAAGATGAAAATTAGCAATCACCCAAGAGTTAGTAGTTAGCAAAATTAGTGGTTAGCTAGTCATGTTAGAAGAAATTAGCTACTAGCCATTACAAGAAAAGAAAAGTAATGCATGAAATAAAAGTGCAATGAAAGTAGAGCTTGAATTAAAGAAAGCAAGTAAATACTAGAAAATGCAATAGAAGAGAAAAGAGAATGGATTAATCCTTACTTCACAAGTTGTCACCCCTTGGTTTACACAAGCTTTCTCTCTCTTATAATCTCTCTCTTGCAGAATTTCTAGGGAGGAAGGAGAAGACCTAGAGCACTAAAAATCCTAGAGAAAAACCTACAAAATACAAGCTCTATTCTCTAATCTCTCCTCTCTCCTCCTCTCCTCTTTTGCGAAGGCCCTGGTGGTGTATTTATAGCCTCAGAGAGAAGTCTCTAGAACCTGGGTTGTTGGAGAAAATCCCGGGCTCAACAGCCTTGTAATTGCCGCAGATCTGCGGCAGTTGCTGTGGATATGCGGCAGTTACAAGGCCGTTGGGGCCGAGATTTCTGTTGCGCGTATCTCGTAGGTTGTTTGCCACGTGGTCCTTCTGGAAGTTTGAATTGGCGCGTGGATTTCTCCAGATCCTGGCCTCAACTTTTGGGCTCTCTTTTGGGCTTTGATTTATTTTCCTTTAATTTTTGATAATTAAAGGGAATTTGGGCCTTTTCTCAATTAGAATATGGACCTGCAAAAATAGAGAGAAAAGGATTAAAAATCACATTTTTATTTGCAATATGCATGGTATGGATGTGGTAAAATATGCAAAAATGAATAACAATCACGGTGGAGAGTGAATCTTGTTCTCCGTTGACCGGATGACCGTCGGGATCGTCAGGGATCTTCTCTTGGGCTGGTAGAAGGAGTAACACAGCTCTGTCTACCAAAACTCTCAAAGAGAAGGTAGGCAAAGGGGCAACTCGTACGCAGCGAGCTTGTTGAAGAGTTGAGCTCTCTCTTACTTCTCTCTCTCTCTGCCTGGGTGTAGTCTGTTGTCTATCTCTGATCTCTCCCTTTTCTCCGACCTTCTTTTTTTTCTTTTTCTCTTTTTTTGTCCATAGCGACGGGGCTATTTATAGAGGCTCTAGGGGTGAACGTGCCCCTAAAAGTGCTCCACAATGAGGAGCTGACCTCCCCGCTATGTGGGCGGCGACTGGCCCCATAACCAGGGCGGTTATAACCGAGGCGCGGGTTTCAACCCACGCGCCTTGATACTGTGACGCGGGTGTCGAGCCCACGCGCCTTGATGCTGAGACGCGGGTGTCGAGCCCACGCGCCTTGATGCTGAGACGCGGGTGTCGAGCCCACGCGCCTTGATGTTGAGACGCGGGTGTCGAGCCCACGCGCCTTGATGTTGAGACGCGGGTGTCGAGCCCACGCGTCTAGAACTTGAGGCTCTGCTTTTTAATGGCTTGTCTTTTAGTGATTTTTAGACAGCCTACACCTAGTTCTTACCGGTAACTTGAAACGAGCTATAGTTACACTACAGTATACATATACTATCCATTATGATATTTAGTCTATTTGGAATTGGCCGTCCTTCCTTTGTAAATCCTTATCTTCGATCTTTGATATCCTTGATTTCCACTCTACTTTTAGAGTGATCCGGATTTTCATCTTGCTTCTCTTCCTCCTTCCCGATTCTATTCTTTGACTTTGTCTCTTGAGATTGGTTACTCCTTGCTGAAGTCGGTAGCAGAATCAGAGTAGCGTAGCGGAAGCGTGGTGGATTTATGATGTGCAGAGAAGCGACGTGAAGCTTGTTTTTTTTGTCCCTTGATTCTTGAATTCTTTTACTATTCCCTACCCTATTAAATTTCGGGGACGAAATTTTTATAAGGTGGGTAGAATGTAAGATCCCTAGATAGAGATACTGTATTTTTATTTTCCTAAAGTATTTATTTTGATTCACTGATTATTTTTTTTATCAACTTAATTTATTATTTTCTTTCTTGTAATTATTATTATTATTATAGATTGAAATTATTATTGTAATTAGTATTGCTAATTATTGTTTGTGTTATTATTACTTATTTATTTTAATATTAGTATTATTAGTGGTAATTATTTAATATTATTATTTGTTTTATTATTAGTATTAGCATTATTTCTTCTTTCCTTTGGTTCCTATACCCATTATCTTTCCAACCCTTAACTCATTACCCATTATATATCCTATTACCCATTTACCTATTTGGATCCTAACCCGCTACCCGCTAACCCAATAACCCACCCTATATAATCTCTTCTTAATCCTTAACCTAAACCTAATCTCTTCCCTAATCCCCCAATCCCCTCTTCATAGCCGCCCCACCTCCTCCCTTGGCGCACCACTCCAATCCAACGCCCAGATTGCAGAAGCACCAGGCCGAGCTCTCTCATCCAACCATGATGCCATCTCCTCCACCACCGTGACACCCCCGAGGCTCGCCGCGAGACTTTGAAAACGTGCCGTCACGCTCGATCATAGCCGCCTCTTCCATGGCCTTGCTCCACCTGCAAACCCCCGGCTTCCACCTTGGCCGGAGACAGCACCATGGCGGTGCCCCCATGCCTCTCCACTTGGCCGAGTACAGACTGGAGCACCCCCCTCTGCAGTTTGGCCGGAGCCCCATCTCCCTCAGCCAATGACAACCAACCAGACCCCCTCCCTGTTGGCTGCCACCATCCACAGTCGAGCCCCTCGGCAGCCTCCTCAAGCCGCCCCTTTCCCCTTCCCTTTGCAGTGCACCTGGAGTTTCCCCTTCCTCTCTCCTCGGTCTTGCAGCCGAGCCCCGTGCGCAGCAACAACAGCGGCCCTGGATCCCTGCGGCAACGTCAGGCCGCCTGCCCCTTGCAGCGCACCCTGGCAGCCCCCTTGCCGCACTTCAGTCCAGCGTGCGCTGTTCAGGCCCCTGTCACAGTTTCTCCCTTGACAGCACGGAGATCCCCCTCCACGCTTCCTCTCCTGGTCGTGCTCCCTCTCTCCTCCCCCTTGCTGACCCAGCGCAGCAGCTCCACGCGGCAGCAGCCCTGCCGTGTCCCCATCTGGCGGCAACCACCACAACCGGATCTCCTCCTTCCTCTCTCCGGCGAGACCCCTACAACATCTCCTCAGCCGAGGATTACTCCCGCATTCTCTCTGACAGAACCAGCATCAGTCCAGCCATCTCCGGCAGCCCAGAACCGCGGCACCAGCACTCTCCTCCACCCATGCGTGGGTGAGTTCCTTTCTTCACTTCCTGCAATATATATGTGCATGTATGATTTATATTTTGTGTGTTTTGATTGGTGCATGGGTATGGTGGTGTGTAAGTGTTTTTAGATGTGTATGGAATTTAATGTGTAGGAAGATCTGCATTGTTATTTGTAATATGTGTCTATGTGTGAGTGGGTGTTTGTGAATGGAAGTATTAATATTTATATATATATAGGAGTATGTATCTATTATGTAAGTGTATGTGTATATATATGTGTACACTCGTATCTGCGTATGTATTTGTATGCACATGTGGGTGTTAAGCATGTATTTATGTTTATATGTATGTGTTGGTTGCGTGCTACAGTCTTTCGGATTCGTTCTGTGAGATCTGGACCCGTTGCAGGAGACCCGGACCCGATTCGGATTCGTGCCGTTGTGGACCTGATACAATGGTGATTCGAAGACCGATCCATGGGATGATCTGTAGATCAGTACCGGTTCGTGCAGTGAAGACCAGACGGCAATTCAGTTCCAAAACCGCGTCATTTCATGTGAGTGTTTGTTCTTATGTCATTTTCTTCTTTGCCGTTATTGTGTTTTATTCGTATTATTTCTTGTGTCTTTATATTACATTTTACCAGTTTGATTACTTGTACTACTTCATGAGACATCTATAATTGTTCACTTTATTTACATAGTTGATAGGAACTTGGATCAGCATCATTTCATGTGTTAGTAGATCGTCGTTGTTGGCTTAGGCCTAGTATTTATATACTGTAGACCAGACTTGACCTCGTTACTGATATAGCTGTGATAAATCCTAGAATGAATATACATGTTGGTTTTGAGGTTGATGGATCATTGAAAGAGGTTAGAGAACTATACTATGTGAGGTGATTTTCAGTCATATTGCTTGGTGACATATCTTGATGATAACGATGTAATATCCACCATTTTTTGGTATTTGTAGGAATTTGTTTGGAACCTTGTTCATACTCACAGGCAGGGTTATTAGTCGACTTGCCCTTTTATTAGTCGACTAATACCCCTATTAGTCGATTTACCATAGCCCTCTAGTCGACTTAGTGACCATTCAGAAATGTTGTCAACTCTCTATTTGTTGACTGTAACCTGCATTAGTCGACTTACCCTTTTCCTATAGTCGACTTACACCTACCCTAGTTGACTAAACTAGTCAAACCGCCTATATTAGTCGACTTACCTTTCGCTATTAGTCGACTATTACCTTATTATAGTCGACTTATCCCTTTTTTTAGTCGACTTGCTCCTCCCCTGGTCGACTAACTCTTGTTCTGCTGTTTCTAGATTTCTTATAGATTGAGGACTTTACCCTTTAGTGATGATTCTTGGTTATACTTGGATGAATCTGGTCTTGAGGAATAGGCATTGATTTGATTGACCTGACCTGATAGATTTTAGATATATATCTGATATGTTACTTGACTTTGGGATCCTGTGATTGACCTTGATAGAGTGAGAATGTATGATAATCTTGATCGAATTGGAATATGAGGATTTGATTATATGTGTCAAAACATGTAGTATTTCAGTTATTGAGATGTGAATATATTGATGACTTGAGGATCGGAGTTGATTGATAGGGTGAGATAACTGATCACTGATTATAGATATATTGAGACGGTGGTTTATTGTACCAGACTACTCGATATGAATTGATACTTAATGTTCATGATGACTATTGAAATTATGAGTTGGCAAATTCATTAATATTGTATTCAGTACAAGTATGAGATTTTGGGGCTGTTATATATATGAGATTGTATATTGACTAGAGGTGTCTAGACTATTACTGTATTATTCATGTTACTAAAAGTTACTGGGAAAAGATTGTTTGACCGTAACACCCGGTACAGTCCTATTGTTCATTGTATGCACGGTTACTGTTACTGATATTGTTCACCGTGTATACGATTACTGATTGACTATTACTGTACTGTTATCGTTACTGTCACCACATCATCCTAGTGTTTATAGGTAACATGAGTATTGATTGTTTTTACTGAATTCAATAATAAAGTAATTGAACAACTTACACCGGGATTGGGAAAATTGATGGAGGAGACAGCGTCTGTATTTTGGGTGGACCTAGGATACAGGTTGCGCAGCCGACTGAGGGTTCCACTGCAGGGTTCCTGGGGGATGACTGACATCCCATCTGTACTGTTATTGTTCCAATATTCATACAGTGAGGTTACTGTTACTGTTACTGAGTACCTAGCGGTACGGCCTGGTTCAGCGCCAGGAAACTAAGGCCGTGGTCTCGGGTATGTACGAGACCCACCTAAAGCACGGATAATGTCTCCAACCAATCAGTTTCAATAACTTAGGCCCTGATTGACACGTGTAGTAGGCGTAGTATGAGATGCGTCTATTATAGGTGGCAATTGGTGTTCGCTAACATAATAAATGATAAGTAACTGTTAATACATTGTGACTGACCGTGATCACCGACTGTACATATATATAAGCTATGATAGACATATGATTTACACATGATCAGATTGTATACCAGAGTAGTGACACGTGCTAGGTTACACATCTAGACATTAGTTGTTCCCCGTTATCATGACATCAGTTGTTTATTTATAGTTGTTTTACTGTCTTTTATATGTTCGCTTATTGATGATTCATGTTATTGTTATTCAGTTACTTATTTATCATGTTATTTAGTTATCTTTTGACTGCAGTTTATATTGTTATTATTTTGTACACATTGTTATATGCACGAGTTCTTCTCTTTACACACACACACACTCACCAGGTCGCTTTCTGACGACCCTGGATTTGCACGTCCAGATTTTGGACGCTTTGTTTCTATTGTGCAGGTGTTCGAGGAGACGGTACGCTTTGCGAAGAGCTGGAGCTTCTCCCTATTCGATTCCGGTATCCTTATCTTTCTTTTCTTCATATTATCTCCTGATTCTCGTTATATCAGATTCATTTGTTATTCCAGTTATTTATTCATATGATATCATGTGTAATCATTATATGTATTATTGCAGTGATCGTGTATATTATGGTTTAGATTTATACCTTATTCAGGTTAATTTAGGCTTAGCGTGTATACGTGGGGTACTTTCCTCGCGTATATACGTCGCCAACTCTCGTCGCGACTCCATTTTCACGTATTTTGGGAAGCGGGGCGTGACAGAAAGGCAAGCTTAAACTCTCAAATCTTGCTTTTTTTAATTCTTTTTTTTTCTTTTAAGTGTACTTTTATTTGATAATAACTATATTTTCTTGTTGAGTCTTTGTCTAAAATTTGATATATCCCACTTTGATAATTTCAGTTGATGAAATTAAAAACAAAATTTTGATTAATAAAAAAATTCTCAAAATATAAAGCTCACGTGCACTGCAGGTGCGTTTTACTAGCGTGTGTGTGTAATATTTGATAGTCAAAAAAAAGAAAAATAAAATAAAAAATTAAAATAAAAAGGGAAATTAAAAAGAGATTAATCGCCAACAGTTGGTGATCCAAATCTCCTTTCAATTTTTTTGGGACCCAGAGAGTTATTTAGCAGAGTTGTAAGAAAAATATTTGAAAAGGAAGTGGAGCTGGATTTGAAGGCTGTAAAAAGCATAATTTGTGGAGATGGTGACGATATCTTAGTGTTGTTATAATGGGCTCAGGATCTTGGACATTTAGACATAACTATTTATTTCTCTGTTTGTGAGTATACACATCTCAACTCACCAAGCAAAATGTTCGACCAATTACTATTATTCCCACGGGCATTAACTTGTTTCGATGACATTAATATATATACTTTTTTCAATGACCTAGTTCAAAAAAATATATGTACATTGCTAGAGTTAAAAAAGGTTAATTACAAAATAATTCAAAGGAAAAAAGATCATGCAAAGAAATATGAACGGAGCAAAGAGAAATATTTTAACTTTAGGATATAAGTTGTTATAGGCATGTTAAGACTTCTATTTTGTTTTATTTTGTCTTAATTTCTGTGAAGTGAGAAACTCCTACTGGAATGCAAAAGCTGAAGCTCTCATCATCAAGGACATGGGAAGCCATAAAAAAGACAGTTTATTAGAGAATTAGAATTAGAATTTATCTATTGTTTTATAGATGGTTATATCTTTTGAGTGATCATGCAAACAAAATTTTAAACTCGTTCAAATAATTGTGAGGTGGGTTGTAAATTTATATATTGATAAGGTGGCAGCCCTTATGCTGAAACTGTAGCCTTAAACAAAAAATTAAATTAAACAGTGGGAAAAGTTTTCAGTATCGTGCAATAATGCAATGTGGGGGAAAAAAATTAAGGTTGTGCATCAAGTTTCTTTTCTTGCACAACTATTTTTGAGAAATTATGAACCAAGTATATGGCTTTCAAATGTATTTAATACTGAAGAAAATCTAAATCAATTTTTGAATCCTAAGAAAATTAATTTGGCACACACCGGGAACTACTTTCCATTGGCATCCATTGATTACAGTTTTGAGAGTCTTTGATTGTTTTTTTTCTTGAAGGAATTTCAGACCGTTTACACAATCTCAAACAAATATGATGGTTGTGAAACATAACTCCATGATGCACAAAACTATCGTCATGCATCGACCCTCGCCTTCTTGCACAGCACAAACTTGCTGCATCCAGGACACCCAAATGTGTCGCAGGGACCAAGAACTCGATTCGCATTGGAGTAAAGGCAGAGGTCACCGAGGTCGGAAATGGGCACATGAACCACCCTTGATGTGGGCAGACTCTGAGTGCCGTGCTAATGACTGCAGCAAAAAAACTGGCTCCTCATGCACCCAGAACCTGACAAGCCCTGCGGTGCCCTGAACGTTGAGAGATATAAGCAGTCTTCCGCAGTTGCAATCAGTATAGGATTCCTTCTTCTTCTTCATGAGCATCTTAAGTTGCTTTTTCATCGTCGCAGCAACTGAAACATGCCAGCCATTGATGGTGGAATACATGGATGAGTGTAGGAGATCAGTACAGGGAATAGTGCATAATGCAAAGCAACAGAATGACAAAATAATATGATGAGAGGAGAGAGAATAGAGATCTTCTGGTAAACCTTTAGAGGAGTACAATTCTCTCACTCAAATTCTAAGAAACCTGTTTCGCGACAAGCATTGAACGAGTCTCCATATCTTACATTTATAGGCTACTGAACCAATTTGGTTAAGAATGCTAACAATCAGCGGGAAAACATAGTTTAAGACTTCAATGGATGTTGAATTTAATTGAAATAGAAATAGAAATACAACAATACATTGATGGATTTCTAATCTCAGCATAGTGTTAACTTTTATTTCTGATTGGCACCGGTGAAGTTCTCAATGGGAAATTAGATGTGCAGTGAAAGCAACACTCAGGAAAGGAGGTTGATGGGAGAATCGAACTGTTCAGATTTAGTACATTTTAGATTTTATTTAAATTTAGATTTGAATAGATTTAGTTGAGATTTAAGATTAATTTGAATTAGATTTGGTTAGATTTGATGTTATCAATAGTTGCACGTATTGTACACGTATTGTACTGTATATATTGTCAAGTATTGAACTTTGAAAGGAATGATGATTTGATTAAGATTTTGTTTCCACACAAAATTTGTGTTGTTTTGGTTTGATCTCATGAATTGAATCGAATCAGGCGGTGAAGCCCCGGGTTGCGATCCATGATTATATCCTTCTCCAAATCACTGTTCTTCCCCAATTCCACCAAAATTCCATCACACCATAATTCTCCCTCCGGTCCCACATCAATTTTGATATCAGAGCCGAATTCTTACTATTTTCCTTTCATAAAATCACTTCAAAAAAAAAATCACAAAAATTTCAAAACTCTAGCTCATTCTTCTCCTTTTGTAGTTCTTTAAAAAAAGTAAAAAGAGAGAGAAAGAGAAGAAAAAAATAAAAAAATCAAAATAAAAGGAGAAAAAATCAAAAAATCCCAAAAAATCACTGACGGCTTCACATCTTCCTCCATGTCGTCAACCCTCCTTACTGATAACATCAGCCGACGCCGCTGCCACCTTCCAACGACCTCCGCCCTCGTCGCCACCTTCCGCCGACCTCCGCCGTCGCCATCGATCTCCATCATCGCCGGCGAACACCCTGTCAATGCCGACAACAAAAACAAACATTCTCAATCCGGATCTCCTCCGCCAACAAACCTCGCCGACCACTTCCTCTGACCTCATCGCTGACATCATGAAGCCATTGTCCCTCCACCCACGCCGATAAGCGCCGTCAATGCCACCCTCGATGTCAATAAGCTCTGACTTCGCATGCAATCTCTCTTCTTCACCGTACTCATCTCGACACAAGCCAGACGACAGCAGCCAAGTCCTCCGATCTTCGTTGCACCTCCTGCACCCACCGTCGTCCAGAGCCCTCGCCACCGCGTCCTTCATCTTCTACTTTTTCCACGACCACAAGCAGATCTCCCTTGCAGACCTCTACCTCGTCGCCGTTTGCTCTCGTCATCACCTCACAGCTTCGCCGCCGGCCAGTCCGCCATGAAGCTGTCGCCAACTGCATTGTTACGAAACCTTAGTGGTGTTCCGGAGAAGAAGAGAAGTAAACGGTTATGGGTTAAATTTTCAAACCCGAAAGGTTTGTAATCGGGTTTAAGTGAAACCCATTTGTAATCGGGTTCAGATCCACTTCAGTCCACCCGAACCGGACCCGACTGGAGCCAACCCGAGCCGCTGCTAATGTCATTTGCTTCCTGCTGATGTCATCGGCTCATGCTAATGTCATTGTCTCCCCGAGCTGGCTTAAGCGAGCTGATCCCAGTGGCTCGAGCCACGACTCATTTGAGCCGAACTGTTCACAGCGGCTCAAATCAAGTCGTACTGTTCCTAATCTCAATAAAGCAGTGATCTAGAGACTGTTTCTTACTCGTTCAGAGTCTGTTTTGATCTCTGTTCGAAGCATTGGGTTCATAATTGAGTCCCAAAGTCACTGAAAAGATTTTCGCAGTAGTCGAACAGCAGATCCGATCTTTACAAGCCCCTGTTTGGTGCTAGTATTGTTCCAGCTACAAACCAGTAGTGTTATTCGAGCTTGTTTCAGTCCCATTTGCGTCGTTTTCGAGGCAACCACCTTCTAGGCCCTATTGCCATTTTCGTGGGTGATTTCAGCTCTCAAATGTCAGTATTTCTCCAAGGATTCTTAGAGAAATTTGCCTTTGGGTGGTGTTGTGGGTAATTTCTTGAGGAATTAATCCACGCACCAAAACAATAGAGTGAGTATAATCAAATCACAGAAAAGCCGACGTAAACACAGAGAATTACATGAAAACTCAAATGGGAGAAAACCGTGGAGAGAGAGAAATTTCACTATGTCAATAGCGATTACAAGTGGAGTTCTCTAGTGGGCTAGAGTTTTTGGAATCCGATCCCCATTCATATTGGAAGGGTTTTCATCTACACACACAAGTCATATCACTTGGATAACACTAAGGAGTCCTACTTAGTTCGAACACTTAACTCCCTTATCTGGAGACGATTAAGTTGAACATCATAAATGAGGTGGACAAGAGTCCATCTTTATCAGATTCTCTGCGTCCAGCTGTTTTTATGGTTAATCTGTTCCCAGCTATAACTGTCGAGTTCAAACAGGAATTAGGCTTATAGATAGAGATTCTCACAATTGATTCCATCTCTTTCTTCTAATTATATGAGCCACTCGGGATTTGAATTTAATGGATATTCTCGGTCAGAGATTCTAGAAGTAGCCATGTGTTGCTCGCCTGTTTGGTGCTAGATGAATATGTGGCATAATCTCGAGGAGGTCGGAAGCTGACCACTACAAATGCCCCCTCTGCTTCCATCTATTCGGAGGAGGTTGGAAACTCTCTCTTGTGGGCTTATAAGTTCTCAGGGACTTTGATAGAAAGAGGAAGCAGATAGAGAAGGGAACTCTAGACCTGAACTCGGGTCGGTTTGATGTCGCTTCAATTTTTGTCTCGTAGTTGCGTGTGTCTATAGGCTGGTGGAGCCTTAAATGTGCGTCCTATCTGCTTCCGGCCGATCATATTACCATCACTTTTAAGACGTAGCGCTCGAGGTAGGTACCATGTATCCGAAACGACGGTTTTGATCTGATCCGCCGTGATACGCGAAGACCCGGATCGAGCGACTATTCATTCCCCTAGGGTTAAAAGGAAACATTATAAGATTTTGGGCATTCTTTTTCCCAAATCTCTGAATCTTCTTCTTACTTGCCTTCTTCTGATTATCTGGTTCTCAGATCTCAGTCGTTTTTCTTATACCAATTGTGTTGAAGGGAGAGAAATTTGGTACGGTCGATGATGCAAGCAAAAGGAAGGCCGCTGCGAAGAAGGGAAGAGAGCATCCCATAGTTCCATGATCAGGATGGACTTTGATTCAAAGACCTCCAAGCTCCACAATAAGAAGGTGGATAAATATCTGGCGATTTATGGCTTTTGCTTGAACCCGAGGATAAAAATCAAGTTTCGTCCCTACGATATTGACTTTTCTTTGGCCCTGCCTAATGGTGGTGTATATATGCATCCCTAGGTTTTGGCACTGGAGTTGAGGCTGCTGATGACGAGTTTCGTCCACAGCGTTCTGACTTTCTACCAGGTCGCCTCTTCTCAGTTTTCGGCAGTAGCCTGGCATACGATACTAGGGTTTGAAGCCCTCTGCGATTTGTACGCTCCCGAGGCATGTCAGGGTGAGGTTTTCAGCACCACATATGCGCTAAGGAAGACCGCTCAAGGCGTCCACTACGTTGTTCCCTAGAGCGGGGTTGAAAAGATTATTATCAATATGATTGACAGCGATCACGGCATGAGAGATACCGTGGTCCGAGTGACCGGGCCGTGAGCAGCCGAATCAGAGAATGATCGTGGGGTCATGCTGGTTGTCTGAAACTTGGGCTTCGCCCCTCGCTTAGGGCCCTTGCATACTGCTGATATCGAGGCGAAGTAGCGAAAGCTGACGTCCATTAACTACGATTGTTGTAACTAGAGTTGGTTGGTGGATCCGAACAAACCTCCAATGCCTCCAATCCTCCCGAGGGCGGCTGCTTCGGGTAAGAGCCAACTTGCCCCCGAACTGGAGGAATCTGCCTGGGAGGAAAGCAGCCATGCCCCCGAACGGGGGGACCCTGCTCGGGGAGTGAGCCAACCGTTCCTGGATCTTGGAAAGTCAAGGGTCCCGGGACGGACGGTTCCTACCAAGAAAAAGATGGCTCTAGCTTAGTCTTCGCGTCTTCCGCACCCTGGGGTAAGTTCCTGATTTCTTTGGTTTCCACTTGGAGAATTATTTCTCGACATTTGTTTTTATTTTGTGGAAGAAGTGCAAGATTCAGTTCAACAAGTCTGATGATGAAGGGATGGGCGAACTTGTTTGAAGCCACAACCACTCCTCCGTTCCCGACCGCGGAGCAGTCCCCTGTGGCTAAAAAAGCTCGGGTTGATTTTTTTGACCATGTGGATGGCGCTCGTGGGGTTGTACCTGTCATCGAGGCTATTGAGGAGGTTGCTGACCCGCCCCTAGGGATGCCGGAGGGGCCCTCTGCTACTGAGTTACCCTTGGAGGAGGGGTTGAGGCAACAGTGCCCCCTACTCTGGATGATGCTGGTCTTCAGTCACCGCATGGGCTTGAGAGGGTTGTCACTGCTGAACATTGTTGGAAAGAGAGAGTTTACTGATGGGGAAGTTGATAAGGATCGTCGAGTGATCGCCAAGGAAGTCGACGATGAAGACGAAGGAAAACAGCAGCAGAAAGAAGCCAACAGCAGCAGGTACAGATTGGTCGGTCGACCAGCCGGGTCGACCGACATGCACAGCATGCACAGGGTCTTAGGCGGTCGACCGGCCGGTCGACCGAAATATCCTGACTGTAAGAGCCAAACTCTTTGTTAATTTCGGTCGACTGGTCGGGTCGACCGGAGAGGAGGTCGGTCGACCCGCCGGTCGACCGACAGTCGGGTTTGGGTGAAAATCTGCTGTTCCGGAAATCTGGGTATTTAAGGGCTGCTATTGTTTTTTAGGGTTTGTATCTTGTAGAAGATCCTTGAGAAGGAAAAGGCTGGAGCTCTCTTGCATTCAAAGAGGCTGCTAGCCATTGTGATCTTCTTCCATAGAAATTAAATCTATCTCTGATTGCCCCGAGGACGTAGGCGTTGAGGCCGAACCTCGTTAGATCGTGTGTTTAAGTTTGTGTCTTCTTCTTGTGTTATTTGGGTGTTCTTTGTGCTTGGAGATTTGTGAGATTCTCTATTGGTTGTTGTCATCGGCGCACAACAAGTGGTATCAGAGCTTCCAGGTTGCGCTTGGGATTTCTGAGGATTCGAAGGGCTCGAGATCTGATCCGGTGGAGATCGTGTGTCGATCTCAGATCAGAGGTATTGGTGTTCGAGGAGATCGTGTGTCGATCTCAGAAGGACGCAAGGAGGGCTCGTTGAATCTGTGGTGAAGTAGATCCAAAGAGAAACTCGATCTAGGGTTTCAAGGGACAGGTAAAAATCCGTTTTTTATCTGAGTAGAGATCTATTTCAAGTTGGTTATTCTTCCGCATAGATAAAGGATCGGAAATCTCAATGGCAGAGGAAAGTACTTCGGTTAAGACCATGCATCCTCATCCGAGGATCGACGTGGTGAAGTTCAATGGTACAAATAACTTCGGGGATGTGGAGATGTAAGGTTATGGATGCGCTGAATGCATCGAACCTCGAAGACACTCTCCTATTAGAGAGGAAGAAGAGCACGACCACTGATGAAGAGTGGGCGAAGATGAACAGGTCGGCATGTGGCTTGATACGTTCATGTTTGTCGCAAGACATAAAATATCTTGCACAACATGAGACGTCGGCAAAGAAGCTGTGGGATACCCTTGCGATGAAATACCTGACGAAGAGTGTTGAGTTCAGGTTGCAGCTTAAGAGTAAGCTGTATCAGTTTCGGATGAAGAAGGGGAGCACAGTGAATGAGCACATCAACCGATACACGAAACTTCTTACAGACTTGGTAAACGTGGATGTCATGATAGATGAGGAAGATAAGGCGATCATCTTTCTGAACTCACGCCCGGTGGAGGAGTATGAGACATTCACTCTGACCTTTATCAATGGAAGGCAGACCTTGGATTATGATGAGGTGTCGTCTGCACTGTCGAGTTATGAGACGAGGAAGAAGGAGAGACATCCTTCTAGGTCAAGCTCATCTGCGGAGGCACTGGAAGTAAGAGGCAGAAGTTCATCATGGAAGGGCAAGGAGGTTAGAGGAAGATCTAAGTCCAGGCCGGGTTTCAGAAATCTGAAAAGGAATCAGTGTGCCTTGTGTAAGGAATTAGGACACTGGAAAGCAGAATGCCCGAAGGCCAAAGGTAAGAAGGTGGAGTCAAAGACCAAGTCGAATCTCGCACAGACGGATGGATCGGATGATGACTCTTCAGTGTTCTCTCTCTCGGTTACTACCCCTACTATTTGTAACTCAGATAGTGCTGAGTGGATCTTGGATGGCGGAGCCACCTATCATGTGTGCCCGAACAGGGTCTGGTTTTCTAGCTTTGAGAAGCTGGATGGATGTTACACGGTCATGAGGGATGACCATCCGTGTAATATAGAAGGGATGGGTACAGTTCGCATCAAGATGGATGATGGGATAGTTCGAGAGTTGAAGGAGGTGAGGTATGTACCTCATCTCAAAAGGAATCTTATCTCAGTTGGCACTTTGGAAGCATCGGGCATGGTGATATCTGTTCGAGATGGCGATCTCAGGATGATCAAGGGCTCGATGGTGGTGATGAAGGGCGTCCGCCAAGGCAACCTCTACTACTTGAAGGGTAGTACGATGACAGGTCAGGTGGAGACTTCGAGTTCCTCAGATGATGGTGGCCCGGATGTCTGGCAAGGAAAGGTCGGACAGGAAGAAGAAAAATCTTTGCGAGCTCCTGCAAAGAAGGAAATGGAAGGTGCTGCTACCTGCAATTTGGAAGGTGGACACAGCGTTCTAGACAAGAAGAAGGTGAGATTCAGCACCAGTACTCACCGTAATGAAGGTCTTCTTGATTGTGTTCACATGTGCATATGGGGACCTGCTAAGATGGCATCGCTTGGAGGTCACAGGTACTTTGTCTCATTTATTGATGGTTCATCTAGGCAGGAGTGGATATATCCCATGAGACAAAGGGTGAAGCCCTAGATGTGTTGGTGAAGTGGAGAGGAAGAATGGAGAGGCAGATAGGTAGGAAGATAAAGGAGCTTCATATTGGTAATGTTGGAAAGGACATGTACCAGTTCCTACGATTTGGCCAGAACACAGGTATTGCAACTCACTTCACAACAGGTACAGATGGGTTGGTTAAAGATGTAGTCCGTTCCTTGCTGGAGGAGGTTCAGAGGCTGTTGTCTAATGCAGGATTAGACAGGTCATTTTGGGCTGAGGCGACTGAGTATGCTAGCCATCTCATGAATAGATCGACTGCGATTGGAGGTAAAGCTCCATTGGATATTTGGTCTGGGAAAGCTGCTCAAGATCATTGTTTGCTGCGGGAGTTTGGAAGTCCGGCCTACTTCAGTGCCAAGAATGGCAAGTTGAATCCGCGAGCAAAGAGGTTTGTCTATTTGGGCGTCAAAGGAAACAGCTACAGGTTGTGGGACCCCGAAGACAAGAAGATAGTGATGAGCAGACATGTCACTTTTGGAGAGACTTCAGTGTTGAAGTCCACCGTCTCTCAGCAGGTGGAGAGGACGGAGACCAAGGGAAGATCGCAGCGGGTGGAGGTTGATGCTATTCCATCATCTCCAGTTGGTTCGACATCAAAGGATACTTCAGCGGAGGTGACACCGGGTGGAGTTCATGATACCAAAGGTGATGCTGAACAGGTTGACGACATTGTTGAGGATGTCGAGTTGTTTGCAGCTATAGGAACAAAGGTGAAACCACGCTTGTGGGGAAAGAAGCATGAATCTCAAGCTTGTGATCGTGACAAGCTGAAGTTGAAGGCCGTTGCTCTCCATGATGGTCGGGAAGAGATTCATATGACTCGGTTAGATAGGTTCACTGCTGTAAATAGAGGTGCAAGTGCTTGAGCTTGATGAACCTCATCTTAGATGAACTACGGTTGGCTTGATCCTTTTGGCAAAGGTACGTAGGCAGCCGTAAAGGCGTAGCCATTTGGTGATGCAACTCTTATGAAGCTAGTTTGGGTTCTCGAGAAGTTGTTTAGATCTTCACGTAGAGGTGAAGAGTTGTGGTTGTGGCCGATGGAGCTTCACGTAGAGGTGAAGTGTTGTGGCCAGTTGGACTTCACGTAGAGGTGAAGTGTTATGATCTCGAAGAACAGGTGATCTTCCGGTGAGAAGATATTGAGCTTGCATAAGGAGGGGTGTGCATCCAGTTGAAGCCGATGATGTTTGGTGAGCTCTACACAGACTTGGTGGACCGTCAGTGGAAGACAGGTAGACTAGATAGAGCTAGTCATTTGGAGAGTTAGTGTTGGCTCGTGATGAAGTCTTCGTGAGGTCGTGAAGTTGCGGAGTAGAAGCCACGGTTTGATGATCGGCATGTATGAGAATTCTCCTATGGTGAAGTGCAGGGAAGACATGTGCAATGTTTTTCCAGGGATAGCTGAGCTAAAGATTCCAAGCCGAGATCGTGTGTCGATTTCGCCGAGATCGTGTGTCGATTTCATCCGGTGCGCGCAAGCCGAGATCGTGTGTCGATTTCGCCGAGATCGTGTGTAGATTTCGCCAGGTGAATGGACTGGGGTTCGTTGGAGATCGGCTCAGATTTTAGGTAAAATCTTCGCCGAGGTGGAGAATTATTGGAAAGAGAGTTTACTGATGGGGAAGTTGATAAGGATCGTCGAGGGGTCGTCGAGTGATCGCCGAGGAAGTCGACGACGAAGACGAAGGAAAACAGCAGCAGAAAAGAAGCCAACAGAGGCAGGTGCAGATTGGTCGGTCGACTGGCCGGGTCGACCGACATGCACAGCATGCACAGGGTCTTAGGCGGTCGACCGGCCGGTTGACCAAAATACCCTGACTGTAAGAGCCAAACTCTCTGTTAATTTCGGTCGACTGGTCGGGTCGACCGGAGAGGAGGTCGGTCGACCCGCCGGTCGACCGCCGGTCGGGTTTGGGCGGAAATCTGCTCCGAAAATCTGGGTATTTAAGGGCTGCTATTGTTTTCTAGGGTTTGTATCTTGTAGAAGATCCTTGAGAAGGAAAAGGCTGGAGCTCTCTTGCATTCAAAAAGGCTGCTAGCCATTGTAATCTTCTTCCATAGAAATTAAATCTATCTCTGATTGCCCCGAGGACGTAGGCGTTGAGGCCGAACCTCGTTAGATCGTGTGTTTGAGTTTGTGTCTTCTTCTTGTGTTATTTGGGTGTTCTTTGTGCTTGGAGATTTGTGAGATTCTCTATTGGTTGTTGTCATCGGCGCACAACAAACATCCTCAGGCTGAGGACAATGCGAGGGTTGCCGGTGGTATCAATTCCTCGGGACTGCTGCTCAGTCCCAGAAGCTGTCTTCAGAGCGGACCGTTGCAAGTCCTGAGCTCGAATTATTTCTCTGGAGGGGAGATGTTGAGGTGGCTCTCGGGTATGGCGACTTTCTCGGAGGGCTTGAGGACCTCAAGGCCCTGCCTTTGAAAGAGCGGAGGCGGCTTCTGAAGAATAAAGTCTTCAGGTTAAATACCGTGATGCCTCTATCTTGATTTAGTTGTTTAGGTGTCGTCTAACTTCCACTTCAGAATGTCGTGCTCATCTTCGAGTTGCTGGATGACCACCGAGAGGCCCTGAAGGAGAACGATGGCGAGGTTGCTGACTTGCGCCGGAGGGTGTATGAGTTCAGCATTGCGGGGAAGGCGGCGACTGAGGAGATCAACCAGCTCTGGGCAAATTTTGGATCACGAAGCGATGGTTTGTTCAAATGGGAGAAGCTGAAGCAACTTAGGGAGAGCTTGAGAAGAAGAGCTCGAAGATGCTGAAGAGGGACTCTGAGCTACAGCATAATGATCTTGTATTACAAACGGTTCAGCGAGAGCTTAAGGAAATGTGCCAACGTACCGAGGGGGCTGAGGTCTTCGAAGAGGAGAGAGTGCCTCAAGGATGACTTAAGTTAGACGCTGATTGCCCAAGTGCGGTGGAAACGCAGAAGCAGGCAGCGGTCAATCGTTGTCAAAAGGCAGTGAGGGTCTTCAAATTTAAGAAGTATAAAAGGGGTATGAAGAGGGAAAACAGGGCGTGTCCCCGAGAAACCTACTTGAAATTGGAGCCTTCCTTAAGAGTTAGGGCCGGGAACTCCCCGAAAGCAGTGATGTCCCTGCTACTTTGGCTGAGCCCTCCTCGGGCGTTCCGTCCAGTGTTTATGTGCCCTCGGCTACGAGTCCTCGACCAACCGCTCCCGTGACTGATTCTCTGATACCGGCTGTCTCTGAGGATGCTATGCTTCTGACTCCCCCTTCCGAGGCATCTCACAGAGGCAAAGCGAGTGCCTGAGAGTTTGCTTTATTTGTAATATCTAATGTAATTTTTTTTAACGGAATAATTGAGTATTCAGCTTTCACCCCTTTTTAAATGTCCTGCTTTTGTTGTGTTTCAAGGTCGTGTGGATGCCGGCCTGGTGGACCCTTCTCTTCTAGCTTCCGACTCGGTGGTCTCAGTAGGCTGGAGAGGCGCGGTCAGAGGGAGTCTTTCGGGGGTTGTTGGGGTCCTCCGCCTGCATGAACTCTAATGGGGCTGGCTCACCTGGGAAGAAGCTCTCACAGGAGGATGAAGGATTTGATCTCGAGGGTTGAGCTGCATTGGTGGAGATAGATCTAGACGATGATCATGGATCATTGCTGGACTCCCTGTATGTGTGGCGGGAGGTCACCATGGGTTCATTTCGGGAGATTCTTGGGCTTTCACACCATGTAGAGTTCAAGCTGCTTGATAGCCTTACTTCTGAGCTGGATTATGAGCTCGTCTCCTATACTATGATGTGGAAGATCTCCAAAGGAGGGTGGATGAGTGCTCCAAAAAAGGCGAGAGCTGCTCGAGGCGAGAGCTGAGTTGAGGGGGGAGAAGCTAGACCTTAAGGTGAGGCTCCTGAGCAGGCTTGAGTTGCAAAAGGTGTGGGAAGAGGTGTCTAAACTGCAAGGGAAGGTTGCTTCAGTCCAGTCGGAGATCTCTTCTCTTTGAGAGCAGATCGATGAGGAGCGTGCGGAGAAGCTATCGCTCAAGTGTGAAGTCCATTTGCTAGAAAATAACCGGGAAAGTTGGATAAGGATGTGAAGGAATTGAGAGCCGAGAATTTTCTTCAGTTGGATCGTTTGGACGAGCTTTGGAAGGCTAATGATGCACTACTTGGAGAGACATAGAAGCTGCATTCTCAGATCATATTCCTTAACTCGGGCGGTTTATCAGAGGGCTCCGGAGGATGGCCAGGGAGTACGAACCGCGATCCCGAGAGGCCTGGCTCCCGACCCAAGGGCTCGAGTAACCAGTCGGGGAGGCCGGGCTCGAGTAACCAGTTAGGGAGGCTGGCCGATCAGGCTGGGAGCTCTAGCGAATGGCGCACTAGAGACCTCGTAGATGGTTAGAGGGTCGAGGTGGGGTCCCAGGCGAAGCTAGATAGCTTGCCTTCCTTTTTTGTAAGACCTAATGGAATAAGAAGATATGTCCTCCATTTTTAAGTATTTGAATCATCACAGTTGGCGCTCACGTGTGTCGCCTTTATGTTGTTTGTTGACCTTGTTGTCATGTCTGCTTGGGATGCTGATTTGATTCTGAAACATTTGAAGTGGTTTAGTGTGTTGTTCCTGAGTGAAGAATCCTTCCCGAACAGGCGTGGCTTCATGTTTTAGGATTTTGTTGTATCATATGTCTTTTTTGGGGGGTTGCTCGAAGAGTCGCCGTCAGGGTGAAAAAACTTGTTTGGTGGGCTCTCTGAGAGGTAGCCGCATGGGCTGTTTTTCCTTTGTAGCCATTAAGGTAGAAACCGTATAGGCTGTTGACTCACCCGAGTGGCCATTAAGGCGAAAACATGTTTAGGCTGACGCTGAGCAGTAAGAGTAGGCGAGTTTTCTTCTTTCAGGGGCTCCCCGAAGGATAGCCGTGGGGGCTATTTTTCCCTTTTAGCTGACAGGGTAGGACTTGTGTAGGTTATTGACTCACTCGGGTGGCCGTCGAGGTGAAAACCTATGTAGGCTGACTCCGAGCAGTCATAGTGGGAAAGTCCTCGTCTTTCAGGAGGCTCCCCGAGGGATAGCCGCGGGGGTTGTTTTTCCCTTATAGCCATAGGGTACGACACGTATAGGTTGTTGACTCGCTCAGTGGCCGTCAAGGTGAAAACTTGTCTAGGTTGACTCCAAGCAGTCATAGTGGGCGAGTTCCTGTCTTTTGGGCAGTTCACCGAAGGATAACCACGGGGGCTGTTTTCATTGTAGCCGACAGGTAGGACTCGTATAGGCTGCTAACTCACTCGGGTAGTCGTCAACGTAAAAACCTATCTAGGCTGACTCCGAGCAGTCATAGTGGGCGAATCCCCGTTTTTCAGGGGGCTCCTCGAGAGATAGCCGCGGGGGCTGTTTTTTCCTTGACTGTCAGGGTAGGACCCTATGGCTGTTGACTCACTCAGGAGGTCGTCAAGATAAAAACATATCTGGCTGACTCTGAGCAGTCATAATGGGTGAGTCCCCGTCTTTCCAGGGGCTCTCCGAGGGATAGCCACGGGGGTTGTCTTTCTCTTGTAGCCGTCAGGGTAAGACCCGTATATACTGTTGGCTCACCCGATTGGCCGTCAAGGTAAAAATCTATCTAGGCTGACTTTGAGCAGTCATAGTGAGCGAGCCCCCATTTTTCAGAGGGCTCCTCGAGGGATAGCCACGGGGGCTGTTTTTTCTCATAGTCGTCAGGGTTACACCTGTATAGGCTGTTAACTCATTCGGGTGGCCGTCAAGGTGAAAACCTATCTAGGCTGACTCCGAGCAGTCATTGTGGACGAGACTCCGTCTTTCAAGGGGCTCCCCGAGGGATACTTGCGGGGCTGTTTTTTTATTGTATCCGTCAGGATAGGACCCGTATAGGCTATTGACTCACTCGGGTGACCATCAAGGTGAAAACCTGTCAAGGTTGACTCCGAGCAGTCATAGTGGGCGAGTCCCCGTCTTTCAGGAGGCTCCCCGAGGGATAGTCGCGGGAGTTGTTTTTTCTTGTAGCCATCAGGGTAAGACCCGAATAGGGTGTTGACTCAGCTTGTCGAACCTAGAGAAAATAATGAACATCAAAGTAAAAGAATCTGCATAATTTTATTGGATATTACATGGTTTTAACACGTATTATCATTTTGAGTGAGACTATCATTTTGAGTGAGAACTCTGTTGCATGCCAGGGGTCTTCTCATTCCGAGTGGTGTCAAGGAACGAGCGCTTTAGTTGACGGTCTCGGCCGGGGACTCTCTGACCTCACGGTCCTCCTCCAGGCCGAGGATGAACTCGTTTAGATGTCCATGTTGAACTAGGTCCTCGAGGTGTCTTTTGAGGGCCCAGCAACACTGGGTGGCTTGTCCCCGACTGTCGTGAAAAGAACAGTCCCGTGCTTTAAGGGAATCTATGTCGTGCTTGGCAGCTTTAGGAAGCTTTACCCACGGCTGATGCTTGATGATGTGAAGAATCTGGTCAATCGACAGTTTCAGGGGTTGAAGACTGAGGCATCCTCAGTCTTCGTGATTGTCGGGGAACCGTTCTTGTGAGCTAAAGTGTGATGTTCTCGCGCACGCTTCTACGAGCTATCAGCTTGGAGGTGTAAGTTCACCTAGAGGGGGGGGTGAAAGGTGATGGCTAATCTAATGGTCACTTAATGTCAAATAATGCGGAAGCTAAAAACAATTATAACCTAATTAAATCTTTTACACTAAACACCACGTATAACACAAGAGTGTTGCCGAATTCCCCGTGAAGGGCTCTGGACAAACTCCTCTAGATTCCCCTTGAATGGGTTGAGGTGCCGCGTTGGCTCTCTTGGTTGAATACAAGTGTTAGCAAACAATCCCAAGCAAGTATATCAATGAGCACACAAGTATATCAAGCATATAAAGATTTACACTATAATTGAATGCAAGATATAAGTAAGGGAGAGAGAGAGAGAAAAGGCAATCGCAAACACAAAGGGTTTGTTTCGAGGTTCGAGCACACTTGCTCTACATCCCCGCCTTCGACACACGAAGGATTTCCACTATGCAAGATCCCAATGGATCTCTCCCCGGTGCCGCAACACCTACAAGCCCTCGGACTCCCTAGTCCCGTACACACGCAAGCCCCACAAGCTCGCCGAGGCCGCACCTCAAATACGGAGTTCGCACCCGAACTCGAAACAACGCGGACACACACGTCCGCCTCCTCAAAGTACAAGAAATGATCTCTTGGTGATCTAAACACTTTGATCACCAATGAAAGCTCTCACTACAACACTCCTATAAGATGAATAGCAATGGATAGCTCAAGTGTTTGTGTGAGAAAAAACTAGGATGAGAATGGTGGAAGAAAACTCAAAAAATCTCTTTTAAAACACTCTTGAATAAAATCTTCCCTTTAGATAGGAAATATTTGCTCTCAAATATGTGGAGAAAACCCTTTTAAAAGAATGGGAAAAACTGGCTCAAAGCTCTCCTAAAATCTTGTTACAAAATAATGACCAAACCCCCAAATTTATAGGCAGAAAAATATAGCCGTTGGGGTCTGTCAGGCTGCCGGTCGACCCGGCCAGTCGACCGCCAACGGTCAGAAATCCGACCGTTGGAGCCACGGTCGACCGCCCGGGTCGACCGAGCCACTGGAGCAGAGAGTCGAACTCTCTGTCGGTCGACCCGTACGGTCGGCCGAAATTTCCAGAGAGCAGAGCTCTCTGGAGCGGTCGACCCATACGGTCGGCCGTCCTCCAGTGCACAAAGGCGTGCACGTCTGTGCACGTCGGTCGACCGAGCCGGTCGACCGACTTCAGACCAAGTCGACTATAAAGATAGTAAGTCGACTATCTGAAGCCTGAAAACAGATTTCTGGGATTTTAAAACTAAGTCTTTTGGTTCATATGAAATCCCATAAATACATAGAAATTCTACAAAAATAGTTTTACCAATATACTTTGATATACAAACATGCTTGCACAAAATCAAGGCATGTTATAAAAGATTGGGCTATTTTTGTAACTTGAAAATATTGGCTCAATTGAAAACTTGTATTTTTCAAAATCTTGTATTTCCAAAAACTTCTTCATGATACAAAAACAAGATATTTTGAATTCATTAAAGCATAGTGTATATGGATATGATCCACTACACAATTAAGATGAAATATCTATGTTTTTGGCATTAAGCTCTAAATATGTTTTGGATAAAAGATATGCATATAAGAAATTCCAAAAACCAAAAAGTATTTTTCCAAAATGAAAGTCTTTTCTAAACTGAAAATTCTTTTATGAAAATACAACTAAATCAAGAGTGTGTGTGCATGGTATACTTGAGCAATCCACCAACTACTCTATCCTTTACATTTTATCTAAAACAAAAACAAAATCTTATACCTAGACACAAGTCTTCATCTTCTTGAAGTCTTCACTTGAAGGCTTCTCATCTTCTTGACTTGGTCCAAGCTTGATCCAAAAAGCTCCTTGAATCACACCATGCTAGCTCCAAATCTTAACATTTTATCCTTTGTTGAGTTATGCACTTACTAAGATCTTGAAAATGAATCTGTCACTAATTAAACACAAGATCATTAGTAATATAACTACATGAGTTAATCATCATCAAAACTAGAGTGATGGGCCTTTGGGCCAACAATCTCCCCCTTTTTGATGATGACAAAACTCATGAAGTTATATATGCATGGTTTAAAGTAAAGCTTCAAAGAAGCTCCCCTTAACTCATGCATAACACATAAACAAAATAATATGGAAATGAAGCACATAAACATGTATGCAATGTATGGAGATAAAACATGAAATCCTTTTTCTCCTAGTTGCAATACAAAACATATATGCATAACTAACAAGGAAAGACAAATACTTCTCCCCCTTAAGCAATGAAAATATGCATATAAACTCAAATACTTCTCCTCTTTTTTGTCACTCATCAACAAAAGGTTAAAGTAAAATCAAATCAAACAATTTTTCTCCCCCTTTTTGTCAAAATTAAAGAAATCAAGGAGGGGTAATCAATAAAGATGTATATGTGATATACATTCATGAAGAGGAAGACGCTAAGTTATCTTCCCTACACATATGCATTACATGAAGAAGGGATGACAAGCCCTAACTCACATAACACATATTATGTAATGCATAAGAGGAGATGTGAAGCTCTCCCTACACACGTATATCATATAAAGAAGAGTTATCAAGCTCCTCAATTTATAATATACTCAACATGAATCTATTTGTAAGAGAGATGTTAAGCTCTCATTGCATATAGGAAATACAAATCAAAATTTTTGAATATTTCTTTATCAAAATAAAGTTTGAACTTTTCTCAAGAAACACATTTTGAGATATCAAATCAACATATTTTTTTTATTTTGATATCAATTTTGAAAACATATTGCATAAGCTTTAAGAATTACCAATTGAAAGTTGAATTAAGCTTAGCATATACATTGTGTTTTAAGAACAATTGATTCACTCTCTTAAAGCACAAAAGATCACATGTATGAAAAGATAATACCAATAGAAATTGATATAATTTAAATTTGAAAGCATTCATACATACAATCAAAATATGAGTATATAAAAATCATATTGATACCAATTGAAAATATCCAATGATACCAATTGAAGAGTAAGCTTATCATATACTCTACCATATGAAGAATTTGCACTAGTTAATATGAAAATGTTTTAAAACTAGTACGGAATCCTTCAAGTAAGGAATAAAGCAAAAAAATGTCAATTAATCTCAATATTCCTTTAAATCATCACACATTTTTCTTATTAAAAACAAAATTTATATTTCAAGATATATGTATGTTTTGACAACACAATAAGTATACATACATATCTCTTAAACACAATTGAGTCCATATAAATAGATTTGCATTAAAGGCAAATGACTCAAGAGGTATACATGTATATCTTAAAGTTTGGCAAAATACACATATATATGAAATGAAACACATGATCATAAATCAAATCCAAAAAGTGGGAATACAAGTTTAAAAATGTATGTATCATCAAAACCAAGCAATACAAGCACATTTCATGGGTTCAAATAAGCATTCAAGCACAAATATAAATAGATTTATTTGTGGCCCACGATATGTACAAGTATAAATCTTAGTGTTGACAAAACTAACATATAAACTAATATTCAAATCATGAAGCATCAAATTTTGAGAAAAATAGAATCATGTGTCAATCTCAAAACTATTTGAAGAATAAATAACTAGTATAAATTGTTTTTGAAAAACTAGTTAAAGATCCTTCAAAAATATCAAATCTTATGTTTTTCATGAATTATACTAAATACATAAAAGTTCAAGCACTCATAGTCCATAAATCTCAAAATTATCTTGAAAAGTAAAAGATGAGTGTTCAAAGGTTATGTAAATGGCATTTTCATGAAAATAGACAATGAAGCTCAATCAAACATGAATCTCATTTTTAGACAAGACATGAAATTTTATTCTCATTAAAAACAAATCATGAAAATTTTATTTTTCATCTTAAAGTAAACTTCAAGGTATATGTATGATTTATCCAATCCTAACAATACACATACATATCCCAAATATAAAAGAGTCTACAAATAGTGTATGCATGAAATCAAGAGACTCACGGTATACATGTATATTTATTAGATTTGAATTAAAAATACATATACATGAAGTAAAGCATAAAAATAGGCAAAACATGTATAAAAGAGAATCATCAAACTAGTCTATACATATGCATATAGTGGATACAAATGAGCATGAAGTTCAATCATATATGAATCAATTGTAATTCACTATTTGTACATGTATACATGCAAGTTTTGATAAAATCTACATTTAAACTAGTTCATACCACATGAAGCACAATAAATCATAAAACATGAACATGCTATGAATATTATGAATGAACAAGTATGAACATAAAAAGTAGGAGTTTAGAGATTGTTACCAACTCCAAAACTCCAAAAGTGGTGGTCTTTCCCACCAAAACTCCTTGATAGCGGTGCATCCAAATGTATGTCCATCAAGTCCATTGCATCCACTACTAAGGCACCAAATCTCTCACGTCTTGAGAGATCCCTCACCTACATCAAAAACATGGGGTGGGGGTTTGGTACCCATATTTTCTTGTTGGGTTCACGGGGGTTAGCTTTGTGTTGAGGGACCCAAATCTTTTATTAGCAAAATTAAAATGATCTAACCTATCATAACAAAATTTACTAAATGGCCTTTGCAGCCACAATGTGTACAAGTGTACACCTTAGTATGCTTATGTGTAGGAGTGTGATCATGTTGTGCAACATAAGCAAATGCATGGTTATGATGTGCATGAATGTGTGGAGTTTGTTTCTTTGAAAACATTGACTCCAACCTAGAATGATTAAAAGCACAAGAGTTCAAAGTTGAACTCAAACCATCCATTTTATTTTTCAAATCTTTAATCTCATTAGTGGTGACATGAAAAGCATGATGAGATAAAGAATCATTTTTCTTTTTCTTTTGTGAAACAAAATCTTTTTCTTTTTCACAAAATTTTCTTTTCAAAGATTTATTTTCTTGAAAAACAACTTCCTTTTGTTTTTCCACCAAATCAATCTTATTTTTCAAAGACATATTCCCTTCAC
This sequence comes from Agave tequilana, assembly GCA_038442645.1. Lineage (NCBI taxonomy): Eukaryota > Viridiplantae > Streptophyta > Magnoliopsida > Asparagales > Asparagaceae > Agave > Agave tequilana. The sequence goes on from JAVJIF010004438.1 coordinate 68,877, forward strand.
ATAAATCATTCAATTTTGATATGAGGGAAACATTTTCATTTTTCAAAACTTCATTTTCTTTTTCTAAACATGCAATTTTAGTTTTAAAAGAATCATTCTCTTTTAGCATGCAATCAAAATCCTTTTTAAATTTCTTATTATCTTTTTCTAAGCATGCAATGTTATCTCTAAAAGAATCATGTTCTTTATACATGCAAGCAATGTTCTTTTTCAAATTTTTATTTTCCTTTTTAATCATGTCATATTTTTCAAGCAATAGATGACAAAAAGTAGATAGCTCATCATATGACATGTCCTCATCATCGGATTCGGTGTTTACCTCAAGGGGTTATTCCCTTGGACCATGTAGCACAAGTTGGAGGTGTTGCTTCCAACGTCCGAATCGCTCCTGGCATAGTATTGATCTTTTTCGCCAAGGGAGGTGAGAGTGTTCCACACTACAAAAGCCGAATCAATGTTAGAAACCCTAGATAAATAATCATCATTTAGGGTTGATTTTAGAGCATGAAGGGCTTTTGCATTAGCTTCAAAGTACTTGCTATTATAAGAATCATTAGTGGTAGCAAGATATACATGAATGCCTAAGGCCTTGAGGTACAATGACATCTTAACCTTCCAAATTTGAATGTTAAGAATGTCAAAGGTGGGTGGTGACATGAAGTCCATGGTGTGTGTACAAATATTGTGATTAGCCTAAAAATGAGGATCTTTAACTCTAGGTTGTTAGACCCAAATCAAGAGCACTTGGCTCTGATACCAATTGTAAGTTCACCTAGAGGGGGGTGAATAGGTGATGGCTAATCTAATGGTCACTTAATGCCAAATAATGCGGAAGCTAAAAATAATTATGACCTAATTAAATCTTTTACACTAAACACCACGTATAACACAAGAGTGTTGCCGAATTCCCCGTGAAGAGCTCTGGACAAAGTCCTCTAGATTCCCCTTAAATGGGTTGAGGTGCCGCGTTGGCTCTCTTGGTTGAATACAAGTGTTAGCAAACAATCCCAAGCAAGTATATCAATGAGCACACAAGTATATCAAGCATATAAAGATTTACACTATAATTGAATGCAAGATATAAGTAAGGGAGAGAGAGAGAAAAGGCAATCGCAAACACAAAGGGTTTGTTTCGAGGTTCGAGCACACTTGCTCTACATCCCTGCCTTCGACATACGAAGGATTTCCACTATACAAGATCCCAATGGATCTCTCCCCGGTGCCGCAACACCTACAAGCCCTCGGACTCCCTAGTCCCGTACACACGCAAGCCCCACAAGCTCGCCGAGGCCGCACCTCAAACACGGAGTTCGCACCCGAACTCGAAACAACGCGGACACACACGTCCGCCTCCTCAAAGTACAAGAAACGATCTCTTGGTGATCTAAACACTTTGATCACCAATGAAAGCTCTCACTACAACACTCCTATAAGATGAATAGCAATGGATAGCTCAAGTGTTTGTGTGAGAAAAAAACTAGGATGAGAATGGTGGAGGAAAAACTCAAAGAATCTCTTTTAAAACACTCTTGAATAAAATCTTCCCTTTAGATAGGAAATATTTGCTCTCAAATATGTGGAGAAAATCCTTTTAAAAGAATGGAAAAAACTGGCTCAAAGCTCTCCTAAAATCTTGTTACAAAATAATGACCAAACCCCCAAATTTATAGGCCAGAAAAATATAGCCGTTGGGGTCTGTCAGGCCTGCCGGTCGACCCGGGTAGTCGACCGCCAACGGTCAGAAATCCGACCATTGGAGCCACGGTCGACCGCCCGGGTCGACCGAGCCACTGGAGCAGAGAGTCGAACTCTCTGTCGGTTGACCCGTACGGTCGGCCGAAATTTCCAGAGAGCAGAGCTCTTTGGAGCGGTCGACCCGTACGGTCGGCCGTCCTCCAGTGCACAAAGGCGTGCACGTCTGTGCACGTCGGTCGACCGAGCCGGTCGACCGGCTTCAAACCAAGTCGACTATAAAGATAGTAAGTCGACTATCTGAAGCCTGAAAACAGATTTCTGGGATTTTAAAACTAAGTCTTTTGGTTCATATGAAATCCCATAAATACATAGAAATTCTACAAAAATAGTTTTACCAATATACTTTGATATACAAACATGCTTGCACAAAATCAAGGCATGTTATAAAAGATTGGACTATTTTTGTAACTTGGAAATATTGGCTCAATTGAAAACTTGTATTTTTCAAAATCTTGTATTTCCAAAAACTTCTTCATGATACAAAAACAAGATATTTTGAATTCATTAAAGCATAGTGTATATGGATATGATCCACTACACAATTAAGATGAAATATCTATGTTTTTGGCATTAAGCTCTAAATATGGTTTTGGATAAAAGATATGCATATAAGAAATTCTAAAAACCAAAAGTATTTTTCCAAAATGAAAGTCTTTTCTAAACTGAAAATTCTTTTATGAAAATACAACTAAATCAAGAGTGTGTGTGCATGGTATACTTGAGCAATCCACCAACTACTCTATCCTTTACATTTTATCTAAAACAAAAACAAAATCTTATACCTAGACACAAGTCTTCATCTTCTTGAAGTCTTCACTTGAAGGCTTCTCATCTTTGACTTGGTCCAAGCTTGATCCAAAAAGCTCCTTGGATCACACCGTGCTAGCTCCAAATCTTGACATTTTATCCTTTATTGAGCTATGCACCTACTAAGATTTTGATAATGAATCTGTCACTAATTAAACACAAGATCATTAGTAATATAACTACATGAGTTAATCATCATCAAAACTAGAGTGATGGGCCTTTGGGCCAACATGAGGCTCTCAGGGTCCCCATGAGGAGTGGCTACTTTGGAGCGCATCTTATTTATCTTGAAACGTAGGTTAGCCAGGGCTGTTGGATGTTGGTTGGCCACGGGGGAGTTATCCACCTGAGTCTCCCTGGCACCCAACTCGATGACTCATTCCGGCACCTCTCAAAGAACCTTTATCTGCGTGAGAATAACTGATGGTTGACCTGTGTTACCACTTCTCGCTCGCGTTCTGCAGTATCACGATGGATGGCCACTAACTCCAGCTCGCGGTCAGCCTTTGCCTGGTGTTCATCCAACCGTCATCGCAGTCGATCACTATTTGGACAAGTTGCCCATGGGAGGATGCCGATTGATCGAATTCGTCAAAAGTGTTGACATCATGTCGGGTGGCGTTCTTGAGAGCCATGGTTGTTTTGAGGAAAAGTATTGGATGGGAAAAGATCCTGAGTAAGGATTCAGAAACTCTCAACGAAAGCACCAAATACTGTGGATAATTTCCTAAGGAATTAATCCACGTACCAAAATAATGGAGTATAATCAAATCACAGGAAAATGTCAACGCAAACACAGAGAATTAAGTGGAAACCCAAATGGGAGAACCACAGAGAGAGAAATTCCACTATGTCAATGACGATTACATGTGGGGTTCTCTGATAAGGTAGGGTTTTTTAGATTCCGATCCTCATTCATATTAGAAGTGTTTTCATATATAAATATATACACACACAAGTCATGTCACTCGGATAAGGCTAAGGAGTCTTTCTTAGTTCGAACACTTAACTCTCTTATTTAGGAGGCAGTTAAGTTGAACATCTTGATTTGAATGAGGTAGACGAGAGTCTATCTTTATCTGATTCTCTGCATCCAACTGTTGAATGGTTGATCTGTTCTCGAGTTATAACTATCGAGTTCAAATAGAGATTAGTCTTATAGATAGAGATTCTCACAATTGATTCTATCTCTTCCTTCTAATTATATGAGCCGTTCGGGGTATGAATCGAATGGATACTCCTTGCCAGAGGTTCTGAAAGTAGTCACGTGTCGCTCGCCTATTTTGGTGCTGGATAAACACGTGACGTGATCTGAGTAGGCTGACCACCACATGCGTGAATGACTCACTCATCGAGTGATATTCTAACTTGAGTTGATTCATTGATTGCTTAATTTTGCAAGTGCTATTAGACTGCAATAATTTGTAGTTAATTTGTATTTGCTTCTTTGAGTGATTGTTTCATTTTTTGTCACTTTTTATCATTTTAGGATTGTATTTCTCGCATTAGGGCTTAAACCTTTAGGATTTTTTCTTTTTAGTGCATGGATATAATTTCAATTGAGTTTAGAATTATCTATTGCATTTGCTTGATTGTCTGACTTACATTTGTAGCCAACATGAGTTATCAGTATAGGGCTTGCACTAGAGGTGATTATTAGAGTAGTGGTGCTCATGATTGACGTGCTAGGAAAGATGAAATAGCGAGTAGATTTAAATTAGAAGATCCTAAATTTGATATTTACTGTGATCCTATTATTTTTAGAGATTTACTAGGAGGAAACTTGTAGGGTCCGCTAATAGCTATTGGACCTCAATAGAGAGAGATTAAGTGAGACGTGGGGTTGTCATAATCTTGGAAAGAAATGAAATGAAAAAAAGCTCAAGGAAAAGTACCTTTCCAAATCTTATAGGAATTATCTCTTATAATAGCTACACAACTTCCGTCATGGTGATATGTCAGTTCAGAATTATATAGCCAAGCTGAGGATTTAACCCTTCATTGTGACGTGAGAGAGCACCATACTCATACTGTAAGTGTGTAACTAGGTTTGTTTAGGGTTTAAGGTCCAAAGTAATGTATGTTATGATCACTGACTCCTGTGATTTGAACACGTTGAAGAGGCTTTTGATGTTGCCTTAAGGATAAATTAGATTTTTAAAATGTTAGTCATTGTCAAGGCTCGGTGTTCTAAGTGTGAGGGATACATGCATTATGATTATCAATGCCCTCGAAGAGGCAACATGTTAGTATTGTACTAGTGATAATGTTGATGACTCAAAAGGTTATTGAGGATGTCCACATTCCTTCTAAGACTACTAATATAATTGAAGATGTATCAGTTGATTCTGACACATGATTATTGATGAGGGGTTATACTTCTTATGAGATTAGTGGATGCGATAGTCGAGTCTGGTACACCAGTAACTGTTGATGCCCATATTTATGATACTAGTTATACTGCACTTGAATTAGTGGGGTCTAGTGTCTACTCAGATTTCTAGGTATTCATTTGCCACCTCTTTGATAGGTGAGACAGTTGGAATCAACTTCATTATATTTAGTGGGCTATCTGAGTCCCTCGTGCTGATTATTGTTTTATGATCATTCTACCGAGTCATTTTCTACTGAGTCATCACAATTTTTGCTATGATACAACAGGTGATTTCAAGTGCATTCTTTTTTACTGGTTTTATAGAGTTTACCTCTGAGTCCAGTTTACTATTAACGGGGTTTGATATGTGTCATCTTAGGCATCCCATATATATCTTTTTTTATCATTAGGAGTTATGCTTAGAGTGGCTACTGCATTGTATTTGCCTGTTATACATGATGGTATCACTAGACATTTAGCAAATTGCGATGAAAACTATAATTTGCTGCATATCCATATATTAGTTTGCAGGAATTTGCAGTTGATAATAAGATGATTGTTACGAGTCACCCTGAGACTGTGAAAAAGCTGCATGTTTGGCGTACAAGTTCCGATAAGGTTCTGAAGGGGAAGTGCTTCCGTTACTTACGAGTTGGATATCTCATGGGATCATGATATCATTTCAGGTTTCATCGGAGATGATTTATCTCGGCATGTTGCACGTATCTTGTTCGAGTTCTTATCGACTGTAGCTGTTTGTCACGAAGTCAGTTCCATCTCCACCACCTTGGTTTAGCTATGACGCATCAGTGTTGATTCCCAACCACCACCCTGACCTGATTGAGAATTTGTGAGTGATTCAGTTCTACCCGATCATACTTACCTTGTACCCACCAACTACATTCATCGAGGATGAATATTTTCAAGCCGGGATGAATAGTCACAAAAAATTAAACCTCTATTTGATCACTAAAATTCAATGACAAAGAAGGAATTTAAACAAAGACAGCCACTATATACACCTCTAATAGTTACAAACAACTAAACAACACTCAGCACAAATAAGGAATAAAGAAAAAGAAAAAAAAAGAAGAATAATCTTTAATCCTTTAGATAACAAAAACACTCACACCCCACGAAACCCATTTCACATAAGAGACAAAAAAAATCACACAACATGAAACCCATCAGAATAACAAATATCACGGCATGAAACCTATCACATAAATTGAAAAATCACACCCCTCCGAATCACAGCAGGAAATCCATCAAATAAATGACAGAAAAATTAATATTCACCCATAAAAACACAAGAATTAATAATAAATTAACAAACTGTTACTACTACTGAATTTTCAATAAATAGAATTGAATTTACCTTCAGCCACGCAGTGATTCTTACACAATGAATCTTGCTGAAATCAATGTAATCGAGGTTAAATATTTCCTTGCATGCACCTAGATTGAAGGGATTTTCCATCTTCAATTTGGGTTTTTTTCCCATCAAGAGAGTGACAGGTGATGTTGGTTATTCTGCTTAACAAGAATCAATCTGACAACTAATCAAGATCACTGAGATATCAACAATCTAATTGGCCAGGTCGGCAAATATCAGGTGGGAGGTTTTCCGTTCAATAGAACGTTCCTTAATTTAAGAACCACCTTTCAATTTCCTTCCTTAATTTAAGCACCAATTAGACTGAATCTAAGTCAGTCTCGATATACTGTAAAGTATATCCCCTGTATAAAGGAATTAATCCACTTATACAGTAACACTTAGACTGAATCTAAGTCAATCTCGATATACTGTAAAGTATATCCCCTGTATAAAGGACTTAGTCCACTTATACAGTATTTGAAGTGAGGTACGCTTACAGCGAATCTCCTTAAGACAATTACGTCCCCCGCACCGGTGCTAACGGGATAATGGACGCTGGTCTCCCAAGATACAACACTTCTTCACGGTATTTGGATAGCACTACCAAATCACCGTACGGTCGAACCGTAGTCAACCAGTACCTACACAGGATTAGCAAAACAGCGGTATAACGACAAATTTCAAATGAATATTTGTCTTACTCTTTTGGAGGAACACCCACTGTTGAGGACGTAGGAAGGATGAAAAATTTGACAGAATCTCCTTTAGGAAGTCGCTTCGGATTCCCACTTCACTTGGAAGTCGCGGATTCCCACTTCGTTGGAAGTCGCTCTGGAAGTCGTGGATTCCCACTTCGCTGGAGCCCAGTTCAGAACCGAAGTCAGAACTTTAGAGAGAGAGAGATCTCAAATTTGGTGTGTCTGAGAATGGACCCCTGGAGCGCTTTTTATAGCGCTCTGGAGGGGTATTCTCGTCCGCCAAATTCCAGCAGTTGCGACGGTTAGGACAGAACCGTCGCAACCGATCAACCGCCCAACTGCTCGGTCGGTTTTCCGACAGCGGTTGGCGAACGGTTGGATCTGTTCGCGCGGACACCCGTTGGCGGGTGATTCGAATCCTTCCGCGGGCGGACCAACGGACCCTGATTCAAAAAGAACCAGGTAGGGAACCCAGGCCACGGACCACGAGCCCGGACCCGGGCCCGAGCCCGGCCCGGCCCGGCTCCGGCGCCGGCCGCCGCCAGCGGCGGCGCGTGCGTATGTATATACGTGCATAGTTCCCTCCTTTTCGCGCGCGAAAACTCCAAGTACCCAAAGGGCACGCCCTTTGTTCTCATTTTTCTCTATTTATACGCCATGAGCTTCCAACACATGACCAATGTGGACTAAATGCATGTAGCTAACTTTAGTCCCTTTTGGCTTTGAATTAGGCAATCTTTGGACTTGAATATCTCATTCATTCGAAGTCGGAATTGTACATGTGAATATACCACGTTCATCACAAATGGAAGGAGAACACACTCCAACCATCATCCGGTTGATTCGATCAACGGATCTCGCCATAATTCAACTCGAAGATTCACTTTTATATTCTTCAATTCCAACAATCCCCCACAATGAATGGAGATTCAAGGAAATGACACACAAAGAGACTGACTCTATTGTGAAAGGTACTTGAGAAAAGAAACTGCATAAGGATAGGTGAACTAGGTTTTGAACCTTCCATAGCGAAAGCTTTATCGGACTTACTGGCTAATCAGTGAACTAGGTCTTGAACTGTTAGCCGTTAGTGTAAGCCAAGTCAACAAGCTTCACACAGTGACTTTCTAAATCAACTTTGGTTCTCTGTTGTATCCGTTTTGGCCCTGGACATTCTTGGTTTCAGAGAGTATCTTTAGGGAATAACAGCCTCCATAGAAATTCCCAAAGAGCCGACCCAACTCTATACTCACATAGGTGATGGACCTATTAAGAGTAGTCTACTCTACTCCACTTGTTTATAAACAAGATATAGGCATCATTAAAAGCGTTAAGCTTATCCTTAATCTACTTGTAGAAAAGCACTTATGTGCACCATAGGAATGGATTGGAGTCAAGCTCCCAAGTGCTTACTTGCTGAGTCAATCATAACTAGTTTTTCCTCTTGAACTTAGTCCGTGGGATCTCCAGTCGCTAAGTGAGGTTTCCATTAAGCTGACTCGGTAAGCTTAGGCTTTTAGACCCATTCCCCTCGATGCGCAGTTTATACGCTCTCCACTTAAACCTTTAGTAAGCGGATCCGCTAAATTATCCTTTGACGATATAAAGTCAATAGAGATAATTCCATTTGAGAGCAACTGCTTCACGGTATTATGTCTACGACGAATATGTCTAGACTTACCGTTGTATATCACATTTTGTGCCCTAGATATAGCTGCTTGATTGTCGCAGTGTATACATATAGCGGGCACTGGCTTTTGCCATAACGGTATATCTTCTAAGAATTGTCGAAGCCATTCCGCTTCTTCTCCAGCCTTATCTAAGGCTATGAATTCCGATTCCATAGTGGAACGGGCAATACATGTTTGCTTAGAAGATTTCCAAGATACCGCTGCTCCTGCTAGAGTAAATACGTATCCGCTAGTTGATTTTGATTCCTCAGAATCTGCAATCCAATTAGCATCACTGTATCCTTCCAGTACAGGAGGATACTTTCCATATCTCAAGGCATATTCCTTGGTATGTGATACGTAACCCAATACTCGTAGTAGAGCGGTTCAATGTAGATCACTAGGATTACTAGTATATCTACTTAACTTGCTTACAGCGTAAGCAATATCGGGTCTAGTGCAATTCATTAAATACATTAGACTTCCGATAATCTGAGAATACTCCAACTGGCGTATTCCAGTTCCTGTATTCTTATGAAGGTGGACGTGTGGGAGAAAAGGATTTGTATTCTCTTTTATTCCATGATCCTTGAATCTTTCTATCATCTTATCCACGTAGTGAGATTGAGATAGACTGATTCCATCTGGTGTTCTAGTAATTTTAATTCCTAAAATTACATCAGCAACCCCTAGATCCTTCATATCAAAACTGTTGGATAACATTCGTTTAGTGGACTTAATAATTTCAATATTAGTCCCCAAGTATCAACATGTCGTCTACATAAAAACAAACAATGATACATGCATCTCCAACTGTTTTCGTGTAAACACACTTATCGCATTCATTGATAGTGAATCCATCTTTGATCATGACACCATCAAATTTCTCATGCCATTGTTTTGGAGCCTGCTTTAAACCATATAAGGATTTTACCAATTTACACACCTTGTGTTCTTGGCCCTTGACTTTAAATCCTTCTGGTTGCTCCATATATATTTCTTCATTTAATTCACCATTTAAGAATGCAATCTTGACATCCATTTGATGGATATCTAAGTTGTGCAATACTGCAATCGCAATCAACATCCGAATGGACGTTATTCTTGTTACTGGTGAATAAGTATCGAAGTAGTCAAGTCCTTCTTTTTGTCGATAACCCTTGGCTACTAATCTAGCCTTGTACTTATCGATAGATCCATCGGGTTTTAATTTTCGTTTGAAAATCCACTTACACCCAATTGGTTTACTTCCAGGAGGCAAGTTTTACCAATTCCCAAGTATGATTACTTAGTATGGATTCTATTTCACTATTTATAGCTTCTTTCCACAATTGTGCTTCTGGGTTGACATAGCCTCTTTAAATGTTTGAGGCTCGCTCTCAATAGCGTATGCTATGAAATCTGGACCAAAAGATTTTGAGATTCTAGATCTCTGACTTCTTCTTGGTTCAGTTTCCGCATTTACATTCGGTTCCTCGGAACTTTCGTCCCTGAACGCCATCTCGTGTGTTCTTTTCCCAGAAGTCTTATCTGCTTCCCGTTTGTACGGAAAGATATCTTCAAAGAACACAGCATCTCGAGATTCGATAATCATGTTTACATGAATATCTGGTATTTCTGACTTATGAACCAGAAACCTATAGGCACTACTATTCAAGGCATAGCCTATGAATACGCAGTCTATAGTTTTTGCTCCCAACTTAGTCTTTTTAGGTAATGGTGCTAGCACCTTTGCAAGGCACCCCCACTTTTGAGGTAATGGTAGGAAGGTGTCCTTCCATGCCATAACTCGAATGGTATTAGACCAAGTTTCTTGTGGGGTACTCTATTTAGAATATGATTTGCAGTTAATAGAGTTTCCCCCCACAAGTTCTGCGGAGCTCCAGAACTTACGAGCATGGAATTAACCATCTCCTTCAAAGTTCTGTTCTTCCGTTCAGCAATTCCATTCTGCTGAGGAGTGTATGGTGCTGTAGTTTGATGTATTATACCAAAATTAGCACATAACTCACTAAAATCATTTGATTCATATTCTCCGCCTCTATCGGATTTTAGAATCTTGATTTTCTTGTTGAGTTGATTCTCAACTTCGGCTTTATATGTTGTAAACATATTTATTGCCTCATCCTTACTGTTTAAAAGATACACATAACAGTATCTTGTACAGTCATCGATAAAAGTAATGAAATACTTTTTACCGCCTCTAGTTGGCATAAACTTCAAGTCACATAGATCGCTATGAATTAACCCTAAAGGTTCTGTATTTCGATCTATTGAGTGAAATGAATTTTTAGCTAACTTGGCCTCAACACAAACCTCACACTTGTGAATTTCTTCCAAGTTGAGTTTAGGAATATATCCCAGATTAGACAAGTTTTTCAAAGACTTGTAATTTACATGCCCTAATCTAGCATGCCACAAATTAGGAGACTCAAGCAAATAAACAGAAGATTTTCCTTTATTTATTAGCTTTGGGTACAAATACACGGACTTTTTATCAACCACTGCAACATTGGCTTTAAAAAGTCCATCAACAAGATAGCCCTTTCCCACATACATCCCTCCCTTAGTAAGTACAAATTTGTCGGATTCAAAGACCATTCTAAATCCTTTCTTACTAAGTATAGATCCAGAGATTAGATTCTTGCGGATGTCTGGAACATGAAGGACATCGTTAAGAGTAAGCTCTTTGCCCGATGTCCACTTCAGGATGACCTTGCCCTTTCCTTCAACCTTTGAGGAAGCTGAATTACCCATGAATAATTGCTCATCTTGCTCTAGCCTTTGATATTCTGAGAATAACAATTTCTCCGAGCAGATGTGCCTAGTAGCTCCCGTGTCTACCCACCAATCTTTGTTATTGGTTGTCAGGTTCACTTCTGACACCACAGCAGAAAGGCTTGGAGATTCATGGTTGGTCATGTTCGCCTGTAGTTGACTCTTCTTGTTCTTCTTAAGACGGCTGCGGCATTCATTTGCTTTGTGACCTTCTTTGTTGCAGATGTAACAGGTCCCTTTGAAGCGCATGTTTCTGCCGTCTTGAGCCTTGCCTTTGTACCCCTGGGAAGGTTTCTTCCTCTTCAAGCTTTTGGAAGAAGACGCTTTCCCCTTTGAGTCCTCGATCACATTTGCTTTTGCTTCGTAGGAGTTCTTGCTGCTCCTTTTCTCGGACTTGCGGTTGTCCTCCTCTATACGAAGCCTCACAATGAGATCCTCCAACTTTAGCTCCTTTCTCTTGTGCTTCAGGTAGTTCTTGAAGTCTCTCCACGCAGGGGGAGCTTCTCCACGATTGTTGCAACCTGAAAAGTTTCAGGAAGAATCATACCTTCGGCCTCTATTTCGTGCAAGATAAGTTGGAACTCTTGCACCTGACTGATGACAGTCTTGGTATCCACCATTTTGTACTCCAGAATTGTCCAACGACGAACTTCTTGGTACCAGCATCTTCAGTCTTGTACTTCTTGTCAAGACTGGCCCATAACTTCTTTGCCGTAGTAATCGGACTGTAGACATTGTAAAGAGAGTCATCCAGTCCATTAAGAACATAATTTCGGCAAAGGAAGTCACCTTGTGTCCAAGCATCGAATGCAAGGACTGAATCCCGATCAGTTCCGGTTCTGGTGGATCCTCCTGCAGGAATTTGGCCAGATGTAGAGTGGTCAAGTAGAAGAGCATCTTCTGTTGCCACCTCTTAAACTCTGTGCCATCAAACTTTCCTGGCTTCTCCGGGCTTCGGGTTAGGAAGTGGAGTTGGCATCAAACCTTGGAGCGGTATGTTTGTTGCCTTGCTGGAGGTATCTTGATTTGTCTCAGACATTTTTCTGCAAGTTCAAGCAGAACAGAAGTGAGAAACATTAATTGTCTTAAGATTGTTGGTTATTCTGCTAAACAAGAATCAATCTGACAACTAATCAAGATCACTGAGATATCAACAATCTAATTGGCCAGGTCGGCAAATATCAGGTGGGAGGTTTTCCGTTCAATAGAACGTTCCTTAATTTAAGAACCACCTTTCAATTTCCTTCCTTAGTTTAAGCACCAATTAGACTGAATCCAAGTCAGTCTCGATATACTGTAAAGTATATCCCCTGTATAAAGGAATTAATCCACTTATACAGTAACACTTAGACTGAATCTAAGTCAATCTCGATATACTGTAAAGTATATCCCCTGTATAAAGGACTTAGTCCACTTATACAGTATTTGAAGTGAGGTACGCTTACAGCGAATCTCTTTAAGACAATTACGTCCCCCGCACCGGTGCTAACGGGATAATGGACGCTGGTCTCCCAAGATACAACACTTCTTCACGGTATTTGGATAGCACTACCAAATCACCGTACGGTCGAACCGTAGTCAACCAGTACCTACACAGGATTAGCAAAACAGCGGTATAACGACAAATTTCAAATGAATATTTGTCTTACTCTTTTGGAGGAACACCCACTGTTGAGGATGTAGGAAGGTTGAAGAATTTTGGCAGAATCTCCTTTAGGAAGTCGCTTCGGATTCCCACTTCACTTGGAAGTCGCGGATTCCCACTTCGTTGGAAGTCGCTCTGGAAGTCGTGGATTCCCACTTCGCTGGAGCCCAGTTCAGAACCGAAGTCAGAACTTTAGAGAGAGAGAGATCTCAAATTTGGTGTGTCTGAGAATGGACCCCTGGAGCGCTTTTTATAGCGCTCTGGAGGGGTATTTTCGTCCGCCAAATTCCAGCAGTTGCGACGGTTCGGACAGAACCGTCGCAACCGATCAACCGCCCAACTGCTCGGTCGGTTTTCCGACAGCGGTTGGCGAACGGTTGGATCTGTTCGCGCGGACACCCGTTGGCGGGTGATTCGAATCCTTCCGCGGGCGGACCAACGGACCCTGATTCAAAAAGAACCAGGTAGGGAACCCAGGCCACGGACCACGAGCCACGAGCCACGGACCACGGACCACGGCCCGAGCCCGGCCCGGCGCCGGCCGGCTGGCCGCCGCCGCCGCCAGCGGCGGCGCGTGCGCGTACGTATGTATATACGTGCATAGTTCCCTCCTTTTCGCGCGCGAAAACTCCAAGTACCCAAAGGGCACGCCCTTTGTTCTCATTTTTCTCTATTTATACCCCATGAGCTTCCAACACATGGCCAATGTGGGACTAAATGCATGTAGCTAACTTTAGTCCCTTTTGGCTTTGAATTAGGCAATCTTTGGACTTGAATATCTCATTCATTCGAAGTCGGAATTGAACATGTGAATATACCACGTTCATCACAAATGGAAGGAGAACACACTCCAACCATCATCCGGTTGATTCGATCAACGGATCTCGCCATAATTCAACTCGAAGATTCACTTTTATATTCTTCAATTCCAAGAGGTGAGGGTTCAGCAAAGCCTTTAGGCCAGCGGGCTGAAAAGTTAGGGATTCCGTCCATGTGTGTGAGCCACACACATGCAATAAGAACGTGAATCACGTATTGACACGTGGATTTGAACTCTTATAATTTTTTATAATATGTGTGTGAGGCCTACATACATAACATATTATAAGAGAATCAATCATACACGTGTCAATGCGTGATTGGTTCTCTTATTGTATGTGTGTGGCTCACACACTGAACCGAACTCGAAAAGTTGGGGGGTGAGGGGGACAGAGAGAACAAAATGAATGTGGGCTGGGAAGGGGTGATTTATAGTAGAGGAGAAAGTTGTCTTTGTGCATTGTCCGTCAACGACGTTAGTAGGTTGGGTAATAAGTAAAACAAAGGTATTAAAGTGCTTTAAAAAAAAACAGGGTATTATTTTGCAAAGTGAAACTTTTGGGTATAGGAAATTTTACTTACACCCGCCCTCTTTATTGTCTACACTGAATCCTAAAATAATTTTTTTAATTACAGTTTTACTCATAGATGAAAAAGTCTATAATTTTCTCTATTTTTTCTCTCTCATTTCCTCTCCAAGGGTTTCCAGCAGGTAAACAAAATGGTAGCTATTAATGCATGTAACAAAATGGTTATTTCCTACCGTGGATATTTTCCAATGCGATTGATCGAACGGTCAATCTCGTACCACAAATGAAAGGGGATCTATCTAAATTGGGGGTGGAACTCAGGTTTCAACATAGTGAACAGGCAAAGATAGAGATTTTTACATGAAAACTCAACTGGGAAAATCATGGAAGGGGAGAGGAAATTCAATTATATTTTTGAGAGATTGCAGTGAATTCAGTAGAGCTTTCTTGTGTTTACAATTTCTATGGTCTCCGCCGGCCGATCCCACCTTCTCTATGGATCTCCAAGCGTACAGGTACTACATAAGATGTAAATAACGATGTTGATTTATCGGATCTCCATAACTGCAACGATTTTCATGTTGAGATTTTTCTATAACTGCTCAGATTATTTGCTTTATCGTTGAGAACGTGAGGATATAACAGCAACATAACTACTTTCGCGATCCTAAAAACCTGGCTGTTGAGCTGTGTCCACTGGAAGCAGGGGAGAGATCTAATAGTTGCGGATGTCGTGGAAGGAAAGAGCCTGAGGTTCTTCTCCTCGGGGCCGAATGTGAGCTCAGGGCAAGACCCGAGCCTCTTTCTTCAGGGTTTGAGTGTGAGCCAACTAGCGCCTCAAGTTTGTTATCCACTTGTGACACTCTTGATGTGATGAGACATGTGTCACGATCTTAGAGAGTGATCAGATTTTGACCACTACATTTTGTTAAAAAGAGAGCAGAAATATAAAATAGGTCGTAATTGCTAAAGACTCTTTATGAATTATTTGTTGGTCTCTCTCACTTAGGTGTTTTTGGAAGCATATGGTCTGTGTTTGCCCCCCACACCTGCCTTTTTTTTTCCCTGTTTCCTTTTTTTTTTTTTTTTTATGCTCTCTTAAGGAGGCATTTTGCATTTTAAAGAACAAAGCTAAAGCAAAATACAAGGAAGGGTGGCATCTGATGATGTCTTCATTGTGGGCCTGTTTGGTTAAGCCAGAAAGTGAGGAAGTGAAGAAGTGAGGAAGTGGTAATTTTTTTTGAAACTTGAGAATTAATTAATAAGTTTTTCGGTGTTTGGATGTTATTGGGAAGTGTGATTTGAAAAATGTTATGTCTTTTCTGGTGTTTGGATGGTAATATGGAAGTGGAAGTGGAAAAGTTGAGCACAAAGTTGACCGCAAAATAATATTAAAATAAAAATTAATTAAGAAAAATAAAAAATGGACTGTAATTAGAATGCAAATGAGATTTACATGATCAAAAAATTATCTGTTTTGTGCTACAACTTATTACAAATAAGATTTATATGACCACAAAATTAACTGTAATGCTCTGGAAGTGAGGAAATGGTTGTGTAAAAGAGAAAAGAGAAAAGAAAAGGGGTTTTCTTTATTTTCCTTTTCCGGTGTTTGGATAGATATGAAAATGAGCAATTATACTTCCCTATTTCCTTACTTCCGCCCACTTCCTTACAACCAAACACACTGTATCGTTTTCCCCATCCTATGGATAAAAATTAAAATCATTTTTCAATTTTAAGTCATCCATCCTTTTCTCATTGGATGAGTTTGAACAAATTTTATGTTGTTTGAGTGAGGTCGATGGCAGTCGTGATTTTTATAGCAAAAACATAAGCTAATTTTTACATAGTTGTTTTTGCCATGTGGAATCCCTAAAACTGTGCTTGTTTGCTTAAAATAAACTTCTTCGCCAAATGTACTTAAAATGCCTAAGTTTGGAGTATTTGCCCGTTGTTTAAACTACAAATGTCAATTTTTTATTTTAAAAAAATAAAAGATAATGCACTAATATCATCCAAGAAAATACTTGTTCCCCTTCAGTTGGAACCGTTGAAATCCCCCTTGTAGAGGAGAGTCACCGGAGAATGGTCGTCAAACGCTAGAACATAGAAAACAAAAAGAAAGCTAGAACATACAATTTAACGAGGTTCGAAATTTTTGTCTACATTCTCGGTTAGAAGGGGAGAGAGATCATATTCAAATAATCAATTACCAGAATAAATAGCAAGGGCATTACCCTTCTTTATATAGGCAGAGAGTTCTTGAGTTAAGAAAACCAACAGATCCAAATTCAGATCAGAAACAAACTTTGAATCAACTTAGGAAACTGTCAGCCGCATCTTCCGGTTGATCGGTCGGTTGGTCGGTCGACCAGGTCCTTCTATGGTCGACCGATCTCAGTCAGTCGACCGCCCGATCGATCGATGCCTTCTCCTGCAGTTGCCTTCTTTTGTGTCATCGACCGACCTGTCGACAGCAATACCTTGTGCATGTTTTGTTCATGCCCGATCTACCACCCGGTCGACCGGTTCTCTGTCTTCAGTTGGGAACAAAGCTTCTTCTTTGCCTTTGAACTCCGATTTCTCTGCATTCTCATTTCCGATGATTTAAAAACTCTACCATCAAGATTTTACACTCTCCTTTTACAATTCTCCACCACGTGGAAGATTTCTCAAATCTGAGCTGAACACAACATAGTACCATGTAGACTCCATCGGGACTGCACCAATGTGGCACCTACGTACTCTACCCAAGGGATCAAGCCATCCGTAGTTCATCCGAACAAGCTCCACCGAGCTCAAGCAACTGGAAGGATCTGAGTAACTCCTTACAATGTGAAACTTTACTCCTGAAACAATCTTGGTAAGCATATTACGGGATTCTCCTTTGTGTGAATCTCTTGTAACTCGATGTCAGCTTCATCAAGAATTTCCCGAACAAAGTGAAACCTGACATCAGTGTGCTTCATCCTTACATGATACACCTGATTTTTTGTCAAATAGATAGCACTCATGCTATCACAATTGATCTTCAACAGATCATGATCAATTCTCAAGTCATCAAGCAACCCTTGAAGTCAAATTGCCTCCTTCATAGCCTCTGTCATGGCCATATACTCGGTCTCAATAGTAGATAATGCGACAGTAAACTGTAGAATAGAGCACCAGCTGACCGGTACTTGGGACAATATAAACACATATCCCGTTGTAGATCGGCGTTTGTCGAGGTCTCCAGCATAGTCGGAATCAACATATCCGACAAACTCCTTCTTACATGTAAAATCTTTCTTAAATACCAAATCAACATTTGTGGTACCTTTGACGTACCGTAGAATCTACTTTACTGCCTCCCAATGACCCCTACCGGGACGTGCATATATCTGCTTCTATGATAAATCGGGCCTTGTACACACTATTACATACATTAAACTATCAACTACGCTAGTATAGGGTACGTGAGTCATATACTCACGCTCTTCAACAGAATTAGGAGATATAATAGTTTTTGAAATGAGGAACCAATGATGTACTTACAGATTTTGTATCGCCGTTAATGTTGAACTTCTGCAATACCTTCCTCAATTACTCCTTTTGTGTCAAGCTAACCTTGCAACTTTCTCAGTCTCGCTCAATCTTCATGCTTAACACTTTTTTTGCTTCACCCAAATCCTTCATCTTGAATTCGAAGATAAGTCCTTATTCAATTTATCAATTGCAGATCTGCTTTTAGAAGCAATGAGCATATTGTCTATATAAATGTATTCTCCACTCGATAGCTTGTTGTAATATACACATGGGTCATAATGGCTTCGTATGTACCTCTTGCCTCTCATGAAGCTGTCGAAACGCTCGTACTGCTGCCTCAGTGATTGCTTTAATCCATAAAGAGATTTCTTTAGCTTGCATACTATATGTTCCTTTCACACAGTCTTGAACCCCGTCGGTTGAGACATATAGATCTCCTCTTCAAGATCCCCATGGAGGAAAGCGATTTTCACGTCGAGCTACTCAAGCTTTAACTATACTGTGCCACTAGTGCCAGCAAAATCTGAATTGACAAGTGCTTAAAAACATGTGAGAATATCTCGTTGTAATCAATATCTTCTTTCTGAGTATAGCTTTTAACTACCATATGGCTTTGTAGCATACAGTATCACCATCGCGAGATCCCTGTTTCTTTGCAAATGCCCACTTACAACCGGTCACCTTCTTTCCTTTGGGCAACTTTGGCAGTTACCAAGTGTCATTCTTGTGTACGAAACTCATCTCTTCCATCATGGCATCCTTCCACATCTTGGATTCTGAACTGATTTCATCTTCCCTATGTGTAGACGGGATCGCCTCCTCAACGAGTAGGAGAGCAAAGCCACAATCATATCTATAGTGAGCTAACTGGGCTTACGTGAATTTCTCTGGGTTCTTCCAACTGTGATGGATTCTTGGACATCACCACAACCTGTCCTTGATCCTCTTCATCATCAGCATCCTGCTCAGCTACATGACCACTACCCCACATCACCATGTGTATGGTCTCAAATAAT
Source organism: Agave tequilana (assembly GCA_038442645.1). NCBI lineage: Eukaryota > Viridiplantae > Streptophyta > Magnoliopsida > Asparagales > Asparagaceae > Agave > Agave tequilana. The sequence continues at coordinate 87,875 of JAVJIF010004438.1, forward strand.
ACTGAATTTTTTAGAGACGGTAAAGTATCATCACTCTCCACTTTCTGCGATATCCCTTCGGTCGTTTCACTCTTCACCTGCTGAGAGTTTGTAGGCTGCATCATTGAAGCCTCGTCAAATTCGACATCTCTTTTCAAGATAAACTTCTTGTCCTTAGGATCCCAAATTTTGTAGCCTTTTACACCTTTCTTGAATCCTACGAACACACTCATTCTCGCTCTCGGGCCCAACTTGTCTTCCCTGATATGATAGTCGGTCGGACACCCAAATACCCATAGCAAAACATACTCCTGAGAAACTCTTCCCAACCATGCTTCTAAAGGAGTTTTAAATCCTATCGCAAATGAAGACAACCTGTTAACGAAATAGCAAGCATACACCAATGCCTCAGCTCAAAAAATTTTGATAAATTGGCGTTGGATAGCATGCACCATACCTTCTCTAGTAAGGTCATGTTTCATCCTTTCAAGTACCCCGCTTTGTTGTGATGTATCTCTTACTGTGGAGTGTCTTTCTATGCTCTCACTACGACATAGCTGCAGAAAAGGATCACTTGTATACTCTCCACCGTTATCTGAACAGAGTACCTTGTCTTCTTTCTCGTACTCTTCTCTATATTTCTCTTCCACTCCTCAACACTCCAGGACTTTCCTTTTGTGTTTTATGGTATATACCCAACATGTCCTATAGTAATCATCTATAAAAGACACAAAGTAGTGGTTAATTCCAATAGATGCCGCCTTGGTGGTCCCTAAACATTGGTGTGAACATAATCCAGAATCCCTTCGGTACAATGAGTCATAGTGCCGAATCTCACCTTGGTCTTCTTTCCAATGACACAATGTTCATAAAATTTCAATTTGCAGATACTGTCGCCTTCCAGTAAATCTTGCTTTGCAAGAGCTTGTAAAGACTTTTCTCCTGTATGTCCGAGCCTCACATGTCAAAGCTGGGTGCAATCATCATCTGAATTTGTTGAAGTCGCCATTTGCCCTGTAAGTATGCTACTCTTCAAGAAGTATAGGTTATTACGTCGGACGACCTTCAAAACCACCATCGAGCCTCTAGTCATCTTGAGAACACCATCTTTAATAGATAATTCAAGACCCAATATTTTCAAGGCACCAACTGAGATAAGATTCATTTTCATCTAAGATACATAACTCACATCCTTCAATTCTCGCACTATCCCATCAAACATATAAGGATCATACCTATCCCTTTCATGTCGCGTGGACGATCATTGCCCATGACAACAAAACATCTATCTAACTTCTCAAACTAAAAATCAATCCCTGTTGGGACACACATGATAGGTAGCTCTTGTATCTAGCATCCACTCAGACTCACTTGAGTAACCAATAGTAGAAGTGACTGAGAAAGAGAATATTGTTGAGTCTAAGTCTGATTCATCTGCCTGTGAAGTACTATCTGATTAGGTACTGATCACCTATGCATGATTTGGCTTGGTCTTCGACTCCTTGTTCTTATCTTTGATTCTTGGACAATTAACTTTCTAGTTCTCTAACTCTTTGCAGAAGGCGCACTGGTTCTTATTTGGATCTCTTAAACCTGGTATGAACTTTGATCTCCTACGCTCACCTTTTCCCTTCCGATTGGAACTTTTACCTTTTGTCGTCAACGCCTCAGCTGATGTGCCATTGGAAGAAAACTGCTTCTTATTCTTTTACTTCGTAATTTACAATAGCAATCGACACATCACTATAGTTAAATGTTTGTTTACCATTGATCAAGGTTAGGACGAAGGTCTCATACTCTTCATCAGGAAGAGAATTCAAAAGAATTATGACCTTGCCCTCTTCTTTCGATCTCTCCCATCCACATTAATAGGCCCACAAGAAACTTCGTGTAGTTATTCATAGGTTCATCAATAAAGAGTCCTCTCTCTTCAACTGGAAGCGGTAAAGCATCCTTTTCAGATGCAAGCGACTTTCAATGCTTTTCGTTAGATACTTTTTTCGAGGGTCTCCCACATCTTCCTTGCGAAAGTTTTATACAACACATGATACTTGATGTCTTGTGTTAAGCAGGACCTTATAAGACCACAAGTTGTTCTACTCATCTTATTTCAATCCTTTTCAGAAGGCTCCTCTGGGTTTTCTTCCAATCGTAGAGTGTCTTCGAGATTTGATACCGTCAATGCATCCATCACCTCACATCTCCACATCCGAAATTGTTCTTGCCATCAAACTTTACCACATCGATCTTCAACGGATGTGGTTTCACGAATTTCACCATAGATTGACTATCTCTGGCCATCTCCTCAATAGCTTCCTCAAAGTAATGCGAAAAACGAATAGTGAAAACAAATCCAAATAGGAAAGATCATATCCTTACCTCCAAACGGAACTGCTGATAGTCTCCAAGTTGGTTTGCTCCACCCGAACGAAACTGCCCGTCGACCCGAAAGGCTCTAATACTACTTGTTGGAATCCCCCTCGCAGAGGAGAGTCAATAGAGTAGTCGCCAAATGTAAGAACACAAGAAATAAAGGAAGAAAGGTAGAACACACAATTTAATGAGGTTCGGTAATGTGCCACATTCTCGGGGCAAAGGGGAGAGAGATCTTATTCAAATAATCAAATTACCAGAATACATAGCAAGGGCAATACCCTTTTTTACATAGGCATAGAGTCCTTGAGTTTAAGAAAGCCAACAAATTCAAAATCGGATCAGAACGAACTATAAACAGAATAAACTTTCAGTCGCGTCTTCCGTTAACTGTCAGTCGCGTCTCCGGTTAACCGGTCGTCGACTTGGTCCTTCTATGGTCGACCTGTCGGTCGACCGAGATTTCCAGTAACTCCTGACAGTCTTAGTCAGTTGACTATCCGGTCGACCGATGCCTTCTCCTGCAGTTGCCTTCTTCTGTGTGGACGACTGCAACTCCTTGTGCACATTTTGTACATGCCTGGTCGGCTACCCGGTCGATCGATTCTCTTTCTTCAGCTGGGAACATAGCTTCTTCTTTGCCTTTGAACTCCGATCTCTCTGCATTCTTATATCTAATAAGTTAAAAAACTCTACCATCAAGATTTTACACTCTCTCCCTACAAATGGTGCCCCTAAGTCATTTAATTGGTATCATAACCATGCCCCAACTTAGCTGTGTGTGGATGATGTTCGATGATGCCATCCCCCAATGACGCAAAAGGCGCAATGTGCCCGATCACCTTAATGACATAAAAAGCCGCAGCCCCCGTGAAGCTAATGTTGGGCTCTCGAGAAATTTGGCAGTGGTGCTCCTTTACAATAGGCGTACACTACCCACTCAGTGTAGAGTAGCCGGCTGCAGCTAGTGCTTCACGTAAGGCGTGTCTGCCCCCACGCAGTGAAGAATTGAATTTCGATCGGGTCTTCTATTGTAAAGAAAGTTGAGCTTGCAGGGTGACTCTTTGTTCGAGGGGATTGTTGGGATTTGGGTCGAACAAATAGTCCCACATCGACTAGACATGGGGATCCACATCGACTAGACATAGAGATGGTGTTGGATATAAGATTTGGGCAACTCCATCTTGAAGGCTAGTCTTTTGGGATAGTGCCTGAAGTCCTTTAGGAACCAGTCTCAGCACAGTGGTGATGCGCAGTCCGGAGCTCGTTCTTGCACTCGCACCTGATCAGAATCAATCGCGTCTCCGCCGTCACTAGCTCTAGACTCAAGTGGTAGATCTTGCACTCCTTCTCAAACTCCTCAACCTCCTAATGATGAGAGAAGGAGATGGAAGAGTATTTTTAAATTTAACTGATATAAGATAGAAAATGATATTTTGAAAAGTTTTAGAGGTGTATAATCTAACTGATGTAAGATAGAAAATGATATTTTGAGAAATTTTAGAGGTGTACAGAGTAAATTATGATCACTTGAAATTGTAAGTGAGTTAAGAAAGAAAGATGAGTATAAACAGTAAAAGAGGTTGGTTTGAGTGAAATTTCGCAAGGATATTTTTGCTGTTATTTATCCAAAGGGTACGACTGTCGAGCAGAAACCCGTCCCAAAAGTGAAATCCGACCCGATACCCAATCTGGGCCCGTTTTAATAAACGAAAATTAGGGCACAATTCCATCTTCCCGTCGTTCGATCTTCGCACCGGTCACCACTCGCCACTCATCAGTGCCTCCTCCTCGTCTCTCTCTTTCTTGTCAGCGACGACCAGCCACCGGCGATGAGGAGCGACACCGATGGCGAGAGACGCCACGAAGGTCTCTCTCTCTCTCTCTCTCTCTCTCTCTCTCTCTCTCTGCTGCCATTGGCGATGAACAATTAATTTTATTTTCCGATTGTCATTGATTTTTGCTTTCTCTCCTAATTTTGACTTGATCTCTTTATAATCAGTAAAAGCCTCCAACTTTGAAGGGGATTACTTGAGTCTCTCTCTCTCATGCTGCTGGAGCAGCCTGCTGCTGTCGGAGCTACTCTGGCAGCAACTGCTGCCGCCGGGGGGCTACTCTGACTAATTGTTGTTGCTCTTGTATTTTTGAATTAGAGGATTTTGAATAGTTTTTTGAGTAGTATTTTGAAAAATCACATACAGTAAATGATTTAGGCATTTTCAACATTTAACTACATATATTGTCTGTTTGAATATAATTAAATATATCAAGATGTTTACTTCCGCATAATCCACATAATCTGTGCATAATCTGATTACGCTATTCAGTGCTGGACCTCACGAATAATGAAACCACATTTTATAACACTGATGAAATGTATATTATTTGATAGATTGATACTTGGTAATCATGCGTGGATACATCTTTTGATGTATACTAAAAAATGCATATGGATAACATGATGATATGTCTAAAGAAATAAAGAAATTTAATTGATTTCTAAGTCATTTCATGTTATTTGTCTACTTACAAAATAAAATAATAAAAGGGTAAAGTTGTTCGAGTTTTAGTGTACAATAGATGTGACTTGATTTATTTGAATCATGAAGGATTTGATGATGAATACATTATATTTTTACATATGGTATATGTTCTTCAATACGAATATACTTGTTTAAGTCCTGTTACTCCTCTCCATTCATATTCTAGATTATCATAAGTATAGATAATTATTGGGTATTATATTTATTTTCTCAATGGTAGATTTCCATTATGTCGTCCTAGTCTACCAAGGTTTTTGCATGTCCATGTCTGCATTTATGCAACTTAAATCATATCCTTTGGCTGAAAATTGACATTACAGCTATCAAGGCTGTTGGAGATGATATGGGGCTTAGATGATACCAAAACATGGTTTTGATGAGGGTTTCCTTTTGGAATAGAAAGATACCACCGATACAAGAATCCGTTAGCATAGTCTTAAATAATACTCAAATATACTAGTCTGATTTGCAAAAAATAAACTAGGCACTAGAAACCATACAATAGAGCAACATAAACATATTTAAAGAAGAAGTTAAGAGATAGAAGAGGACAACATGAACTTTTAAAAGAGCTTGCAATCCTTGATTTATTCCAAGAATGAATTGAGAACGTGGGAGTTTATATCCTAAAAACCCAATATTTACAAATAGTCTTCTTAAATTAGGTCTTGAAACTGGTTTCCTAGATACGAATTTTGCAGAAAATATACTAGTCTGATTTGCGGAAAAATAAAACTGGGCACTAGAAACCACACAATAGAGAAACATAAGCATATTTAAAGAAGAAGTTAAGAGATAAAAGAGGAAAAAATGAACTTTTAAAAGAGCTTGTCCTTGATTTATTCCAGTAATGAATCGAGAACATGGGAGTTTACATCCTAAAAACCCAATATTTACAAAATAGTCTTCTTAAATTAGGTATTGAAACTAGTTTCCTAGATACCATATTTGTGACAAATAATTGAAATGAAGTTAACTATAGTAACATGAGGAATAATGTAGAGAGGATTACAAATTGTCACCTATGCTTATCAACTACACAAGGCTTAGTGTCAAGCTCGTTATACAAGCACAGAAGTTCTATGAGATTCCATGATTTTATGTGTGTATTGCATTTATTCTTGGAGTATTCTTAGAATTAAGTAGAAAGAGAGATCCTTCTAGAATTGCTATGTAAACACAATCATTAGTTAAGTGGGAGGAATGGTTGTTCAGGGAATCTTTTCATTTATGACAATTACAAAATGAATAAGTGATTCATTGCAGGGTTATTGCTCCCTAAATTACTTAAAACCGACTTAGGGCTTTTACTTATCAAGGATTAAGGTCAATACTCAGTAGTTTTATTAAAAACTATGTTGCGTGGACATGGATACAATATGACATGCTGACATATGACAAGTTCTAAAAAGGCGCACACAAACAGAAGTATTGAGTTTGCTAGTTATTTTGACACTTGTGTTAAGACACGACATGAATGGAAGTATTCGTGCTGCATAACTTACAAAGATATAAGACTTATAATTGTCAAGGATTAAGGTTTTTACTAACTTCATATCACTCATGTTCTTTAAACAATTTGAAGTTTTGGTGTTAGAGTTAAATGGATCTTTGGGTTGGGAATTGAGGTTATAAAAAATATAAGTTAAGGTTTTCGCGACAATCGAGGGCTAAGAAGATAGTATATGTGGCTTTGTCGAGTGCTTTATGGGGAATAGGGAATCTCAACCCCTGGCAGAGTTTTGTGGCAAAAAGTTAAATGACAATTGAACTTGAAGTTTGAATTGTAGGCGTGGCTTGAAATTTAGGTATGGTATTGGCAAATGGGTTTTAATAGCAATATCAGCAATATCGGTCATCAATATCGGTAATATTGGTCATATCGGCCCCGAATATTGGCCGATATTATAGGGCTAATATCGTATCAGGTACCTCAAAACTTGATACGATATTGCGTTATATATCGGAATCGGCCGATATTACCATGATTGCAACAAATCAGAACTAAAGCACAAGTTGTGAAATCAAAGGGACGGGGGAAGTAAAAGAAGATTTTAGTCCATTCTTTTAGAAAAGGGAGGGAGAGATGAGGAAAATTTAAAAGATGTTTTCAACCCTTTGTCTTGGAAGGGGCACAAATTGGGAAGGGATTTTGGAAGAGATTTTTTTAATTGTTTGCTTGTTTCGAAAGATGAATTGAAAAGTTAGAAAGTAGTAACAAAAAGTCAACACATGTTTTCCTAAACTACTCTTGACAATACCTTAGGTTCTAACTCTTGAGTGGCCAAATAACTGAAAGTACTTTATTAGGGTGTTCCCCTAAAAGGTAACCAATTATTTTCCTGTACCTTATGTGTGGCCTTCCCTACTTTGGTGGCCTTCATCCTAATCTTGACGTTGCCAATTGGTTTGCTATGAGAAATCTAAGACGTCAAGAACAACTTCCTACGGAACAAAAAAAAAAAAAAAAAAAAAAAAAAAAAAAAAAAAAAAAAAAAAAAAAAAAAAAAACAACACTACTACGAATCTGAATTTTGATCATTTCTGTGAATCAGCCTTTCTCATGCATGTGAGTGATGCAGTAAAGAGGGATTTGAAATACTAGACACCATTGATTAATGCATGGAAAATTCATTCAAACAGAAGCCAAATGGTTATGGTTAGTTTGACTCCACAGTGCAGCAATTAACATCCTATTAACTATTTTATGCAAGGCTTCTGTCCTTTAATGCCCTTCTTTCACGTTCTCTCATTGTCAAGAAAGTTTGATAGCTACGGAATTTGAAAGCATACAATATTGTGAAACCCCGCTACATTGTAGAAGAAATTACTATCCTGACACTATTAATCTTCATGCATCTGAATTCAACAGTTAGAGGGACTGGAAATAGTAGTTTTAAGTGGTAATAAAAAAAGCACTGTAGAAGTCAAATTGTTTCTTTGACTTGTCTTTTTATGCCTTGCTGCCTATCAAATTGGAGGGTTATTGTCTGAGATACTGCCATGCTGGATGCATCTTTTATAATGTGTACATCTTTGGTATGGAATAGTTATTTAGGCATGTGCCAAACCTTGTAAGATAGAGATGGAGGAATAACTTGATATTATGCGTTGTTTTTTTTAATTAATATCAGCATACTTTTATATCTATAACCCTCTTAGTTTATGTTTCAACTGTTTAGATTTTAAATATCAGATATCAGGTTCATATCGGTTGGGGAGTTTTCATATTGGATATCGAGCCATATATCGGGGATATGGGATCATATTTGATGTTCATATTTGACATTCAATTATAAAGTTTTATATGTCATCTATTGAATAACTATGTGGCAATATGCATGCAAACATTCAAGTATAAGCGATATACGCACAATGTAATAAAAGAAATTAAAAGTTGGAAAACTAATGTTCTAAGTATAATTACAACTAACTCATAATTATAATTTTATATAGCATGAATATTAAAAGCTTATTACTTATCAACAACTTAATGAATGAAATAAAGAATAAAAGATGAAATTCTTACAATTTAAATTTAAGTTTTGTGTAAGAGACTTGTGAAAAGCAAAAGATATGCATAATAATTACAAAAACACATACAATTCAATATATAACAAAATAAAATATAAAAACATTACCTATATCAATCCTCATCCTACCCTAAACTGTAAAATAAAGTGATAAACAACATGCATAAATAATAAAATTAGATAATATCATAAATTATAAATATTTAATAAACATTTTCAAATCTCATGTTTCTAATTATAGCATAATAAAGCTCAATAATTAGGCCCAAATCCTGTTTGGTTTTTTATGAAAGAAACCCATAGAAAAAAGAAGTACAATACTGGTTGATATTGGGTTGAGACCATTGTTTTAAATATCGGCTGATATACCAGTATATCGGCCGAGATACCGGTATTTTATTCAAAACGATACGATAAGTGTGTAAATTTACTGGATATCATTTTGAACCTATATGGGCCGATATATCGCCACGTGGCCAATATATCGGCCGATATGTGAATGTAATATTTGAGATATCGGCCGATATAGTTACTTATTTGGATAATTATTATTATTTTTTGCTTGAGAGATCGTTTTATTTTATTTTATATTTATTGTGGTATTTCAATGATGTTTTTATATGATGTTTGCATAATAACTTATTTCTTTTAATAATGTCTTATATGTATTGACTATTGATATATCAACCGGTATTTAGTACCATATCGCGATATATCACCCGGTATTCGGTATCGGTATATAATTTTGCCGATCGGTATATCACCGATATCCGATATTAAAACACTGGTTGAGACATATCGGCCGATACATTGGTCAATATCGGTCGATATCGGCTCAAATCGATATGGCCGATATTTTTATTGAATCGTATCGGTATGGATATATCAATCATATCAGTCGATATTTAGAACCATGGTTCACAGGAAACTGATGTACAGTTTGCATTTCTTTCCATCTGGTTTATTGTGAAGGAAACAAAATCTTTATAGTGATGCAAAAAGAAATTAAAATGTTGTTTCATCAAAATGTATGTGATATATGAAGTAAAACCTATATGCTTGTTTTATGAGCAATTCCTTTGCTACTAACTTTTCTAACTCTCAGCGATGGTGGAGCAAAATGACGTTTCAGCTGTTCATTTTAAATGTTTCCTTGAATAGATTAATTTGTTTCAAATGTTTCCTTGAATAGAACTATAATGTAGAATTTGTTATCTTTTAGATCAAAGGAGAGCTACTATTTATTCAAATATGTAAAAGGTAATGCTTTAAAAGACCTTGGACCTTTGGTAATGAACTTTTTTCATGTAACGTGATCGGCATGTAAAACAACGAAATTAGCCGTTACCAATGTAAATCCTTTCAGCCTTTCAGGTTTTGGTAAAAACGTACAATGAGTGTGATAGACTTTGTTTGCCTTGATGTTTTTAAGGAATTAGATATGCTTGGCTTATATCTTCCCTTGATTTACTCTTACCTTTTTGGGCATTATTCCATCTCTTTGATTTTCCAGAATTATAACCATATGCATAATTTACATTTTTTAGATGGGTTTGAACCAGCACTACCTAGTTTCAGAAAAGGGTCAAAAGGCGTGTGGGATGATGAAGATGTAGAAGATGAAGATGTCAAGGAATCATGGGAAGATGAAGACCCTAAAAAGGTGCCTGCCTTTTGTGTTCGTTTTCTATCATTGCTTTTGGGTTTACTTAACATATTATATAGTTGCAAGAAGTTCTAATGCTAGTTTGAAAAATGAGAAGCCAAAAGACAGTTGGGATGATGAAGATGCAGAAGATGATGATGTTAAGGAATCATGGGAAGATGATGAAGAGCCTAAACAGGTGCTTTCCTTTTTTTTTGTTTCCTGTCACTTATTTTTTTGTCTTTAGTTAATGACTTAACATATTATAATTGCAACATGTTCTGATGTGCATCATTATCCAATTCTGTGATATAGAGGCAAAATATTTGGGCGAAGTAACTTTGCTCTTCATGTGTATCAGCACTTCGCAGAGCTACATAGAAATTTACCACTTTCATGTCTAAGTGCACTGAGCTTTTTGTTGTGTATCAGTATCTGATAATGCAATATAGAGTCAATATTTGGGCCAAGTGACCTCGCTTTTTGTATGTTCCAGCACTACTCATAGCTACATTGCAATTTTCCACTTTCACGTTAAAGTGCACTAAGCTTTCTATAACTTTGATAGATTACATGTGCCTGAGCAATGGCCCAAGGTCATTTTTCCCCTTCATAAATTTGTTTCTGCGTCAGCTTTTTGGATATGCATGAACAAAACTTTCCGATTAATGCGTAGTTGGGACTATGTGATAAATGGTATAATCTTAGGATGATATAATAATAGGCAGGTCAATATGAGGTTCTAAGTGAAATTTGATACCTTCATTTCATGTACAGAAACTTTCTTGCGTTATTACTAGTGAAGCTACAACTGTTCTGAAGTCTCATTTTGATGTGTGTCAAGTGACAGTCCTAGTGAGAACTTTAGCCCTCTATTTTTTTTTTCCTATGGAATATTCTACCTACTCTAGTAAATAGCTAGAATCTGACTCATTTACTCAATTAACGGAACTTACGGCAACCATTTGTGATATTCAGATGAAAATGATTGGACTTAAAAAAATAGAGGGGTTACACCTAGCCACCTTTTTAGTCCTTGTATCAAGGTCATTATTTTTCTAACTTGTCTCGCAGGTTTTCAATTTTTAAATAATGTCACTTTTCTATGTAATTGCATCTTGTATTATCCACTTATTTTCTTAGAAAGTAGTTTTCTAGTTGCACACGTTTCATTCCAGTAAAGTATGCATGAATAAAACTTTTAAGTGAGCAGTGCAATTTTCTGAAGGTGAATGCTTATGCAGTGCACTACGATGCTTAGTCTCAGGATATGCGTGAATCGGAGTTCACGAATAGTGTATTGCAGGAGGATTTTCTTTTCCCAGCAGAACTTAAATTCAGTTTCTTATTTGTATATATGGAAGATTATGAACAGACTGATGGAAGAGAGCTTGTCTTGTTGTTGCCGGAACTTGCCCTCAATACCGCGGGTACTGCGCTGCCCAAACCATTATGCAACCCATATGACCAGAACTCCCTGAGATTTTGGAGGAATTATATATACTGTAGAAGTCCTGCAGGCATTCATGTCCTGTTGTCCGAAACCTTCATTTCAACTATTTTTTCTGATTGCAGTTCAAATTGTGGTTTTCTATGTTCTTTCTCTCTATAAAGTCTTAGGCAACCCTAGAGTTTTGGGCAGACCTTTCACATGATTCATTTGGTCAGGGGGATAACTTAAATTGATTTGTTGTGGCTCCATTATTGTGTTTTGTTGCATGATGAGCTTAAACCTCCATGACAAGTAATAGAGAGCGAGACCGAGGGTGGAAGGGAGGGCGACCTACCTCTCATTTAGCCTTGAAGGTTTTAAGTTGGCCCTCGGACATAGTGTGCCTTGCCTGGAAATCGGCAACATAAGTTGAGGAGACATCTGGTTGGCAGCCAGTTTTGAAGAGTTGGTCAATACAATTTTGGAGCCTTCTCATGCACCATAGCCAACTTCATTTGGCTGGAAAAGGATTAGATGGAAGCTATTTATCAATAATTCTTTAGTTTTAGATTTGGGCTTTTCGGTGATTCAGTGAATTTGAAGGAGGGAGCTTGTGCATAGCTGCCTTAGCCTTAGCTAGTAAATTGGCAATAATTCTTCTGATTTATATCCGGTTGATGGTCTGTCTTTAAAGAGCTGGACAATTCAATTCTGGAGCCTTCTCGACTTCAAGTCATGCACCATAGCCAACTCCCTTTTGATGGAAAAGGATTATAGATGAAGTTTAAACTTTTTATCAATATTGCCTGAACCCAAAATTGCAACTGATGCTGCTGCGTTGCAGCTGCTTATATTGTATGCTAATGGAGCAGCCCATTGGGCTGTTGTATTAACATAAATTGTCCAGGATATTGTTAGATGGTTGAGTATTGGATTTGGAGGAGTTGAAAATCAGGGTTTTTCTGAATTTCAAAGTTATTGAAATTATGAATGAGATATTAAAATTTTGATACAGGCACCCAAACCAGAGCCAAAAGAAGAAAAGCCTGGAGCAAAGCCTGCTGGTAAGGCTGCAGGGAAGAAGATGAAGCAACCTGAAGCAGTAAAGGCGACACAAGTAGCCGATCAAGTTCTTGCAGATCCAGTCGCGGAGAAGCTTCGCCAACAAAGGTACTTGACAATTTTTCTTCTGTTAGAGTATAGTTTTAGAGTCCTTGATTATTCCAGGTGACACACACACACACACACACACACTTACACACACAAGTGACTACACCGCCACCACACTAATACCATCTGTTTATTCCAAGGAAGCAGGGAAAGGAAAGAATTGTCTCTCTTTGGTTACTTGAACAATATGAACAAAAAAAATGTTTCTCTCAGTTCATGGTTCTCTTCCCGCTTGAATGCAGGAAAAGCAAATTGTGAAAATTAAAGATAACAAAACTTTAAAAAACATATAAAAGGTGGAAGCAAGGGATCTTCCTCCCCTTCTCTCTCTTCTCTACTTCCTTCCCTTTTCACCACTTTTGCAGCCAAATACTGAACCAGCCAAACAAACGATACATGGTTGGCTTTTTGGGGAGTAGTATACTTTATCCTTCAGCTGATATTTTACATTTTTACTGTAGACTTGTCGAGGAAGCTGATTTCAAGGCAACAACAGAATTATTTGCTAAGAAAGGTGATGAAAAATCCCTGGAGAATTTTATTCCAAAATCTGACAGTGACTTCTTGGAGTATGCTGAGCTCCTCTCACATAAGATCCGCCCATATGAGGTATGCAAAATTTTGTGGAAGTTAGAGTGCAACTCCACCTGTTCTAGCATCTTTCTTCCACACAAGCTGACCCATCCATATTTCTGATTTCTTTGTGATCAGAAAAGCTTTCACTACATGGGCCTTCTTAAATCTGTTATCAGGCTCTCTATGACTTCACTAAAAGCAGCAGATGCTAAAGATATAGCTTCCTCGGTTACAGCACTCGCGAATGAAAACTTAAAGCAGAGAAAGAAGCTAATGCGGGAAAGAAGAAGCAAGGTAAGAAATTAGACCATGTTCTTCCACCAAATTGCAGACTCTTGATCACGGAACAGATCAGTGCTAACTACATATTAATGATTGTATTTGAGCTCTGCAGGGGGGAAGAAAAAGCAGCTTCTCGTTGATAGACCCGATGATGATATCGCCACTGGTCATTACGATGATGTAGACGACGACGACTTCATGTGAGGAAAATAGACAATATGACTGACCATTGAATTTGTGCATGTCCTTTTGTCATGGGAGTGGCAATATCCAGTGAGAAGATTGCCACAAGCTTATGCAGGATTGATGTGCTCTTGTCTGAACATCATCCTTTTCCTTTTTGCCTGCATGAGCTTCCCCTCTCCTCTGCATCACTTGTTTTACCAATTCAAAACACACTGACTTGTCAATTGTGAAGATTTTTGACCAAGTAAGAACGTGAGCAATAAAACAGTGACACGTAAGCAAAACTGCGGAGTTATTAGTCATGTATTGATATAGAATAATGAAACAATATCGGTAACTTGAAATTAGCAATGATGTGATTAAGAGCAAAACTGTACACTATGGATTTGTTCTTATATGTTAATTAATTACAACGTTTGGTCGAGTAGTGTGTGATTTGATTGAAGTAAAACGTAAATGATGTCAATAGTAGTTCATACTCATGTTTGTGCTGTCACTTGTTTGTTATTTTGAATTTAATGTGAAGAAGAGAAAAAGAACGATTAAATTAGAAAAATGGAGTATAAACATTTCCTTTTATATGCTAAAGTAAACTTATGGTTACAATTTACTTGTTTAAATATTTGGCAATTGTTTGAATAACTACATTTTTAGAATTTAATTCCAAAAAGCAACCTTCCTCAAATTTATTTTCAAAAGACTTTTAATAGGCTATGTAGACGCTACGTCGACCCTAGGTCGTTTCGCTCTGTCTGTGTGGTGGTTTCGTTCGCGGGCGGTTGACATTTTTTGATTTGGGATTGTTTACTCTGGAGCCAGTGGACTTGGCCAAATTTCTTTATTGAGACTAAATTCCCCCACTGGGGATCGAAAAATTTCTTGACTAAGACTCGGGTTTCTTTATCCAGGGTTGGCAATCTCGAACTTAACTTGTTACAGTGGGTCTCACACAGATTGACTCTTTTTTACTTTTTCTTTCTCTGTATCTTTTTTTTTTTCCCCCCCCCCCCCCCCCCCCCCCCCCCCCCCCCCTCTCACCGATGTTGTGCCCTAACCCTCTCGGCTTCGTGTGCTCGTTGCCCGCCGCACGACCTTGCGTTGCCTTTCGCCGAGAATGTATGTCCACACCCCTTATCGTCGTCTCTTATCTCTCAGGCAGTCTCTCTCACCCTCTCCCTCAATCCTCCCCCCTAATTTGCCCTCTCTCTCTCCTCTCTTTCTATCACCCTCCTCCTCCTCCTCCTCTCTCTCTCTCTCTCTCTCTCTCTCTCTCAAAATTAGTCTAAATCGCTCTCCATTTTGATGCTAAAATTGAACCGAATGTGAAAGTAATCTTAGTTTTGTGTGACTTGTTCTCATTAATCTTAATTTCTGTGTAGTCTATCCATGTAGATTTTGAGGGAAGGAACGTGTGTCTCTTTTTCGGATGCGTCTCTTCTTTGGTGATAGTGCTTATTTTGAGGTAAGTAACTTCGTAATGCTTATGTTATTTTTTGTGACTTTAATACTATTGTTTTTCGTTAAATTCTAGTAGTTAGAGCAAGGTGATAATGTTTTTTTTCATCCATTAAATTAGGTACAATGTCTAATGCAAATGTCCCTCTTTTTTGTTGATTTAATGGTAAACTAACAATAGGTAAAGATAATAAGCCAACTTATCTTGATAGAATAATGAAACAAGTGATAGTGAGAAAATCAATTACATGACGTGAATTGGTGGAGAAACTCCGTTAAATCGCTAAAATTAATCTAAACGATCATCAGATTCACTAAATATGCAAGTGGCCTGTAGCATAGAAGCATTACAAAGCAACGAAAAATCAGATGATAATGACATATGTGCTATGCTTGAATTATATTTGATTATTAATACCATAATATTATATGTGAAGAACGATTCTGTGAGCCATCAATTGCCTGAAGATCATGAAGAATTCTCACGTTTGCTCAATTTGGACAATGAATCAATGAGCTTCATGTCACCAGTACAACATATTCCACATGTAGAGGAGAGTTAAATATTTTAGGCATATAATACGTGAGTAACCGTGATTTTTGTTCTTGTATCCATATTTCTTTTTCTACTAAGTGTTAAATGATATTAATATTTGGACAATCCTAACAATTTGCAGTAAGGAGAGGAGATGTTTAACAATATATCGACTTTATATATGAACTTTGGATATGATACGTTCATGTAATCTTATCCGAACACAATGGATTTTTCCTCCATTCAAGCACCACAAGTTGACTCAACAAATTTCAGTCCACTTGATATGAATATTACCCTGACGGAGCATCCAAGTGCAAATAGGTAAAAATATATTGAATACTATATTTATGCGCAAGGATCACATGTTAACTTTTAGTGTGTTGCTTACAAATCTTATGTAGAAGTAGGTACCAAAATGACTTGAGGGAAAGTATGGCTTCCTTTAATATTGGAACATCTATGATGCATCCAACATTAATGCACAATGACTCTGATGATGGTGATAATGTAGTGCAGGAAAACAATGATGCTGATGATGACTCAGATGAGAGTGATAATGTACTAAAGGAAAATAGCATGTAAGTTGCAGCGCAAGGTGTTGAAGATGACATTGAACAGGTTGAGGATGCTTATGCCAATAATGAATATGCAGAGCCCAAAGATCCGCATCCCAGTGACTTTGAAGATGATGGTTGGGTAAATTAGACATATATGAAGAATATAACTGCTGAATTCAATAGATTTACAATACCTACTGCTACCGATGATTTGAAAGTAGGGATATATTTGAATCAAAAGTTAAATTATAGCAAGCAATTATCGAGTGGTCTATTAAATATGGATTGTCATTCACGCTTGTGAAAACCAATAAATCTTGATACACAACAGTTTCTGCTTCCATTAAAGAGCAGGACAAATGTTGGTAGAATTGTATGCCCGTGGAGACTACATGTCTCTGTTCCCAAGAGTTCAAATGGATAGTTCAAGATTAAATCTGATGTAGGAGATCATATATGTAGCCAACCTTCATTCAATCCAATCACCATAAAGTAACCGTATCTTTTGTGTGCACTATGATTATGCCTATAGTGAGGAACAAGCTTGATTTGACTCTTGGTTATATTATATATTGTATTGGAGGAACATATCACATCAATATAACATACAACAATGCGTGGAACCAAGGCACTCTTGAAGCTATTTAGAGATTGGGAATTGTCATATGTAACCCTCGCTCAGTATATGGATACAACCAAAATAAGCAATCTGCGAACAGTAACTGCGTATTATTTTGATCCTTATGCGCATGGATTGGTTCGGGTTGATCGTGTATTTTGAGCTTTTGGACCGTCTATTGAAAGTTTCTCATATTATTGGCCACTCCTTAATATTGACGGTACATGTTTGTATGAAAAATACAAATATCGTTTGCTTATTGTCACGAGAGTTGATGCGGATGATGGACTCTACCCATTAGCCTTTGCAGTTTAGAAGAAAAAATAGAAGCATCTTGCCAATAATTTATATCATGTGTTTATCATTTAATCTCGAGTGTGCATAAGAAGGAGAATCACTTTTATCTCCAATCGGATGAAAGAGATATCAAATGCGTTTAAAGCCAGTTGGTATTCACCACATAGTCATCGTTATTGTTTGAGAACACATTCGAGCTAACTTTCAGAAGAATTTTAAAGACAAAAACTTGCATAATTTGTTGTGGGAGGCCAGTTGTGCATCGGATCTAGAAATGTACAAGAACAAAAGAGTAGAACTAAAAGATGCGTGTGAAGATGCAGATACTTAGATTGAGACTGAAGAGTAAGAACCCCAATGAGCATTATCAAGGGACAAAAGTAGTTAATTCTGCATGATGACTACAAATGTCTCAGAGAGCTTCACCGATGTATTGAAAGGAGCTTGAGCTTTGCCAATACAAGCACTATTTCAAGGATATTTTTTGTTTAATTAGATTCTTTCGGACATGTTAGGGAAATGCAGAGAGATGGTATATACCGTTGACGCTGAAGAATGAGGACCTTTTGAGATATCGCCAAAATATGACGCGACTTCATTCAATACAAAATCCAGTCAAACTGAGTGAGATGTGTCAAACAAGGAAGGATATATGTGCACTGTTAACTTTACAGAAAACGGGCCTACTTGTACTTACAATTTACCCCAGCTTCAAAAATTACTGTGGGCACATGCTATACAACATGTGTTTAGGAGAAAGATTATGCTTACATAAATATTTACTTTTATGTAAAGAATGAGGATATTTGGAGATATAATCAAAATATGACACGATTTTATTCAATACAAAAATTTAGTCAAGCTTCAAATAAGGAAGGATATCTGTGCTGTTAACCTCACAGAATATGGGCCTATTTGTTCTTGCAATTTACCTCAACTTCAAAAGTTACTTTGTGCACATGTTATTGCAGTATGCGTTTAGGAGAAAGATTGTGCTAACATAAATACTTACTTTTTATATGAAGAATGATGACCTTTTAAGATATCGACAAAATATGACGCGACTTCATTCAATACAAATGTAATATACCCAAAATTAATATTACTTGATTATATGTTAAAACATTTATTTGATTTTATTTATCCTTTTATTATTAATTAATTAATTTGATTTTTAAATCATCATTTCATTTTTTTTGCAAATGTAAATTATAATCATTACTGGTAATAACTATTATTTCTATTATTATTATAACTTGTTATTCTTATTGTTAATATCTATTTATATAATTTGTATTAGGAGATTAAATCATTATTTCATATAAATTAGTATTATTAATTGTTATTATTCTTATTATCAATATTAATCATTATTACTTCTAATTAATTAATTGATTGTATTAGCATTAGAAATTATTATTATTGTTATAAATAAATTATAATCATTATTAATTATCTCCCTATTATTGTTTATAATTGATTTTAATCATCATTATTACCTAATATATATTAACATTTCTAATTACCATTAATATTTTTTTATTCTTTGTAAATGTATCAAGAGAGAGCCCAGCCCACTTTCTTATTTCCTTCTCATTTTCACAATTTCTAATTTTTTTCCAAAAGCCCAACCCACACAAGTCCACTCCCTCATTTCATTTCTTTCTCATTTTCCTTTTCTGTCGGCCCACTAACCTAAGGCCCATATACCCCTGTATATTCTCTTCTCCCTCACCTCTTCATGAAAACCCTAACCCTGCATCTTCTCTCTTCTCGGATCCTGCCCCAACTCCTCTCTTCCTCACGCGTTCGTTGTCTCCTCCTCCCTCTCCGTCGCGTGCGTGAGGCTTTTGCCATCTCCCTTCTCTTTCCCTCGCCTGCTCCATTTGCATGCGCCGCCCATGACTCCGTCGCCGTGATACCTCGCTGTCTTCCCTTGCGCGACCGCGGGGCTACCGCTATTCTCCTGTAGCTTGCAACAGCCACCCGGCCACGCCCTCAATCTGCGCCCAACTCTCCCTCATCCTTGTCATCTTTTCTCTGTACAATGTCACGCCTACAGCCGCTGCGTTGCTTCCCTGCGACTCAACCGCCACCTCTCTTCTTCTTCTCCTTCTTCTGTATTTTCCCCACTGCATTCTCTCTCTCCTCTCATTTTCTCTTTCTTTTAGTTTCCTGTTTGTGCAACCCGACCCGTCTGCATCTCAACCCATAACCCAACTTAAGCAGAGCAGGATCCGACCCGATTACAACTTCACCTGCTTCTACTTTAACCCGGATCCAAGTTGTAGTGATTTGGATCTAAATTATCAACCTGATGGCATTTCAAACCCGGCTGCAGCGATCCAGATCCAAATCCAACTTCAGTTGCAAACCCGACTACTAGGCCCGACCCGAATCCATTATTGTGAGTGTTTTTCTCTTTAAATAAATTTTGATTTATCAATTTTATTATGTAATTTAGCTCAAGTGATTGTATTTATTTTTCTTGAATTAATCATGTTTTAATGTGATAATTTAGCATGTTTTGTAATTTATTTAATGGTTAGTTATTTACATTGTTAATTAAATCTCCTAGCATTTAGTAGATATTAAATTTCCATGATCCGAATTCTTTTACAAATTGATAACTATCACTGTCCTAAATTATTCCTCTTGAGACTATATAAAATTTTTATATATTTTATTAAATAATTATTGAGTTTGAAAATTGAATTTAACTAATTATGTAAAATCATTGTATGATAATGACCTAGGTTGTGTCATCGAGATCCATGAAAAAAAATATTATGATACCACTATACTGTTTACACTGTTACTATTAATGTTAATGTCTTGTCAGTATTTCACCCTCTTCTTTAAATAATATATGTTTATTGTAGTAATTTAGTGTCTAAATTTTTTATTAAATGTTGAATTGTCGCCTCATTCATCTAAATTATTTAAGGTGGATATTTTATGTCTCTTCAATAAATTATCTGTAAGTGTTTTTATACCCACTTCAAATAAATTATTTTATTCTGGTAATGAATTTGTTAGTGAGTGATTCTATTTTCTAAAATAGATTATGTTTTCTTATTAGTTGTAAGAACTCGGGGCACCATCCCAAAAGACTAACCTTCTAGGTGGAGTAGTCCAAATCTTTATATACCCAAGACCATTCCCATGTCTAGCCGATGTGAGACTATTTGTTTGACCCAAATCCCAACAATCCCCTCTCGAACAAAGAGTCTCCCCTATAAGCTCATCTTCATACCTGGAACACATACCGACATATATACTCTACGAGATTCTCTTCACTGCATTTCAAGCACACGCCTTACACGTGAAGCATAACTTGTAGTTTATTACTCCTCTTCACCGCGTTTGCATGCACGTCTTACGTGAAGCAGGACTCTGCTATCAATGTCAAGAGCTCAACTAGCTTTACAGGGACTTTACTGTGCCTTTTGCGCCCTGGGGGAATCGAACATCATCCACACACACGACTAAGTTTGGGACACACGATTAAATTTGAGGCATGGCTCTGATACCACTTGTAAGGACTCGGGTACCATCCCAAAAGGCTAGCCTTCTAGGTGGAGTAGCCTAAATTTTTAATACCCAAAATCATCCCCATGTCTAGCCGATGTGGGACTATTTGTTCGACCCAAATCCCAACATTAGTAACCTATTTATTTAGTAAAAATTCATTTATTGTTAATTACGAAATTGTTTATCTAATCTCCTACTACTTGTAAAATTTGTGAGTTGCCTTGATTTGAAAATCCTGTGAATGTTTTATCTTTTTAAAATAAATTATGTTCTATTGTAGTAATTTAAATTGTTTTGTAATTTATTTGTCTAGTGTTTAATTAATTAAATTATTTATCAAATTTTTTAGCATTTAAAGTATTTAGAAAATGGTAAAATTTCGTGGCTTAATTTATTGTACACATGATATGCCCTGAACTATTTATTATGTGTTTGCATTAAATTATTATAAATATTTGAAATAAATAATTATTAACTTCTAAAAATATATTGTTTGAATTAGTAACTTTTTAGAATTATGATAATTATCAAATTTACATTATTTAATGTTGTATAAATTATTAGTATAAATATTTTAAGTAAACAGTTATTAATTCTTAAAAATTATATTGTTGGAATTATTATTGTTTGTTCTTTAGAAAACATTTAAAGGTGATTGTAAATAGTGAAAATTCTAGAAAATCCAAATGGTGATATATTGACACTTTCGGAACAACTTGATATATGATGCATAATTAACAATATTACTAAGTATAGATTCATGTTACTGAAATTACTGAAAAATTAGTGTTATACAGTAACATCATGGTATCATTGTACTGTTATATTGTTATTGTTACTGCAATTGCATTATCACAGTAATCTTGTTGATATGAATATTAAACAACTTAAGCTGAAATTGAGAAAATTGAAAAGTGAGACAATGTCTGTATTTTGGATAGACCTAAGATGCAGGTTGCGCAGCTGAAAGACGATTCCACTGTAGGGTCCGAGAGATGACCAACATCCCATCTATTTATACTGTTACTGTTATTGTTCATTATTACTGACTACCTAGCGGTAGGGTTGGTTCAGCATCAGGCCTCTGCGCCGTGGTCCCGTGTATGTACTGTCCCACTTAAAACACCGACAATGTCTCCACCAATCAGTTTCAAATAACATAGGACCCCAATTGACATGTGCAATAAGGCATAGTATGGGATGCATTTACTGCATGCGGTAATTATTGTTCGATAACATAATTAATAAAAGAATTTTTAAAATGCATCATAAATTGAAATGTGCTCACTCATTGTATATATATTCGATGTTTGACACCTGCCATTATACATGATTTTATTATAGACTGTCCTCTTTACTATTTATTCATGTTCTAAATGTTATTATATTTATAATATATCGACTGTTATTATATTGTGTTATAGCTACACATCTTTGAGTTTCAGTTATTTTCTTTACAGTGATGAGTTACTTTCTATTTACAGTTTTAATCATAACATTCTTATCCAATATTTTTGTAGTATTCTTTATCCAATATTTTTTTGGTAGTATTGTAATGTGCACACACGTAACATATATGTGCAGTTTCTCTTATTTTACATATTTGCTGGGAGTTTTCTGACTCTCATGGATTTGCACGTCCAGATCCAGTGATTAGTTTATTCTGCTGACCAATGATTGCACGTAATACGAGGAGCTTGCAGAGCAACAGTAGGAGCCTGGAGTTTCTTTTTCTTGATCCTCCGGTCTTTGT
This sequence comes from Agave tequilana, assembly GCA_038442645.1. NCBI lineage: Eukaryota > Viridiplantae > Streptophyta > Magnoliopsida > Asparagales > Asparagaceae > Agave > Agave tequilana. The sequence continues at coordinate 110,347 of JAVJIF010004438.1, forward strand.
ATTATTCATGCCTTTCTCTTATTTTGTTTGATTAATATATATATTGATTGGACTTGATCTTTATTCTATTTGATTATTCATAGTATAATATATCTTTATGTAGAAATTTATATGTCATATTGTAGTGATTTTAATATTTTTATAGTTGATTCATATAACTTATTCATGTTACATAAATGCTTAGCGTGCATACCTGGGGTATACTCCTAGCGATATGCATCGCCGACTTTCGTCACGTGTCGTTTTCTCGAATTTTGAGAAATAGGGCTTGACAACAAAGATTTAGTCAAACTAAGTGGGAGGTATCAAACATGGAGGATATATGTGCATGGTTAACGTCATAGAAGACGAGCTTACTTGTTCTTATAATTTATCTCAACTTCAAAAATTAGCTTGTGCACATATTATTGCATCATGTGCTCAGGAAAAAGATTTTGCTAATATAATTACTTTCTTTTTATGTGCACAATGGTATAATGTGAACAACTACAGTAAGGCTTATGTTCTCCTATTCCATCGCCGTTCCTGATAAACGACATTGGGCAGAGAGAAGTGGGCTTACTAACTTACCACTGGAAGTTAGAAGGTCGCCAGATCGCTCACCTTTTGTTCGCATATGCGATACTATAGATGAAGGACGTGAATGCCATAAACGCAATAGATGTAGTAATTGCAAACAACTCAGTCATTACAAGAACCCACTGGTACCATCGTCTTCCATCGGGTAAGTATGATGATTATTACTAAAAATAGTTAAATTTGACTATAATTGTTACTAAAAATTTGAAACTGTGTGCAAACAAGGCACCAATATACTTTGAGACTATCACTTCTGATGTTCCTTACTTTCAAGATACGCATCAATTTTTAAGACCAACTCGAGCCGGGTATCTTTTTATGAATGTTAATTTGAACATTAGAATTATGCATTTTTGTGAAAGTTGAGCTATTGCAATTTATGTGCAAAACTACAGGATCTTCAGCTTATTAAGTGTTTGGATCATTCACGGTCACATCGGTAGTGAGTTCTGGCAAATGACCGTGTCATTCCGTATGTTAGACGAACATGATTTTCATTACTTCTTAAGTTAGGTGGAGTGAGACTTGATTTGCCCTTGCTTATGGCTTTAATAGAGAGATGGAGGCCCGAAACATCCAATTTTATCTTAGAGTGGAGAGATGACTGTTACATTACAGGATGTGACGGTGCTTCTTGAGCTATCCATAGATGGTCCGCCTGTTAAATGGACAGATGATATAGATTGAGCTGTAAAGTGTGAGAGATTATTGGGCAGAAAACCTCCCCCGACGGCTATGAGGGGTGGAGCAATGAAGCTAAACTGTCTCTGTCAATAGTTCAGCGTGAATCCGTTGACAGATGTGCAGGCCCATCAGAATGCACATGGTTCTATCCTGCACATGATTGGCACTATTTTTTCCTCCCCAGATTACTCCACAAATAAAGTACATCACAGATGACTATCTCTTGGAGGATTTCGATACATGTGGTGCAATGTTTTGAGATAGTGCTGTCCTAACATATTTGTACAAGTGAGAACACCATGGGGTGTAAGCATAACACCATTGTCATCACAAAGTGAGAGAGCCACCACAAGAGAGGACAACATGGGGTCTAAGCAGGAAGAAAGCACGGGTGAACAAGTGAGTTCCCAATCAAAGGAACCAAAGAGGAAGAATACTAGAAAGAAGGGTACATGCCAACACAACAAAATTTGGATCAAAGAACATGATGAATTTGTGATCCTTTACTTGGTTCAGCTTGCAAAGGACGTGCAAAAAGTTGACAAGACTCTCAAGGCAATTGCTTTTACCCAGACTGCACGGGCAATGAATGAAAAATTTAGGACAGATTTTGGTCCAGAGAATGTGTGTACTCACGTTATCACACCGAAGGCTAGATTAGAAGACATGTTTTCATGCATTGAAGTTAGCGGGACGAGGGAAAAAAAAAACGATAATTAACTTTGGACCGAGTTTCTTATGATAGATGGGATAACGTATACCTCTTACTTATTTCCTTAAAATCTTTAATATTAATATACATGTTGATATTTTGTGGCCTTATTTGCATAACTTTTCATCAATTTCAGAAGGATTCAAAACTCATGGAGTATGTTAGCAAGCCCTTAACACACTTTGGACTTAAAAAGGCTCATAATTGGAGATGATTTTGCTACCGGTGAATTCAACAAGATAGTTTTTGAGAGGTCTGGGAGAATTTTGTATTTCCCCTAATCTTCAAGCTCCAAATGGTTCTAATCCATTTTGGGGGACTCAGAGCCTGCCTAGTAACTGACGTCCGGGAATTAAATGTCTGCACGCGACGAGGTTTAAATTTGAGACCGTGAAAAGCTTGGAGCTCTAACCGACCCAAACCTACTAAAGAAACACCCGCCGGGACACTTTTGTGGTGCTTTTGGAGAGGTATATCTATCTACCTTCATAACCCCACCAAAATATTGTCTATGTTACAATTTTAATTTGTCTTGTTTGTAATATTATCTAATGCTTATGCTGCCTAGTTTGAACTACCTTCCTTCATTTATAACCCCATTCCATATGTTTCTTTATACATTATCATTTATGTTGTGAGCATGTGAATTTTTTGCAGGTTTTGGAAATTGGATTCCAATTCTTTCTTACTTATAACAATATATCATTGCTAAAAGTATTGTTCGTTCGGTTGTAAATTTAGTGCTTAGCAACCAACACAAATAATCCCAAGTATTTGGAAGGCTTAGCTTGCTATATCCCAATTCCATAAAAGGCAGTGATGAAAGTGTGGCTCTTAGTCACCATGTACAGGATTTTTGAGCCTTGAGTAATTTCTTAATAGATTCGAAAGACCAAGGCCAAAAGTGGGTAAAGGAGGCAATGAGGAAAATCCTTGTAAGTAAATAGCAACCAACACTTGGCAAGTGTCAGGATGGCTGCTACTGAGTAAAATGAGGAATTTTTTGCAACAAAAATCTGTGAATGACAATGATGATACCTATTCTAGGATACCAACCAGTACTTTTGAAAATGATCTAGAGATGGTGGTTGGTTGTTGGTATTTTGGATGTCTCACATTCATTGAAAAAAAACTATGCGACAAGTGGAAGAGATTTCAACAGATTCAGAAGTCAGAACACGGGGCTCTTTTGAAAGCTGAAACTAGTTTTCGACAGCTCTGGCGAAGTTGTCGAAAATCTGAGACAGACTAACTTTCGGGAGAACGTTGTTGACAGCCCTGTCGACAGTAGCAACAATCTGGGTGTTTTCTTGCTTATCCGACCTGAACTTGGATTCTATTTCAAGTTGAATTTTGATTTCGTTTTTGATCCAAACTCTGGGCAGTTGGTTTCCTAACATTTGAGATTGTTTCATTGTGTTTTAAGAATCTTGAATCAACTCTTGTATTGAGAGTTTGAGATATTCTTACGAGAGATCCTTGTAAACTCTATTTAGCTTATCAGATTAATAAGAATTTCTTCCCCTTCTCTCACAAAATCTTGTGTTCTTGATTTATATTCTTTCTCTTGTGATGTTCAAGTTATACTGCTTGCTATGGTAGATTATTCGAGGCTTCCGCGACTACTCTTATTGTTTTGTGTTGTTTACCACAACAGTTGATATCAAAGCTATGTCTAGCAAGACGATCACACTGAAGTTTGAGGTAGAGAAATTTGACAAGAAGAATAACTTCCTGTTGTGAAAAATGCGATTAACGATGTTGCTCGTGAAGGAGGGCGCTCACAAAACTCTGCTTGGTGCTAAGAAGAAGCCGTCCAAGACGGAGGTCGACGAGTGGGTGGATCTCGATGTTCAATCTAAGGTCACTATTATACTATGTCTATCAGATGAAGTTCTTTATAATGTAATAAATGAGAAAATAACCGCAGGTTTATGGTGTAAGCTGGAGAGTTTCTACATGACGAAGAGTTTATCCAATAAACTCTTTTTGAGGAAGCAGTTGTATAGTCTTCGGATGAAGGAAGGAACACCAGTTCTGTAGCATCTCAATGCGTTCAATTGGATTTTGAGCGACCTCTTGGTACTGGAGGCGAAACTAGAAGAGGAAGACAAAGGTCTTTTGTTGCTACCTTCTCTTCCTCGGTAATTATGATCACTTGACAACTACCATCATGTATGAAAAAAAGAGTTTAAAGATATCAGGCAGATGCTCTAGAACAATGATCTGATGAATAAGACATTCTACGGAGGAGGCCTCAGGATTGGTAGTCAAAGAGTAGAGGGAGAAATCACAGAGTAGGAGACCCAAGAAGGGTACCAAAGTTTCAAATGAAAATAATGATTGCTACTAATGCAATATGCAGGGCACACGAAAAAGAATTGCTTCCAGTACAAGAAGATTCTAAAGAAGAAGGATGGTTCAGGAGCTAATGGAGCTAGAACTAGTGGAAAACAATGGAATAAAGTCGGCGTAGCCAAGGAAGAAGTTGAAGAATCATGTGATGTTTTGTCGGTGAATTTGGGTAGAGGCAAAGAGATGTTCTCAGATGATTAATTGCTTGACTCGGAATACACATACCACATGTCTCAAAAGAATGAGCGATTTAGCACATATAAGCCTTTTGAAGGAGGCACAGTCCTGATGGGAAACGAAGTTGTATGCAAGACAATTAGAATATGTAGTATCCATATGAAGATGATTGATGGATAGGTGCAAACACTCAAGAACGTAAGACATGTTCCTAACCTGAGGAAAAACATTCTCTCATTGGGAGCCTTGGAAGCTCAGGGATGTAAGTTCTTAGGCATGGATGGAGCTCTAAAAGTCACTAAAGGCTCTATGACGGTCTTCAAAGCAGAGCGTATGGTGCACTTGTACAAGGTGATCAGAAGTATGGTGATTGGTGATGCTTCCATAGCAATAGAGAAGGAGGACACTACAAGACTTTGGCACATGCGTCTTGGACATATAAGCGAGCTAAGTTTTCAAGCCATATACCACAAAAGAGTTCTATCAGGTATTAAATACTGCAAACTTATCCTACGTAAGTTTTACATTATGAGTAGACAGTCGAGAGTAGCTTTTACTATCTCAGTGCACAAGACTAAGGACTTGTTAGATCCTATACACACGGATATATAGGGACCTTCACCAATTGCATTCATTGGGGTGCATGTTATTATGCTACTTTTAAGTGATTACTCTCAGAAAGTATGTGTGTATTTCTTGAAGCAGAAATCAGAGGTATTTTCAGAAGTTCAAAGAGTGAAAAGCAATGGTGAAGAAGCAGAAAGGAAAAAAAGTGAAGTTCTTGAGGTCAGACAATGAGAGTGAGTATACATCCACAGAATTCAAAGAGTACTTAGTTAGTGAAGGTATTGACAATAAGCTGAGTGTTCCAGGACATCTAGAACAAAATAGAGTTATAAAGCGCATGAATCAGACACTTGCAGAGCGTGCCTACAGAGGTTACAAGATGACATGTCAGAAAGTTTCTAGGCAGAGGCATTGAGTCATTCGAGCTATTTAGTGAACATATTACCATCTACAGCCATTGATATTCAAATCTCAGAAAAGATATTGTGAGGAGAGTTCAGTGGACTATTCAACTTTACGGATATTTGATTGCCTGACATACAGTTTGATTGATTATCAAAAGAGAAACAAGCTAAAGTCTAAGTCAAAAAGTTGTTACTTGATCGGTTTCACTAAGGGAACCAAGGCATACAGGGTTTAGGATCCAGAGAAAAAGAGTGCCTTTATTAAGAGAGATGTGGTGTTTGATGAAGATTCAATGTTGCAAGCTAAGTCAAAAACAAAGGACAAGGCACAGAGCTTCATACAATTCAAGAGATTCTCAGAGACAGGAGTTTGAGTTTTCAAATGACCCTATCTAGCCTGTCGGGTCAGATGAAAACTGCTCAATTTCAGATAGAGTCATGCAAGAAGCTACTCAGGAGCAACAGATGTAACCTAGACTGTTGAGATGGTTAGACAAAGTTTCAGTACCATCGATCAGATTTGGCTGGGAAGAAGACCGAGTATCTTTTGCATTAATAACAGAAAATGAAGATCCTAGCAGTCATAAGTAGCCAATCAAGGTGGATGACAATGACAAGTGGGCTATAGCCATGGAATAGGAGATGAAGACTTTGGAGAGAAATCAAACTTGACATTTGGTGAATTTATCAAAGGGTTCTAAAGCGATTGGTTGCAGGTGAGTCTTCGTAAGAAGGATAGTGAGCAATACAAGGCAAGATTAGTTGCCAAAGGGTATTCTTAAAAGGTGAGTATTGACTGCAAATGAGATCTTCTTTTCTGTAGTCAAACGTATATCTATTCGATTATTGTTGGTAATCATGGCTCAAGGTGTTCTCGAGTTGGGACAGTTGGATGTGAAAACATTTCTACATGGTAAGCTAGATGAGAGGATTAATGAAGCAACCTGAAGGGTTCATTCAAGAAGGTCAAGAAAATATCGTGTGTCTTCTCAAGAAGTCCTTTATGAGCTGAAGCAGTCTCTCAAGTAGTGTAGAAGCAGTTCGACTCATTCATGATCAAAGTTAACTACACCCGATATGAGTATGATAGTTGTTTTTATTTCAAGCAGTGTAACGATGATATCACATATTTGTTGATGTATGTGAATGATATGTTGATTTCTGCGAGAAATAAGACACATATTCAGAAGTTTAAAGCTCAACTAAAAGAGTAGTTCAACATGAAAGATTTGAGAGAAGCCAATAAGATCTTAGTTATGGAGATCGGTCGAGACAGAAGTACAAGAAGACCCTGGCTATTCCAGGAGAACTATGTTCTCAATATGTTGGAAAGCTTCAACATGGCTAAATCAAGAGTGATCACTACTCTTTTGGCAGGTCACTTCAGGCTATTCTCCACTCAGTGTCCAAACTCACTAGAATAGGAGGATATGATGACTCGAATATCATATGCTAGTGCGGTGGGATCACTAATGTATGCTATGATCTGCACTAGGCCTAACTTAGCCTATGCAGTTAGTGCAGTTAGTCTATTCATGTCGAATTTAGGCAAGCAATATTGAGAAGCAGCGAAGTAGGTGCTATGATATATACGAGGGACTGTGAGATTAGGCTTGGCGTTCAAGAGATTGAAAACAGAGAAGCCTATGATACTACAAGAATATGTTGATGTATATATGCAAGATATCTTATTCAGCGAAGATCTACGATGGGTTATATATTCAGAGTAGCTGAGAGTGTTGTTAGTTGGAAGGCATAGTTGCAAGACATAGTGACGCTTTTAACAACAGAAGCGGAGTACATGGTTGTAGTTGAGGCATCTAAAAAAGGCTTGTGGTTGAGAGGATTGGTCGGCACATTTGAAATGATACGGGATTCAGTTCAGATCGATTATGACAGTCAGAGTACGATACATCTCGCTAAAGATCACAGATATTACAAGCGAACAGAGCATATTGATGTGAGGTATCACATGACACGTCAATGGGTTACAATGGAAAAGGTTATTGGTTTAATCAAAATCTGCACACAAAAAAAAAAAAAATCTAGCAGACACAATAACAAAGAACATCCTGATGGAGAAGTTCAGATTATCTATGAACTTCATCAAGGTCCTCCAAAAGTAAGGTGGAGAATGGGCTCTTTGTAGAGAGCCGCGTAAAGTCACAAAAGAGAAGAGAAAGCTCATTTGATGGTGTGGGGTCAATTTCTACAAAGGACTCATGGAATGTAAGTCAAGTTGGAGATTGTTGGTATTTTGGATGCTTCACATTCATTGGAGAAAACTATGCGACAATGTGGAGGAGATTACAATAAATTCAGAAGTTAGAATATGCACAAAAATGCATAGGGTTTTAGAAATCTTGAAGAAGCTTTCGAAAGCTGATACCAGCTTTCAACAACTCTGGTGAAGCTATTGAAAATCTGAGACAGACTAACTTTCGGGAGAATGCTATCGCCAACCCTATCGACAGAAACAACAATTTGGGTGTATCCGTGCGTATCCGACCCAAATTCTGATTCTATTTCAAGTTGAATTCTGATTCCGTTTTCGATCCAAACTCTCGATAGTTGGTTTCCTATAAATATGAGATTGTTCCATTGGTGTTAAGAACTTTGAATCAACCCTTGTATTGAGAGTTTGAGATATCTTTGTGAGAGATTCTTGTAAATTCTGTTTTGCTTCTCAGATTAATAAGAATTTCTCTCCCTTCTCTCACAAAATCTTGTGTTCTTGATTTGTGTTCTTCTTGTAGTGTTCAAGTTACATTACTTGCTACGGTAAAATGCTCGAGCTTCCCCAACTACTCTTATTGTTTGGTGGTGTTTACCACAACATTGGTGAGAACTTCTTGGGAACTCTGAGCCATCTTTTTACCGGAAAAAAAAATGATTTAGGGAGGGCATTGCTCCCTTCTTCCTTGTTGCTTGTTGCTCCATGAAACATGTTTCTGGGTGGTGGTTATCTTCTTACTCTTTGGCCTTGCTGTTGGTTATGTTTTGAGGTTGGTGTATTATTTGGAATATTGATTGTGTTAAAAGGGTCACACACATGTTTCTTCTTTCGGTTAGGGCTGTTTGGTTGCAAGGAAGTGGGCGGAAGTAAGGAAATAGGGAAGTATAATTGCTCATTTCCCTATCTATCCAAACACCAGAAAAGAAAAATAAGAAAATCTCTTTTTCTTTACTCTTTTCTCTTTTACACAATCATTTCCTCACTTCCAGAGTGTTACAGTTAATTTTGTGGTCATGTAAATCTCATTTGTAATAAGTTGTAGCACAAAACAGTTAATTTTTGATCAAATAAATCTCACTTGCATTCTAATTACAGTCCATTTTTTATTTTTCTTAATTAATTTTTATTTTAATATTATTTTACGGTCAACTTTGTGGTCAACTTTCCACTTTTATTTTCACATTACCATCCAAACACCGGAAAAAACAAAACATTTTTCAAATCACACTTCCCAACAATATCCAAACACCGAAAAACTTACTAACCAATTCCCAAGTTCCAAAGGAATTATTACCACTTCCTCAATTCCTCACTTTCTCACTTCCACCCTTAACCAAACAGGCCCAGGAAATGAAGTTGGTGATTGGATCTTTTTATGGGCCATTAAATTCTTGATGTGGGCCTTTCCTTGCAATTTCTCGTGTCAGATTCCTTTTAGAAAACAGATTTAATGGGCTGCACAGTTTCTGCGGCGACCAGACCCAACTTTAGTTTGCTATTTCTGCTGGTGTTTGCTGTGTCAAGCATGACATGAGATGGATAGATGATTGGAATGTGCAAAATGTCACGAGTTCGTACCTTAACTAACATACTTGTCGGCAACTTGATGAATGCTTGAATTTGAATTGTGAGATTGTAAAATATTTTTCTCAACCTTTACCCCTTCTAAATTTTGCCTCAGTGAAAAAGGAAATACAAAATCTTGCTCAGAGTTTTGATCATTTAATATAACAATCAACTTACACATACATGCTAGCAACTTCGGCGGCAGAGAATTTAATATGTTAAATACTTTGCTATGAAACGTTTTGTCCTTCTTGTAACGAGAGAGACTATGAGCCTGTTCGTTTCGTTGCAAAACGTCGCAAGTCGTAAGTCGTAAAATGAGAATGGAAAAAATGAACTGTAGCAAAGAAAATATATTGTATTTTACGGTGTTTGGTTGATAAAGTGAAGTGTAAATGGAAAAGTATATTGTGTTTTACGGTGTTTGGTTGATAAAGTGAAGTGTAAATGGAAAAGTATATTGTGTTTTACGGTGTTTGGTTGATAAAGTGAAAATGTAAATGGTAAAGTATATTGTGTTTTACGGTGTTTGATTGGTAATGTAAAAGTGTAAGTGGAAAAGTTGACCACAAAATTAACTGTAGCAGTGATTTAAATATTATAAATACTATTAAATTAAATCTACTATTGCAAATTAAATTGTATTAATAAATTTGAGATAAAAATTTAATAATCTTAATATTTTATTTATAACAATAATATTAATAAAATATTAGTATAAATAGTAAAATATTACTAGAATATTAACTAAATAAGTAATATAAAATTTTAAGAAAATCTAAAGAACGTTAATAAAATTTTAAGAATACTAATAAAACATAAATATTAAAAAATCTTACAAAAATAATAAAATATAGTTATAATATTATAATATTAAAATTACTTGAAAATTATTATAATATAAATTTTATTATAATATTGTTGTAATATTATAGAAATATAAAATTAACAAAGTAAAATATAATTATAATTTAATAATAAATTATCATTATAGTATTATTATACTGAATTATTTAACAATATTAGCATAATAAAATATTAATATAATAATAAAATATATTATGATATTCATAAAGTAATTTTTTATATTAAAAAATAAATAATTAAATATATAATAATTTTATAGTATAATATTGTTATATTAATAAAATATTAACTCTAAATAAAATAATAAAAAATTGAATAAGTATTAATAAAATAATAAAGTATTAAATAAAATATTAAATAAAATATTAAATTAAAATATTAAAAACAAAATTAAAAACAATAAAATATTAAATATTAAAAATATTAAATAATTAAATTAGAAATTAAATACTATTTAAAATATTAAATATCTAATAATATTAAATTATATATTGATTATCAAGTAACTGTTTTGAACTGTAAGTGTACTACAAATGAGACTGACATGACCACAAAAATAACTGTAGCAACTGTAAGTGGGAAAATATGAGTGTAAAAGTGAGATTTACATGACCACAAATTTAACTGTAGCAACTGCAAGTGGGAAAAGAAGAGTCGCATTTTGTAACTTGTTTTTCAGCGAAACAAACAACGGAAAATGGAAAAGAAGTTTTACGACTTGCGTTTTGCGGCGTTTTGCGGCGAAACAAACACGCCCTATATAAAATTAGCGGGTTGTGATGTTAAACTCATTTTCACCAACGCATTTCACTCGCATCAAATTGATTAGATGGAAAAGTAATTGATTTTAATTGAACTTGCGAATCCTAAACGAGCTTGTAAAGCATTCGAATCAAATCTTATTGTTTTCTTAAGCTCGATGAATCCAACATGCATTAGGGGTCTGTTTGGTTGTCGTAACTGGTCGTAATTCGTAAGTCATAATTGGTAAAGTCTTTTACAGTTGTAAATGAGTTACATGTATGTAAGTTTTATGGTGCTTGGTTGGTAGTATAAAGTTATAAGTGGGAAAATGTATTGTTTTTTACGGTATTTGATTGTCGTAATATGCAACTCGTAAGTGAAAAAATTGACCACAAAATTAACTATTTGGTGATTTAAAAAGTTTTAATATTGCAAATAAATATTAAAAATGCTAAATATTAAAAAATTTAATATTAATATAAAAAATAATACAAATTTGCATGACCACAAAATTAACTGTAACCGGACTGTAAGTGGGTGGTAATTTGGTTCAAGTGAGTGATAATTGAGTTATGTAAGTCTTTTGCGAATTACGGTTCAAACAAACGCCGTAATTGTAATTGGATTGTAAGTCATTTACGAATTACAGACTTTTATGTCTTTTATGGCGAAACAAACGGCCCCTAGATACACGCCTTTTGATTCAGAGACGTGATTTATTTCAAAGAATTGACGCATTATAGCGAAGATTTTTCCTTTTTCTTCTCCTACTTTTGGCTCCGGTGGCTGTTTTCAACTGATATTTCAAACAATTTTCACAATTTTACAAAATTTTGAGGCTCTCGTGTTTCTTATCTTTTCCTCTCCCGTTGCGTCCTCAAATGGACAAACAGTATTTAAGAGGGCGTGGAGCACGCCAGGTTAACAAATGGACATAGATGTGGGTCCCACTTATTAAATATGCCTGGGCCCCACAGTTAGAAGTTTGTTGCCGTTCTGGGTCACAAGGCCTGGGCCTTCTCATTAACAGACACAACGTTCACTCACTCCGAAACTCAACCCCACTGAGGTTTTAATGATGCACGCAGTCTTCACCTCGTCACAATAAATCAAAATCTTCAACCTAGGAAAAAAAACAAAAAAAAAATGACTGCATGCCGGGATCCCAAAAGACGTGTCAGCCTGAAAGTGAGACAAAAGAAGAACAATCCCAGAAACTTGCATTCATTTGAGTTGCGTGCAGGTAAAAAAAAAAAAAAATCTTAGACTGTCATAAACATTTTCTTTTTTTTAACAGCATAAGAAGCATCATTGAAAAATTACAAACCTTTATTTGATCATGGCCTACTGCTGTACTCTATCATCACTGCTGCAAACTACAAGCCCCATCTATATCAATCTAACTAGAACTACAGCAGAACAAAAAGGGCCATCTTTGAGCTCTCTCTGCTCTGCTGCCTACACTGCTATCTCTTTTACACACACATCCTCTCTCTCTCTCTCTCTCTCTCTCTCTCTCTCTCTCTCTCATCTAGTCTTAATCCAATGCTATCCAAATCCAACCGTTAGCACACACAAAACAAACAAAAACCCATATTCAAAACAAGTTTAACCAAAAAAAAATAAAATAAAAAAAAACCAAGATTGAGAAAAAGATGAACGCCGTCAGTTTAAGCTCTAGCCATCACTTGGGCACTGCTCTCTACACCCAGCCCCTGCCGATTCCCGTCACCTCCATACAATTATAAGCAAGACCCCAAAAGACTAACCTTCTAGGTAGAGTTGACCAAATAAGGTTATATACCCAAGATCATCCCCACGTCTAGCCAATCTCCCTCGAACAATTTTTGATACCAATTGAAGGACTTAGGGCACCATCCCAAAACACTAGTCTTCTAGATGGAGTTGCCTAAATCCTTATATACCCAAGATTATCCCTACGCCTGGTCAATGTGAGACAATTTGTTCGACCCAAATCCTAGCGCACACATTATCACCAAACTCCCACTGCACAGGACCACTCAATTTGTTACTGTTCAAGAGCAAGCTCATCATCAAAGGTGGGTTACTTACTCCATCTAAGATAAAAGTATATAAGTTTCTATTTTTTTTTCTTATTATTTCTCTATAGATTAGAAATAAAAAAATATTTGCAAAGAAAAAGGTAATTGAAGACAAGAAGAGACAGAAAAAGATTTAGAAAGAAAGAAAAAATTTGAAAAATAGAGATAAATTCAGAAGAAAGTTAGATACAAAAGAAATTTAAGAGAAGGACAAATAGATTACATAGAAAATAAAGCTAGAGAGAATATAATTAGAAGAAATTAGCTTTAAAGTTATAAAGGAAAAGGATTTTGAAACTAAAATTAAAGAGAGACAGAGAGGGGCGAGTTAAAAAGATACTTAAACAGAGAAAGAAATTAGAGAAGAAAGCGATAGGTAAATAAAAAGAGAGGAGCTAAAATGGAGAAAGAAAAGACAGAAGATAATTAAATAGTGAAATTTTAGATATTTCAAAAACTCTGGAGGCTTCTATAAGGACATTTTTCGACCAAGATAATAGAGAGGGGTAAATATTGAGTTTAAAACCTCAGAGGTATTACTGTTTTTTCTTGCAACCTCAAGGGTTTTTTTGCGCTTAACCATATTTTGTGTTTCAAATGGTGATATTTAGATTACAAACTATTGACATTTGGCACTAATTGATTGAAGATAAATACAAATGAAAATATTATTTATTATTCTTTTCTCCTACAACATTAACAGTGGTCCAATAATTAAATTCACATTACTCTTTTGTTTTCAGTTAAATGAATTGTACCCTTGTACTACATGTAATGGTAATTAGCTAAGGGTGAACTTGTTTATACTACCCATTTAGTCTTTTTTTAGAAAGAGTAAGAAACCCTTGTTAGTGATAATTAGACCATTAGTATGCAGACTAATAACAAGCAGTAACATCTAATTAGAAAAAAATACAGAGTATACTTTTCCTTCTTTACCTTTTTCTCCTCTAACTAATAATATGTATTGACCCCTAGATCATTTGTCAAATTAGCATTGCTCTTCTTTGATGTCAAGAAATGAGAGAGAGAGAGTACCACCAGCATTGATCCCCAAACTCTCTGCATTGATCCCCAAACATGAGTTGAAGTGAGAAAGTAGGACATCAGAGAAGTATCCTTGACTTGTTTCTGACTTCTCTGCAAATAAAAATGAAACTTTTCTAACCTTTTTCTACAGCAGAATATATCATTGAGACCAGTGAGATAAGACAAGAAATCACAAACCAATACTCTGATATGACCCCAGGAGTCCTGCTGCCCTGCTTATCTCAATGATGAAAGCCCAAAACACAAGTCAAATGCATAAAAAAGATAGCAGTAGTAGCACAAAGACATCATCTGAGCTTTTCTGTTCCCTTTGTAGTTTGCATGAATTTGTTACAACTGTGGAAAACTACTTATTGGGTCTTAGATAAAGAAATTCTTTTTTCTTTTTCCATTTCATTTGGAAAATAAAAACATACATTCAATGCAATCTTTCCCATCAAAATAGGATTGGCTATGGAGCATAGATAATAACATTCTAGAGCAATTTCAATCCCAAGTTATAGTCTAGTTATAAATATCTAATTATGATACATTATCGTTAACCGCTATCTAAATTGTAAAAAGCCTCAAGTTCACCATAATCATAGTTATCAAAGATGACTGTAATGAAAAACATAACAAGGAAAACAAAAGTTAAGAAATTAAAAGGATGTTGTCACACTCCTGTAGTGAAAGTATTCAATTTTTGAGCAGGAGTAATTGCAAATCTTTTTGATGAGCACAGTGTTGAAAAATTATGCACGGATTACTGCTAAGCTATTTTAAATTAAACTTTTAAGAAGAAAAAAAATTCTCTTATTTTAATCGAGGCATGCAAAGCGCTGTCCTTCATAGTAGATCGCGCCCCTCTGAGATAGTATCTCGGTGCAGCAGGTTGATTGGCTACCCTCCAGAATTCAACGATCACTGGACCTGCAAGCGTGCACTCACAATGCACAAGCCCTCGAACAGCTCAGTTTTGTTTCCTTTAGAGATGCAGGGAAGCACAGAAGAGCTTGAGGAGAGTGGAGGAGAAAAATGGTTGAGTTCTGTCTTCGAGAGTAGGGATCAGGTCATTTATAAAGAGAGTTTTTTCAACATCAGAAAATCTTTGAGCAGAGAACACAATCCTTGGATAGAGAAAGAAATCTTACCTTGACCAGAGTTCACTGCAGAAGTTGGGCAGAGAGCTCTCAACAGCTAACTCTGACCCAATGACAGAACATGAAAATGATGCGAATCTCAATAGCTATTTCTGATTAAATATGGTGATAAGATTTGAAGGAATTTTATTTTAATTTTAAATCTAAAAATTAAATTGGTAAAACGTAGCCTATTTGGGTCACACCCGCGAGGTTCTGAAACCCGAATTTGCACCCCTTGCACGCGCACATGCGCATTAAGGTTTTCGGACCTGGTAACCCAATTTTCTTCACTGGGCTTGCGTGCGCGCGAGCACTCCCTGGTTTCTAGTCTGCACAACCCATCATGAGAGAGACTTCATATTTAAACACTATAGAGTTCTTTTCCTATCCAATATGAGGCTAAAAGAACTTTGCATAATTTTGAAATAACCTTAAATACTAACAATCTCCCACTATTTCAAAATTAAAAAGGAAGGATAATAGGAACGTAAGAAAAGAGGAAGAATCAAATATGGAGGAAACATGAGAACTCAATGCTTCAATATTGGTGACTTTTGGTCTATGAACCACTACCTAAGATATGTAGGTGTGTCTTACAGGAAGTTGATGAAACATAAAATTTTTATTAACCAATCTCTTTAATTATAGATCATTAACCTACTATTTACATATCATTCTCAGAACCGAACTGTGCAAAATGGATTGGCGCGAATCGACCATGCGCCCTACCTGGATATTCATGAGTGCTCTAGATAATATATCTACATTCTCATAGGAAGCGGCCTCACATCCACACTCATATAGCTGGATCCATCAAGTGTGCATTGTAATTAAGCACACCACCCAATAAAGATTATGAAAATCTATCAAGAGCTAATGCTCATTTTGGCACATTACAATTTGCGCTATCTACATCATAAAAAGGGACTTCTCAATAATAAAATAATGATAGTGCATCACCAAGTCAACAAATAATTTGTTACTACACATATGAACCTACTTTATGAGTTCATCAATCACACAGGTTGGGTTACTATCATTTTTGACTATTTGTTATAGACATGAGTCACATTCCCTCGATGTATTCTCCACTAGTTTTCTCCCTAGTGGTTTGGTAAATGGGATCAGTTATATTAAGCTCTGACCTCACAGAGTCAAGTGACATGATCCCATCATCCAGCAACTACTTTACAATTTTATGTCTTAGGCGATATGCCTACTCTTTTCATTGTATATTTATTCTTAGATTTAGCACTAGTAGCTTGGTTATCACAATGAATAGACACAAACAGAGCTAGTCTCTTCCAAATTAGTATATTAATCAAAAGATTTCTGAGCCACTCAGCTTCAGTACCTGCCTTCTCTAAGGCAGCAAATTCAGACTCCATAGTAGAGCGAGCTGTCACGGTTTACTTGGATGATTTTCAAGACATCGCACCCCCACCAAGTGTGATCACATATCTACTTGTGGACTTTAACTCATCTGAATCTGAGATCGATTTAGCATCTGAGCATCCCTCTAAAACAGAAGAAAAATCACAATATGTCAAATTATAATTAATAGTTCTTTTAGATACTTTAGCACTCAATATAATGTTGTCCAATGGTCCTTAGTAGAACAATTGAGTGTAACGACTAAGTCGTCTCATGGCATAAGCAATGTCAGACCTTGTATAATTTATTAAGTACATTAAACTACCAATAATTTGTGCATACTCAGATTGTGACATACTTTATTCTTTATTCTTTCTTAGGTGAATGCTACCATTTTAAGGTGTGAAAACAGGAGTGTACTTAAAATGATCAAATCTCTTCAACATTTTTTCTATATAGTGTTCTTGTGAAAGCATGATACGATCAGAATCTCTAGTTATTTTAATTCCTAATATCACATCAACCTTACCTATGTCTTTCATGTCAAAATTAGAGGGCAAAAATAACTTAGTGTCATTTATAATTTTTAAGTTTGTACCAAATATAAGCATATCATCAACATATAAACATATGATAACACAAACATTATCCTCAAATTTGGTATAAATACATTTATCGGCCTCATTAATCTGATAACCATGAGAAACAAGAACACTATCAAATTTATCATGCCATTATTTGGATGCTTGTTTTAAACCATATGAAAATTTTACAAGTTTACATACTTTATGTTAATTTCAATTGTCACACGAACTTCAGGTTGGTCCATATATATTTCTTTTTCTAGTTTTTCATTTAAGAATGCAGTCTTAATATCTAATTGATGTATCACAAACTTATGAATAGATGCTAAGACAAATAACACTCTAATAGATGCAATTCTAGTCACAAGAGTATCAAAATAATCAAAATCTTTCTTTTGAGTGTATGTTTTAGCAACCAATCTAGCTTTAAATTTATCCAAAGACCCATCAGGTTTCAGTTTTCTTTTAAATATCCATTTGCAACCAATTGATTTTGTACCTGGTAGCAAATCAACAAGTTTCCAAGTGTGATTTGATAATATGAATTCTAATTCATTGTTAATAGCCTCTTTCCAGAATAGAGTATCCGGAGAGGAGATAGCCTTTTTATAAGTTAGAGGGTCATTACCAACAAGAAATATAAAAAAATCTTTATTAAAATCAGTTTTTTTCTAATTTTTTTACTTCTCCTTAGTTCATTTTCTTTATTATCATCAGATTTTTATGCATGACTAGAGGATGAAGTATGAGAAGATTTATCTACATGTGTTTTCAATGGAAAAACATGATCAAAGAATTCTGTATTTTTGGTTTCAACAATAGTGTTAACCTCTATAATATTATTATCACTTCTAATCATAAGAAATCTATATAACTATGATATGCATAACCTCTAAACATGCAACCAAAGATTTTAGGTCCTAGTTTCTTTCTTTTGGGTTCAGGTAGAAGAACTTTAGCTAGACACCCAATACTTTTAAATAGTTTAAGTTTAGTGCATGTCCTTTCCAGAGTTCATATGGAGTTATGCCAGTGTTCTTATATGGTATTCTATTTTGAATATGACATGCAAAGAGTATAGCCTCCCCCATACAAGTTCAGAGGTGCGCCAGAACTTATAAGCATAGCACTCATCATGTTTTTGAGTGTTCTTTTATTCCTTTAAGCAACACCATTAGATTCAGATGAATTTGGAGGGGTAATCTCATAAATTATGCCATATTGTTCACAAAATTCATTATATTATTTAAGTTCATATTCATCACCTCTATCCGATCTCAATCTCTTAATTTTCTTATTTAGTTGATTTTCAAGTTCTGATTTACATTTTAGAAACATTTCAAAGGCTTCATCTTTAGATCTCAACATATAAACTACTGCATATTTAGAATAGTTATCAATAAAGGTGATATAGAATCTTTTCTCACCTCTAGTTAAATTATTTTTCAAGTCACCAAGATTACTATGAATAAGCTCAAGTAATTCAGATTCTCTTTGTACACTTTTACATGATTTCTTAGTGAATTTAGATTCAACACATATTTCACATTTGTCATGATCAGATATAGTTACATTATGAAAGAAACTTATATCTTTCATTTTCTTAATGTAAGAAAAATCAATATGTCCTAACCTACTATGTCAACGATCACAAGAGTCAATCATGTAAGTAGAAGAAGTAGATTCATTTTCATTCATAATTTTAAGTACATTTAGCATAAATAAATTCTGACTACAGTACCCTTTACCAACAAATTGTCCATTCCTAGTCATTATAATTTTATCAGATTCAAAGCAGACCTTAACTCCTGCTTTTTCAAAAAGAGAAACAGAAATGATATTTCAACAAATCTTTGAAATATGAAGCACATCTGTAAGAGAAAGGATCTTCCCAAAAGTGAGCTTGAAAAACACATTTCCCTTACACACAATGAGTGAAGGAATCAAATCGCCCATGAACACGCCCATGAACACTTGTTCACTGTTATCAACAAAGGACTAAGAAGAGAAAGCTTCTCTGTCGGCACATATATATCGGGTTGCCTCAGAATCAATCACTCAGTTCTTATTATGTGCAACCATATTAACTAGAGAGATTACGGCAATAATAATGTCACTCTCAATCAGGCTAGCTTGTGGTTTAGATAGAACCTCTCTGGTCTTCCAGAAGTTACACTGTGCTAAGTAGTGTCCGGATTTGCCACGCACAAAATAATTTTCTTTCTTCTTGAAAGTAGAGTTAGGGTTTCTTTTCATCTTAGGCTTCTAATTTGATTTGAAGTTTGGCTTATGAAAATGTTTCTTTGGTTTAGAAGGCTTACTTTTAATTAGATTTATCTTGGAAGTAAGCTCCTTGGCCCTTTCTATTTCTCTCTTTCTTTGTTTTTCTCTTCAATTCTAATATGAATTATTACATCTTCAAGATTTATTTATTTTCTTCTATGCTTCAGTTCTTTCTTGTAATCTTTTCATGAGTCGGGTAGTTTTTCAATTATGGCTCCAACAACAAAGGCTTCTGGTAGGTAATGTTTTTATTTTTAAGATCATCAATTAGAACATGGTATTCATGAATTTGAGAGGAAATACCTTTTTCATCAGACATGACAAAATTTAGAAAATTTCTAATAGCAAAATTTTGAGTTCCAGCATCTTCAAGAATGTATTTCTTATTAAGACTTTCTCAAATTTCAGTTGCAGTTTTATAAGGACAGTAAACATCAAATAGTGTATTACGAAGTGTGCTGAGAATGATGTGTCTACAAATTTTGTTAGCTTTTTCTCAGTTTTGCAATTCTTTTTTCTTTCTCTAGTTTAGGATCAATTATAACAAAGGCATAACCAGTTACATCAAGTGTAGACATAACTTTTTCTTGTTATTTTTTAAAGTGGGCTCCATTAACTAGTTCAATCCTAGAGATGTCAGGTAGAGACTTAACATTAGTAGCAGCAACCATAAAAGTATTCATACCTACTCTTAAGATTGTTTGAAAATTATGTACGAATTACTGCTGAGCTATTTTAAATTAAACTTTTAAGAAGGAAAAAACTTCTCTTGTTTTGATTGAGGCGTATAGATCATTATCCTTACGAGTAGATTGCGCTATTCTGAGAGATTATCTCAGCGCAACAGGTTGATGGCGGCCTACCCTCCAGGATTCAATAATCGCTGGCCCTGCAAGCATGCACTCGCAATGCACAAGCCCTCAAACAACTCGGTTTTGTTTCCTCTATAGATGAAGGAAAGCACAGAAAAATTTGAGGACAGAGGAGGAGGAGGATGGTTGAGTTCTGTCTTTGAGAGCAGGGATCAGGTCCTTTATAAAGAAAGTTTTTTCATCATTTAAGAAAATCCTTGGACAGAGAAAATAATCCTTGGACAAAAGAAGAAATCTTGCCTTAGCCAGATTTTACTGCAGAACTTGGACGGAGAGCTCTTAACGGATAATTCTGACCCAATGACAGGACATAGAAATGATGCGAATTTCAACAGCTATTTTGACCAAATCTGGTGATAGGATTTGAAGGGATTTTACTTTAATTTTAAATTCAAAAATAAAATTAGCAAAATTTAGTCTATTCAGGTGACACTCGTGAGGCTCTGAAACCCAGATTTGCCCCCCTGTGCAATGCGGGCGCACATGTGCATTAAGGTTTTCGGACTTGGTAACCCAATTTTCTTCACTGAGCCTCACTGGGCTTGTGTGCGCGCGAGCACCCATTGGTTTCTAGCCCACACAGCCTATCATGAGAGAAACTTTATATTTAAACACTATAGAGTTCTTTTCCTATCTAATGTGGGACTTAAAGAACTTTGTATTGTTGGTCCAGAGGCTCTTCATCTTAGTTTTGATGATGACTAACTTATGAAGGTTAATTTGCTAATGATCTTGTGTTTAATAAGTTTCAGATATTGATCAAGATCTTAGTAGGTGATTAGCTTCAATAAAGAATTCAAAGTCAGTTTTGAAGCTAACACGTGTAGATTCAATAGCTTGCGCGTCAAGATCGCATTTAGCACTCGGATGGAGTCAAGCTCTTCGGATCGAGTTTGGATCGAGTCGTTTTAGAGATGAAGATCGGTGAGAAAACATCGGTTAGGTTTGTTTGAGTTTAGATCTTGTGTAAGAATAGATTAGTTTTGATATGCTCAAGTTACACACACAAGTTCAAAAGTTTTTTGGTTTCAGTTTAATGATTTTGATTTTCAAGACATATCTTTCGTTTTTATGAATAGATAGAATCAAAAGAAGTTTTACATGGTTTAATGTATATTGGATTTAATTCATATACATCTATGTTTCATATTGTCTAAAAACTTATTTTGATGTATATATAGTTCATGGTTTTAAGTTTTATTTTTAACAAAACTTAGTTTTGGATTAAATGTCAAAAATATAGATATATCTTTTATATGTGTATTAGATTCTATCCATACACAATATGTTTCAAATATGTTTAAATATCATATTTTTGTATTTATACAAGTTTAAGAAAAATAGGTTTTTTATTTCAAAGTTTGGTTTATGAAAAATACGGTTTTTGGTTTAAAACTAAAATTTTATACCTCAAAAATAGTTCAAATAGTTTGCAATAGGTGTTGATTTTTGGTCACACATATTTGTACTTTGAATATTTACAAGAACTTATTTTTGTGAAATTTATAGAGTTTTATGGGATTTTATAGATCTGAGCCTGCTGGCGGTTGACCGACCGGTCAACCGGACCAGAGCTCGGTCGATCGATGTGCACAGTTACGTGCACACAGCCTTGCCCTTAGGCCGGTCGACCAGTAGGTCGTTCGACCCAGAGAAAGAGCTCTCTGGGTCTGGCTTTGATCGACCGGGCGGTCTACCGATAGGGTTTTCCCTTGCGGGGTCAACCGAATGCTCAAACGGTCAAAATTCTGACTGTTAGCCAGTCGATCGAGCAGTCGATCGACAGGTCATTTTGACCTGCTCTGTACCCAACGACTATATTTTCAGGCCCTATAAATATGGGTACTTTGAGGCCAGTTTTCACCAAGATTTCTAAGAGGAATTTTCTCACCTTCTCAAGTATTTTTAAGTTTTCAAAAGAAGTTTTTGTGCCAAAAACTCTTATCTTTTATTGTTTCAAAGTTTTTGAAAAATCAAAAATACAAGTCTTGGGAATTCTATTTTTTTTTCATTTCTTATATTTATCAAGAAGTTTTTTCCAAGTTTTTTCTTTGTTATTTCTTTTTGAAACATTTTGATTTCTCACACTTGAGCTATCAATTCAAATCTATCATTAGGTTCTTCTTTTTGTGAGAAAATTATTTGTGATCCTTCGAG
Source organism: Agave tequilana (assembly GCA_038442645.1). Lineage (NCBI taxonomy): Eukaryota > Viridiplantae > Streptophyta > Magnoliopsida > Asparagales > Asparagaceae > Agave > Agave tequilana. The sequence goes on from JAVJIF010004438.1 coordinate 132,745, forward strand.
ATCACTAAGAGAATATTTGTGATCTTTCTGATCACCAAGTGTAATCTTTTCTTTACTTTGGTTTAGTGCCCACCTCTTGTGTAGAAGTTTGTATTTGAGAAAGTGGAGTTGTGTACTCGCGGTGTAGATAGTGGAGGTTCCTTTATGGAAGGTCCCGTTTGGACATAATGAAAATCTTTCTGTGTGAAGGCAGGGATGTAAAACAGTGGCTTGAACCTCGAAACATATTACTGTATTTGCATTTGATCTATTTTCTCTCTTTATCTTCCATTGTCTTTATTGCTCATTCATATACATGCTAGATATTGTTTGTGTACCCACATTTGTGTTCAACCAAGAGAGCTTTTAAAGCACCTCAACTCTTAGTCTAGAGAAATCTAGAGGAGTAGTTCCAGAGCCCTTCACGAAAAATTCGGGCTCACGCTTAGTTACACATAGTGTGGTAGCAATTAAGTTTTAATTTCACATCATTCCTTATTAGATTAGCACTATACCCATTCACCCCTCTCTAGGTGTACTTTCAATTTGTATCAGAGCCTACGCTCATGATATACGATTTAACCACTAAGGAGTGAGACTCTTATTTGCTAATCTAAGTATTGTTTTGCACACATATAGAATGCACTCATGGATTTTCTTGCCCCTCCTATGTATGATGTTTCTAACATCAATATGTGAAAATTTAAGATGAGTGCTTATTTAAAAGCCCTAGGTTTGCATGTTTACTTTGCCACTATCAAACAATCTTATCTTGGTAATGACAAGCATATAGAGGGTAATGCACAAGCGTTAGAAGCACTTGGCATACACTTAGCAAAGAACAACTTTCTATGATTTCTCATTGTGATTCCGTTTTTACAGTGTGGAACACATTAACCTCTCTAAAGGAATAAGTGCAACACATTTTGGAGAGAGAACCAAGAAGGGATGAATCCGAGCAAACGTGCTATATGGTCCAAGGGAATGATTCCCTTGAGGTAAATTCGGATACCCATCTTGATGATTGCGCTAATTCTTCAAATAATCATGATAGTATGGATGTACATATTTTAAATAAAGAACTATCTAAGTTTTGTGAAAGCTTACTTTCAAAGTACAAAGCTTTGAAAAACAAGAGTTTTGATTTAAAAGAAGAAAATAAAAATTTATTTTCTAAACTCAACATGATTTTGTTAGAGAGGGTTAAGATTTCCAGTGAAAGGGATTCCTTGAAAATCTAACTTGACCTTTCCAAGAAAGAAAATGAATCCTTGAAAATAAAAATGATTTTGATCTTGTTTTGAAGAAAACCGAGGTTTTGTCTTCAAAACTAGGTTTTGTTTTAAAGAGAATGATTCTTTGAAAAATAAAATTGTTTTAATTTCAAAAGAATTGGATTTTGTTTCAAAGAAAAATATTTCTTTGAAAAATGACTTTGAGTCTCATGTTTGTCATGCTACTATAAATTCATCTTCTATTGATAAACATGTTACTTGCTCCACATCTTCTTCTATTGAAAATGATATATGTATTTTGAAGAAGAGTGTTGATTGTTTGGACTCTACTTTGAGCAAATGTGTCATGGATCACAAGAGATTGAAATCTATGTTTCGAAAGAAACATACTCCACATATGCATGCATATCCATCACGACATATACATGCTTCTCATGTTCACACATATGACACCATGTATGCTCATGTGTACACTTGTACACAATGTGGACGTATGAGCCGCCTTGTAAAGTTTTGTTATGATAGATGAAATGTTACAAATTTTGTAAATTTGTTTGAGTTAGAAAAGCTACTAACCCCCATGGACCCAAGAAAGTATGGGTACCAAAATCTACCCCTATTTCACTTGTTGTAGGTGTGGGTTCTCACACGACGTGAGAATATTGGTGCTTTGATGGTGGATGAGTTCCGAGCTAATTGGTCATATTTTTGGATGCATCACTTTCAAGGAATGTTTGGTGGGAACACCATCATGGATTGGAGATATAGAGATTAGTTCACTCGGTTTGGTACCTATCTCTTACTCCTATTTATGTTTACATACTTTCAATTAATGATTTTTAGCATGTCATGTTTTCAATGCTCATTATATTAAATGTAATATTCATTAGACTTGTGATATACATAGATAGTCTTTGAGGTACACCCATCTTTATATGAACTTATATTTTTGTGTTCTCACTATAATTTAATTACTTATATCCTAATTCTAAAACACGTGCATTTAGCCTAATGATCATGTTTGTTTATATTTTTGTATTTTATGTTTTGATTACTTGTTTAGATGTAGTTTTCATTAAAACTTGTGTCTATACTAGTACAATTAGTGAGCCACACTTGATTATTATGTGTTTATATTTTATTGCTCATGTGTACTCATTAGATGTATTTGTATAACCTACTTTTGATGATTCTTGCATTTACACATGTATTCCCTATTTTTGTACATGTTTTCATAAAAATATGTTTAGCTTCATGTATATGTTAATTTTGTTTAAAACTAATAGATATACATGTATATCTTAGAGTCACTTGCCTTCATGAAATATTCTTTTGTGGACTTAATTTATGTTTGGGATATGTATGTATACTTTTAGTTTTGATAAAACATACATATATCTCGAAACTTGTTTAGTTTTTGAAGTTTTGATGATCTTCATGTTTATGAAAAAAGATTTTCATTTATTGAGCTTCATTGTCTTATTTTTATGTATATGATTCTTACATAATTTTTGTACACTTTATATCCTTTGTATACTCATGCTTTTGATTCATGAGCCTATATGAGCCTTATAGATTTTGAGTGTCGATTCTCATATAGTTTTCATATATTGTGGAATATATATTTATTTTATTCCCTTACTTGAAGGATTTCGTACTAGTTTTCAAAATTATCATAAAACTAGTTTCGTTATTTTTCAATTTGGTAGTGATTTTCAAACTATGCTAAAATAATTTTCAAATCTTATTTTGAAAATCCCTACCATCAAAGGGCCGGTTGGATGGGCGACCTGTCTTGTATGTCCTTATTAAATATCTTTCAAATATGTACATGATAGAGTGGTAGTGATGAGTTATACATGATTTTAATGAAAATTGATTTTTGTATACTCATATTTTCTATGCATATGTATGCATCATATCTCAAATGATATTATATATTGCTCTGATCATACATATGATTTTTGTGCTAAAAATGTTCAAACATATTTTGTATAACACAAATTGAGTTCATGCTAAGCTTGATTTAGTTCTTAATGATAATTGATAACTTTACAAGCTTATGCATTATTTTTATTAGTATTTCATAATGGGAGAGAAAAATTCTTATTTTAGCTTACAATTAGTTTTATTTTCAATTGGCATCTTACTCTCACTATTTATGATGAAAAGTATGTTGTATTGGTATATGTTAACATTTTCAATATTGATATCAATAACCTTAAACTGGTATTATTCTCAATTGGGTATCTATATTGCAAAATGATTTTAGGGTTTACCTAAAAAAAGAATTTTGTTTTTACCTTCAATTGGTATCATGTTTTTTTATTAGTATCAATTGGTAAAAGATTATTTCATTTAAATTGGTAAAATGATGTTCCACTTTCAATTGGTTTCTTTCAATTGATTATTTTTTATTGATATCAAAATTTTATTTAAAATATGTGATATATATATAAACCTTAATTATTCTATTCGTTGGTACTGTTTGTTTTTCTTCACTCCTTTGTTGATGAGTGACAAAAAGGGGGAGAAGGATTTGTGTTTATATATCCGTGCCTATTTATGTTCTTGCATATATATATATATATATATATATATATATATATATATATATATATATATATATATATATATATAGGGGTTACTGTACCTCAGCCGGCAGGCTGAGAGAGTTCTCTCAGCCGGCGGACGTGGCAACATCACCGCCCCATATCTCTCATAAATTTTGGCGGACAAAATCCTGAAAAATCCCGCCTAATTTACTGTCAGTCACGTCAACTTTGTATTTTCCGAAAATACCCTCCCTCACAACTTTCTACCTTATGTAAAAAAGTTGGTTTTCAAAAAAATTTACAGCTCTAAAATTTCAACCGGCGATTCTGATCCAATTAGTTATTTTCTTTCACAAATTTGATCCGTTTTTTAAAAAATATATTTGCAACTGATGGCGCCTAAGAAATCATCCATCGAAAAAGGTACTACCAAAAATGATATTTTCAAAAAATTTTAGCGTTTGTGTATTTTAATAGTTTTAAATTTTTTCCAGATTTATTTCCGAGGTCGCAATTTTTTTTTTAAAAATCTTGGAACCATTGTCGCAATTAAGAAAGAGATTTTGAAACTTTAGATGACGAATAAATTTTAAATTTATAAATTTTGTAACACGACGATAAAGGTCCTATTTTTTTCAAAATTTTTTATTTCCTTCTATTTTTACTATGTCGCAGTATTTTCGAAAAAGTGATGTGCATACACTGCATGCGACCTCGGTCGCAGTTGATAAAATTATAGTTTCAGATTTGCGCGACTTTGGATTTTTTTTTTTGGACCTTTCCTTGTAGCCGAATGCGACGTTGGTCGCAGTATATGAAACTTACTTTTTTTTCTTACATACTGACGACATGGGGTCGCAATTGTTTAAATATGAGTTATCGTCTCTTGCGACCAAGGTCGCAGTGTATTTAACGTCATTTGTTTTATCATACTTGGGTCGCAGTTGTTTTTGATTGCACTATAGTCTTATGCGACCTTGGTCGCAGTGTCGACCCGGGTCGCAGTTGTTTCTTATTGCACTGTAGTCTTATGCGACCTTGGTCGCAGTGTCGACCCGGGTAGCAGTTTTTCTTATTGCACTGTAATCTTATGCGACCTTGGTCGCAGTGCGGTCTTGTGGTCGCAGCTGTTTTTGATTGCACAGTAGTCTTTTGCGACCTTGGTCGCAGTGTCTACCCTGGTCAGAGTTTTTTCTGATTGCACTGTAGTCTTATGCGACCTTGGTCGCAGTGTCGTCCCTGATCCAAGTTTATGTTTGCAATGTATGACTGCGACCGTGGTCGCAGTTTATAAAAAAAAATATGCTTTTTAAAAACATTGGTCGCAGTGTATGATTGCACTGTAGTCTTATGCGACACTGGTCGCAGTGTCGTCCGGGTGCAAGTTGTTTGTGTTGGCATTGTATGACTGCGACCGAAGTCGCAGTTTATTAAAAACAAATATGCCTTTTACCCCCTTATAATTTTTAAATGATCATTGGTCTGAACTGTTTAATTTTTCTTACTATGTAGGTAAACAACAGATAAAAGTTCGTCCTCTGAGATCAAGCCTGAAACCTATGTGCGAGTTCATGAAGAAATTTAAAAAGTACATTCAGGCAGATTTCGTAGAGGCGATAAACAATACTCCATTTGGCCCAATCTTCATGGCGTTCTACAATGAAGAATTTGGAGCTGAAAAGGTTCTAAAATCAAACGTTGCTGTACTGCGTATTTTAGACCAGTATGATAGGGATACAAGGACCCTTAGAATTGGGGGCAAACAGATTGAGTTAACAGTGGAGGATGTTGCCCTCACATTTGGTCTACCTATCATTGGGGCAGATTTTGTGATGAATAAAACATGTACGATGAAAGATAGAGGGGTGATAAAATATTATTTTCCCAATATAAATAAGATCACTAAAGTATCCATTGAAGATGCTTTGGATGATCTTCTTGTCAAGAAAAGGAGGAGGGGTGAATTCGATGTGACACAGGATGAACAGCTTGAGCAGCAATTGACTTTACATGAAATTATAAGAGACATTCAAAGACTTGCAGCTCAAGACTTTACCACATTAATCATCCTATACATGTCGGCCACTCTTTTCTTCTCTGGCAGTAAATGCACGGTGCCGTGGTATATTGTGGAACAGATTGCCAATATGCAGCTGATGAGGACAATATGCTGGGCAAAACCTGTTTGGCAATTCCTGATTGAGTCAATGGACATCTTCAGGCAAACCACATACGAGCTGCAAGGATGCTCCGTGCAAATAATTGTAAGTACAAATCTCATATTTGGCCAACATTGTATGAAATTTACCCAAAAAAATTGTGAATATCTGTGTAAACTAATTTAATTTTCCTTTTTTGCAGTATTGGCTATGTGAGAGGGCTCCTATTTTTGAGCCGAGGTCTGATTTGAAGGACATAACCCCACGCGTTTTAAGATGGGACCTCCAAAATATTAGTAGATCTCTACTTGAAGTTGATCTAAATGAGATTGACAGCAATATTGTAAGTTAGACTTCTTTTTTATGTTCAGTACAAATAAAATGAGACCATAGTCGCAGTATTGAGCTGCACCTTTCGCAGTTCGTTTTGTGCCTGACAAACAATGTGCGACCATGGTCGCATTCTCCTGAAAATACCTTTTACATGGAATGCGACCATGGTCGCAGTGTTTAGCTGCATGGCTTGGCAAATAATTTGGGCATGACAAACATACTGCGACCATGGTCGCATTCTTTTCAAAAATACTTCATAAATAAACTGCGACCATGGTCGCAGTATCATTATTTCAATGTTTTATTTTTAACTTACCTTTTTCTGTTTATTTTCAGATTTTGAATCGAATGACCAACATCTCTATTGCTGAAAAAAATATGGTTGGCCTTCCTGTTGAAGGGGAAGAGGAGGAGGAAGAAGAAGAAGCAGAAGATGAAGATGAAGAAGGAGAAGAAGAAGAAGGAGATGAAGGAGGCCATATAATGAAGCTTACATCCCGGCGGAAAAGGAGCCAGAACTGGCTGAAACGAGTGAGCAAGAAACAGTTTTTGAAGGTTATTTGCCACCTCCACCGGATGTTCAAGTAGAAGAAATAAAAACAATTGAGGTCTCAAAATCAGTACTTGAGAGAATATGTTTCTCAGCTTGAAAAAAATTGAAAATATGGAGACTGAGAACAGACTCAAGGATGAATTAAAATTAAAAAGGAGAGAAAAAAGAGAGAAGAAGAAACAAAAAAGGCAGCAGAGGAAATTAAAAGTTAAAGAAGAGGAAGAAGAAGACCTGCTGAGAGCAGCCGCTGCTGCGAAGAAGGAGAAGGAGAAGAAGAGGAAAGAAGAGAAGGAAAAGGAGAAGAGGAGGAGAGAAATGGAGGAGAAGGAGAAGGAGAATAGAAGAAGGGAAGAGGAGGAAAATGAAAGGAGAATGAGGGAAGAAGAGGAGAAGGAGAAGAAGAGGAGGGAAAAGGAGGAGCAGGAAAAGGAGGAGAGGAGGAGGGAAGAGGAGGGGCAGGAGAGGAGGAGGAGGGAAGAGGAAGAGAATGAGAAGAGGAGGAAGGTGTTGGAGGAGTTAAAGAAGAAGAGGGAGAAAAAGAGAAAAGTGGAGGAAGAAGAAATTAGAAGGAAGGGTGAAGAGAAAAAGGAGCACAAAAAAATGAAGGAACAGATGGAGAAGCAGGCTGAAGAGGAGAAGAAGAAAAAACTGGAAGAGGATAAAATCATGGGTTCTGAATCTATTTTAAATATTCTTGGGGAAGATATGCCAAGTTTTTCTCTGAATATAACTCAAATGATTCAAGAAATCCAAAGAGATAGAGCTTCTGGAAAAGAAATTCAAGAACATACTCCGCCTCAGAAGCAATCCTCAAAAGAAGCTGTTTTAGAATACTCTAAAGGAACAATAGAAAGGAGAGTCAAAGAACGCAAGCGCGCTGAAAGAGATCGCGATGACTCCGACTTCGTTTATCCAAAACAGAAGAAGAAAAAAATGAACATCCGCTTCCACAGCCTGCGGCTGTGAGTTCTGCCGCTGGTTTCGGCGACAAAGAGATTTCCTCTACTGAGCCAAAATCGAGAGAATTGACCGAAACCAGAGCATACAGAATTCTGCAGCCCCATCAACAAGCTCTTATAAAAAATTTCTTCGACAAGTCCTTCTCTGAGTAAGTTAATTAATTTTATTATAATTCATATCAAAAAACTGTTATACCTTTATATAAAAACAATTAAATTGCTAACTTTGTTTTGAATATCTTGCAGTTCTACTGCATATCAGGATACCGACAACGGAATCATGATTACAGGAATGACATTGAGGACCTGATGTTCAGTAGAGACTTAGATGCAAACATTATTCGTTTCTACATGCAGCATATTGAGAAAGGAGAAGGATTAAAAAGCATATTCTTCCGGAGCGAAGCTTGGGTAAAATCTACTTTATCCTTTACGGTTTAATGTAATATCAATTGTGGAACAGACTAATATTCTCTATCTCTGTGTAGGCATGTACTGCGACTAAGGTCGCAGTTTATAATTAAAATGTATTGTGACTAACTCAGGTACTGCGACTAAGGTCGCAGTTTATAATTAAAATGTACTGCGACTAACTCAGGTACTGCGACTAAACATGTACTGCGACTAAGGTCGCACCTGCGACTAAGTTCGCACCTGCGATCAAGGTCGCAAGTTATAATTAAAATGTATTGCGACTAACTCAAGTACTGCGACTAAGGTCGTAGTTTATATATAAAATGTACTGCTACTAACTCATGTACTGCGACTAAGGTCGCAGTCCATGAAAATATTAATTACAACGAATATAATTTTGGTAAAGAAAAGAGTGCGACCTAAATAGCAGTTGCTGGCCGTCTTTATCAAATAACAACACTGCGACCTTGGTCGCTATATTAATTACTATAAAAATGTGTTAATAAGAAACGCTGCGACCTTGATCGCAGTCTCTTGTCTTGACTTAATGACTTCTTATTTTAATTAATTTTTTCTTATATTTTAAATTCATTTTGTATTTTATTTAATTTTGTTTTTTCTTACCCGCAGCACGGTGTTGTAAATAAAAGTGAAGATTTGGAAGATCATTTCATCAAGCAGCAGCTGTTGAAAAATTGGACAGCTGATGTGCAGTACATGTTTTTCCCGATCAATCACAAACATAGTGCCGAAGATCCCGGATTTCACTGGACCTTGCTGGTATTTGATTGCGATACACAAGAGTGGTTTTATTACAACTCTTTAGTTCCAGCTGACAAAAAAAGTAGTATATCAAAGCTTTACCAAAAAGATGCAAGAATAATGGTGAGTTAAAATTTAATATTTCGATTACTGGAAACTTGCATTTAATTTGATTAATACTAATTTTTGTTCCTATTGACATTGCAGAAAGAAAGATTATTACAGATTTTTGAGATTGATTTCAATAAATTAATGAGAAAAATAAATATAAAATATGAAAAATGCCCCCAACAATCAAACAGGTATATAAATTTTGACATCTCCTTACATTTTATATTTTCTACCCTTTTTTAGTACCAAAAAATCTAATTTCAATTAATGATTACTCTATGGAATTTTCAGTGTTGATTGCGGTGTATATGTATGCAAGTACATGGATATCATAGCGTCTGGTAGTCCATCAGCTGTTGATAGTGTTACGGATGCTCATGTACAGAGACTAAGAAGTGAGCTTGCATACATGATACTTGCAGATAGAGAGAAGAGTTGGGATGAAGAAACAGAAATTATACGAAGGATGACATTTAAAGACTGACAGTTGACAATTTATTGATATAACACAATTTTTTATTTTATAAATGTAAAAATAATTGCAATTGCAATTCATTAAATAATTATTTTGTTTTATTGATTTAATTTATAAACATTTCTATACATTTATTTATTATAAGTTCCATTGATTATTTCCAATCTACATTTGTTACACCTTGGATTTTACTATTGCGTATTGATATTAGAAACAAACATGCGTTCAGCAATTGTACTGCGACCAAAGTCGCAGTAATGACCTGTTTGAGTTTTAGCGTTTCCTTATACGGCGATACTTTAATCGAGACAGCGATAATGGTCGCAGTTACTTAATCATTTATCAGTTCCCAATGCGACTATGGTCGCAATAATAAACTGTTTTGGAATACGCAGTAATTTAATGTAAGAGTGTATTAACTTTTAAACTGTTTTGGATAACTGAACAGTCACCTAGAAAGTATACACTTTTTGAAAAAAGTTAGAAAATAAATTTGGGAGATATTCACGTGGTTTGAGACCTTAAACCTTTTGGAATTCCGGGATTACAAATATATAAAGGGTCATCAGCAAAGGATTATAAACATACTAAATTGTTTTTGCTTAAACTAATTACTCTCACTGTTCGGAAATAGATTCAAAAATGTCTTCTCCACCGTCTTCACCGGAAAGAAGCCAATCATCTAATGATGAATTTGAAAAACACCTAGAGGGGGGGTGAATAGGTGTGAATGCTAATCTAATGATCTTTTTAAACTTTAATGAAATGAGTGATGCAACAATCTCTCAAAAACACGACTAAGAGCCGAATACCCCTTGCGAGGTTCTGAACTCCTTCCTCCCAATTCCCCTTAAATGGGTTAGAGGTGCGCAATGCAACCGTGTTGTATTGAGGTGTGATTGATCAATGCCAAGTATGAAGATGAAAATGAAATGCTCACAATGTAACACAACAAGTGTAGCAAGTAAAAGTAATCAACACAAGATTTCACAAGTAGAGGGTTAGTTCTCAAACAAATAATTCAAGGCAATATAAAGCAAGAGAAATTGAAAGCAACAAGAACGCAAAGGCAATCGCAAACAAGATGATTTGTTTCGAGGTTCGAGCACACTTGCTCTAGTCCCCGCCTTCACCTCCGTGAAGGGTTTCCACTATCCACCGAGGATGCCTTTACAATTGGTCTACCGAAGACCGAGCACCGAGCTCCACCGAATACAAAGGACCTCTGCCGAAGAGGTTGCTCCACAAGAAGGAATTACAAGAACAAAGTGATCACAACTTGATCACTACACTTTTTCTCAATCTTTTACAAACACTCTCACTTCAATTTACAACTTCACTATAGAATGAGTATAGGATTTTTGGCTCTATGAAGTGTGGTGAGAAAACTTTCAGTTGTAGAGTGATGTAGAGAATCAAACACAACTGAAAAACAAACTTGAAAGAGTTGGAATTGAAAGCTTCAAACTATTTTTCTTTTCTCTTTTGAAAACAACAAAACTTGAGGAATTTTTCTAAGTAATATGAAGGAGAGACTTCTCCTCTATTTATAGGGTTGAAAATAAGTTAAAAACATTTTCTTTACACCTAATTCAACCTGCAAAAGCACCCCAACAACTCTCCAAAAGTCTGTTAAAACAGAAAAAGAAAACAGATTTTCAGAAAATCCCAAAGAGGAAAGAGCCGTTGCTATTTTGCAGGCTTGGCGGTCGACCGGTCCGGTCGACCGCCAGGCCAGCTGGAAGTAGCCGTTGGCTCCCGGTCGACCGGTCCGGTCGACCGACCAAAAAGGAGGAAACACAGTTTCCTTCTTCCGGTCGACCGGTCCGGTCGACCGAAAATTCCCGAGAGCAGAATGCTCTCTGTCGGTCGACCGGTCCGGTCGACCGACGGACATGCACAAACAGTGCATGTCCAGGCACAGCGCCGGTCGACCGGGCCGGTCGACCGATGTTGCCTGACACTGAAAAACAGGGCTGTTTTGAGTTAGAAAAATTTTGATAAATATTTTAAAAATACATATAGCTAAGTATTATGCAGAAAATAGTTTATACACATGTTTTAAACAAGTTTTTCAGGATATAAAGCTTTGGTACATGTATATATAAACTAAGGCATAAAACTTAGAAACAACCATTTTCAAAAACTATTTTCAAAACATAGGAAATACATGAAATAAGAGTGTGTGCAAATCCTAGAGCCAAATTTCCTATATTCAAACTTTAACATACTAAACTTACAAACTTCTAAAGGACTTCAAAGCTATTCTTCAAGGTGGGCTATCTTCACTTGATCTTCAATATTGCAACTTGAGCCCAAATTGAATTGTCTTGAGTCCAAAAGCCTTGTATTTGAGTGAGAGTACTTCTAGTATGATAATAAACCTGAAACACACTTAAACAACAATTGTTATTAGTACAAATAACTAATATGTTTTGTAATCATCAAAATACACTAAACAAGGGTGATTGTAACCTTGGGCCAACAATCTCCCCCTTTTTGATGATGACAAAACATATAGGTTATTGAAACAAATAAAGGAGGAAAAGCTTGGAAAGCTCCCCCTCAAACAATGCTATGTATTTATCATGAATATGAAAAGCTATGTAAGCATACATAAAGCATTTAACAAACACAATAGACTCAAATAAACACAAACTTTCTTTTTCTTCATGAATTGAAACTCAAATAGTATCAAACTTAGAAAGTTTAAATTTAAACACTTATTTTCCAAATATCAAAACACTTATTTTCCAAATATCAACAAACTTATTCTCCCCCTTTTTGTCATACATCAAAAAGGGTTAAAAAAAATTGTAATTTTAAGAATCTATAATACAAACATTCAACTCACCACAAATAAATGAAAATCTAGCATAATCTAGAGGTTTGGTAAAAATATCGGCAAGTTGAAAATCGGTAGAAACATATTCAATAACAATATCACCTTTCTCATAATGATCTCTAAGAAAGTGATACCTAATGTCAATGTGTTTGGTTTTACTATGTTGATTTGCATTCTTTGTCATGTGAATAGTACTAGTATTATCACAAAATATTTTAACATGATCAAAGTGTAAATCATAGTCAAGGAGAGTATGTTTCATCCAAAGAACTTGTGCACAACAAGCTCCGGCCGCAACATACTCCGCCTCGGCGGTTGATAGGGCTACCGAATTTTGCTTTTTGGAAGACCAAGATACAAGACAATTACCTAAAAATTGACATGTTCCACTTGTGCTCTTCCTATCTACCCTACAACCCGCATAGTCGGCATCCGAAAAACTCTTCATTTCAAATAATCCGGTTTTAGGATACCATAAACCCATTTCAATAGTGCCCTTAAGGTATCTAATTATGCGTTTAACCGCTATTATGTGAGATTCTTTAGGACAAGATTGAAAACGTGCACAAAGACAAACGGAAAACATAATATCCGGCCTACTAGCCGTCAAATAAAGCAAGCTACCAATCATGCTTCTATAAAGTTTAATGTCTACACTTTTACCTTGTTCATCCTTGTCAAGCTTTGTAGTTGTTGCCATGGGAATTTTGCTTACTCTTGATCCTTCAAGTCCAAACCTTTTGATTAGTTCCTTTGTGTACTTGGCTTGATTGATGAAGATCCCATCCTTCCTTTGCTTGATTTGGAGTCCAAGGAAATAGTTGAGCTCCCCCATCATAGACATTTCAAATTCATCCTTCATGCATGACTCAAAAGCTTTGCAAAGAGATTCATTAGTAGAACCAAAAATAATATCATCTACATAAATTTGCACAATAAGAATGTCATTTTCTACATGTTTTGTAAACAAAGTTGTATCAATTTTACCTTTCTTAAAACCATTTGAAATCAAAAATGAAGAAAGTCTTTCATACCAAGCCCTAGGGGCTTGTTTTAAACCATAAAGAGCTTTATCTAATTTAAAAACAAAATCCGGATGTGTAGGATCAACAAACCCGGGGGGTTGTTCAACATACACCTCCTCTTCAATAAATCCATTTAGAAAAGCACTTTTAACATCCATTTGAAATAATTTGAAATCTTTATATGAGGCAAATGCTAATGTCATCCGTATGGCTTCAAGCCGTGCTACGGGTGCAAAGGTTTCTTCAAAATCGATCCCTTCGATTTGAGTGTAACCTTGGGCAACTAACCTAGCCTTGTTTCTAACTACATTACCCGATTCATCCAACTTATTCTTAAAGATCCACTTAGTACCAATTGTTGGTCTATCGTGGGGCCTAGGAACAAGGTGCCAAACTTGGTTGCGCTCAAATTGATTGAGCTCCTCTTGCATTGCTAGCAACCAATATGAATCGGCCTCGGCTTCGAGCACATTTTTGGGTTCTATGTGTGAAATAAATGCAAAGTGGCCACAATAATCTTGAATTTTAGAGCGAGTAGTTACCCCTTTTGATACTTCACCTATGACGAGGTCCTTGGGATGATGTGGATTGTATCTCCAATCCCTTGGTAGTGGTTGAGTAGGCTCCACCTCATGTGTTTGATTTTCATTCTCTTGTGCCTCTTCCACTTTAGCATTGCTTCCTTCATCATCCTTTGGTTTGTCTCCCATAGTAGAAGCATCCTCCAAGGTCACTTTCTCCATGCCTTCATCCAATGCATCTATCTCTACAACATTCTTAACAAACTTGTTAGATTCCTCAAACTTAACATGAATAGACTCTTCAATAGTCAAAGATGATCTAATGAAAACTCTATAAGCTTTACTAGTGTTTGAGTAACCTACAAAAATAGCCTCATAAGATTTAGGATCAAATTTTCCCAACTTATCTTTTGTATTTAAAACAAAACATTTGCATCCAAAAACTTTGAAATAAGAAACATTTGGTTTTCTAGAGAAGTACATTTCAAAAGAAGTTTTAGTTGTATTTTTACACAAGAAAACACGATTAGATATGTAGCATGATGTATTTACGGCCTCGGCCCACAAATAATGTGGTAGACCATATTCACTTAGCATTGTCCTAGCCATCTCTTGTAATGTTCTATTTTTCCGTTCAACTACTCCATTTTGTTGTGGAGTTCTAGGACAAGAAAGTTCATGCTTTATTCCATGTTCATTACAAAAAGTGGTAAAGGGTTGGTTAATGAATTCACCTCCTCTATTACTTCTTATTCTCAAAATCAAAGAATCCTTTTCTTTTTCAACTCTTTTCTTAAAAGTTTGGAAATACGAAAATGCTTAGTTTTTGTGTTCAAGAAAGAAAACCCATGTAAATCTTGAAAAATCATCAACCAAAACATAAGCAAATCTATTCCCACTTAGACTTTTGGTTTGAGTTGGGCCAAATAGATCCATATGGATTAACTCCAAAGGACGTGATGTCATGATATCCTTAATTGACTTGAAAGAAGACTTAGTTTGTTTCCCAAATTGACATGCGTCACAAACTCGGTCCTTTTCAAAATTCAAGCAAGGAATACCTTTCACCATTTCCTTTGTGTTTAACCTAGAAATGTGATCAAAAGAAATATGCCCTAATCTCCTATGCCACAACCAAGAGTCATCATCGAGGGCTTTCAAACAAGTAATATTACAAGACATATTTAACATATCAATCATATAAACATTACTTTCACGAAAACCGGAAAATACACAAACATTAGAAATTCTATCAATAACTTTACAAGCAACATTATCAAAAACAACATCAAAACCTTTATCACAAAGTTGACTAACACTCAAGAGATTATGCTTGAGGCCATCAACTAAAACAACATTTTCAATTAAAGGAGAGGTGCCAAGTTTTACATTACCAATACCGATGATTTTACCCTTGGCGTCATCTCCGAAGGTGACGGTGCCACCTTCATGATATCTTGATAGGGTTGCAAAGTTGTTGATGTCCCAACTCATGTGCCTTGAGCAACCACTATCAAGATACCACAAACCTCTACGTCGTTGGGCTTTGGAAAGTACCTACATCATTTAAAACAATTGTTGACTTTGGTACCCAAACTTTCTTGGGTCCTTGAAAGTTAGTGTTACGAACCCAAACATTATGATGTGATGCACTTAGTCTATCATAACAAAAATTAGCTAAGTGTCCTTTCCGCCCACAATGTGAACATGAGTACACTTTTCTATACATGAAAGCATGATGTGTAGTGTGAGCATGTTTTGGGGTCTTGCCATGTTGTTTAGGTTGTGTAGCATGAACATGAACATGAGCATGAGCATTTTTCTTTGGGGCTTGTTTCTTAGGAATCATAGCCTCAATTTTCTTCTTGTTAAACTCACAATCTTTCAAAACAACACTTAATGAATCTAATCTTTCCTTAAGCATAGAAACTTCATTTGAGTCAATTTGTGGGGCCTTACCTTTGCAAGAGATCTTATATTTTTCAAAATCATTTTTGGTAGTGGCCAAAGTGGAAACCAACTCATCCTTTTCTTTTGTAAGAGTAAAAACTTGAAGACTTAAAGATTCATTTTCCTTTTTCATTTTAATATACTTTTTCTTTAAGAAATCATAGTTTTGTGACAACTCAACAAAAGCCTCTTCTAACACATCCATAGAAAGTTCATTATCATGAGAAGGGGAAGAGGTTATCTTGCTTGTGCCTTCATTAGCCATGAAGCACATGTTGGCGGTGTCTATCTCTTCTTCGGATTCGGTCTCCGAATCCCAAGTTGCCTTCATAGCCTTCTTCTTGTAAGGCTTCTTTGAAGTGGAAGGCTTTGCTTTTTCCGGACACTCCGTCACAATGTGTCCCGGTTTTTGGCAATTGAAGCATATGATCTTTCTTTCTTCTTTGCCTCCTTGCCATCTCCTTCTACCTTGGTACTTCGCCTTGTTGTACATCCTCCGGACATTCTTAACAAGGAGTGAGAGCTCCTCATCATCTTCTTCTTCATCATCTTCATCGGAGTGTGGAGCTTGACTCTTGAAGGCGATGGTCTTCTTCTTGGTAGGAGCCATGTCCTCCCTTGCTTTCCTTTCCATCTCATGGGTTTTGAGGTTCCCAATGAGACCTATGAGCTCCATCTCTTCATTGTCATTGAGTTCCTTCAAGGTTGTAGCTTTAACTTCCCATGAAGGAGGAAGAGCCCGGATGATCTTCCTTACTCTTTGATCATTGTTGATATCTTCACCTAAAGAAGAGAGTCTATTAGTAATCTTGGTAAATCTTGTAACCATATCATCTATGGTTTCATTGTCTTGCATGCTAAATGTTTCATATTGAGACCGAAGAAGGTCAATCTTAGCCTTCTTTACTTGTGAGGTCCCCTCATGAGTGACTATCAAGTGTGACCAAATCTCAAATGCGGATTTGCAATGTATAACCCTAGCTATGTCATCATCATTTAGGGCTTGAAGAAGTGCATAGTGAGCTTTGGCATTGGCATCGAATTCCTTAGTCTCTATTTCGGACCAAGTGGATTCGTCACCGGGGGGTACACTAAAGGACTTAGTCACGGCCTTTGCAACTCGGCTACCTAGAGATTGCAAAAACACGGTCATCTTAACTTTCCATATGGGAAAGTTAAGTCCATCAAACTTAGGAGGGGTTTTAATTCCATCGGCCATTTTTACTATATGAATATGAATGAAATGATTAGCAAATTAGGATCTTCTCTAAGGTGGTTAAACCAAATCCTAGAGTCCAAGCTCTGATACCAATTGAAAAACACCTAGAGGGGGGGTGAATAGGTGTGAATGCTAATCTAATGATCTTTTTAAACTTTAATGAAATGAGTGATGCAACAATCTCTCAAAAACACGACTAAGAGTCGAATACCCCTTGCGAGGTTCTGAACTCCTTCCTCCCGATTCCCCTTAAATGGGTTAGAGGTGCGCAATGCAACCGTGTTGTATTGAGGTGTGATTGATCAATGCCAAGTATGAAGATGAAAATGAAATGCTCACAATGTAACACAACAAGTGTAGCAAGTAAAAGTAATCAACACAAGATTTCACAAGTAGAGGGTTAGTTCTCAAACAAATAATTCAAGGCAATATAAAGCAAGAGAAATTGAAAGCAACAAGAACGCAAAGGCAATCGCAAACAAGATGATTTGTTTCGAGGTTCGAGCACACTTGCTCTAGTCCCCGCCTTCACCTCCGTGAAGGGTTTCCACTATCCACCGAGGATGCCTTTACAATTGGTCTACCGAAGACCGAGCACCGAGCTCCACCGAATACAAAGGACCTCTACCGAAGAGGTTGCTCCACAAGAAGGAATTACAAGAACAAAGTGATCACAACTTGATCACTACACTTTTTCTCAATCTTTTACAAACACTCTCACTTCAATTTACAACTTCACTATAGAATGAGTATAGGATTTTTGGCTCTATGAAGTGTGGTGAGAAAACTTTCAGTTGTAGAGTGATGTAGAGAATCAAACACAACTGAAAAACAAACTTGAAAGAGTTGGAATTGAAAGCTTCAAACTATTTTTCTTTTCTCTTTTGAAAACAACAAAACTTGAGGAATTTTTCTAAGTAATATGAAGGAGAGACTTCTCCTCTATTTATAGGGTTGAAAATAAGTTAAAAACATTTTCTTTACACCTAATTCAACCTGCAAAAGCACCCCAACAACTCTCCAAAAGTCTGTTAAAACAGAAAAAGAAAACAGATTTTCAGAAAATCCCAAAGAGGAAAGAGCCGTTGCTATTTTGCAGGCTTGGCGGTCGACCGGTCCGGTCGACCGCCAGGCCAGCTGGAAGTAGCCGTTGGCTCCCGGTCGACCGGTCCGGTCGACCGACCAAAAAGGAGGAAACACAGTTTCCTTCTTCCGGTCGACCGGTCCGGTCGACCGAAAATTCCCGAGAGCAGAATGCTCTCTGTCGGTCGACCGGTCCGGTCGACCGACGGACATGCACAAACAGTGCATGTCCAGGCACAGCGCCGGTCGACCGGGCCGGTCGACCGATGTTGCCTGACACTGAAAAACAGGGCTGTTTTGAGTTAGAAAAATTTTGATAAATATTTTAAAAATACATATAGCTAAGTATTATGCAGAAAATAGTTTATACACATGTTTTAAACAAGTTTTTCAGGATATAAAGCTTTGGTACATGTATATATAAACTAAGGCATAAAACTTAGAAACAACCATTTTCAAAAACTATTTTCAAAACATAGGAAATACATGAAACAAGAGTGTGTGCAAATCCTAGAGCTAAATTTCCTATATTCAAACTTTAACATACTAAACTTACAAACTTCTAAAGGACTTCAAAGTTATTCTTCAAGGTGGGCTATCTTCACTTGATCTTCAATATTGCAACTTGAGCCCAAATTGAATTGTCTTGAGTCCAAAAGCCTTGTATTTGAGTGAGAGTACTTCTAGTATGATAATAAACCTGAAACACACTTAAACAACAATTGTTATTAGTACAAATAACTAATATGTTTTGTAATCATCAAAATACACTAAACAAGGGTGATTGTAACCTTGGGCCAACAGAATTGATGTATAGTTCTGAAGCGATGCCTTGCTACAGGTCAGAGGATGAGCTTGATACAGACGACCCTTTCTGGGAGTTCATTGATGAACCAAAATACTTACATGAAGAGTAAGAAAGCGAAGAGGAGATTGTCGCTGAAGAGGTGGAAGGGACGGAAAGCGATACGGAAGACGAAAGCGGTCATACTCTTGACGACGAATCTGACTACGATGGTGATGACGACGATTAGAAGTTTAAAATTTGTATTTTGTTTTTTTTTGAAATATATATAACTCTGTTTTCTAAGGTTAATTGTGTGAATTAAAAATTTTTAACTATTATGTCTTGGTTGAAATGCTGTACAATTATTACAAACCTTCATTTTAAATATTCTACTAATAGTCTTTATTGATGTTTGCGCATAACTAATATACTGCGACCAAGGTCGCAGTTAATAATTAAATTATTTCACCTGAATAAAATTTTAAAATAAAGGTTGGGACTTTGGTCGTAGTTGCTGGCCACAGTCTTATTAAAACAACAATACGGCGACCTTGGTCGCAGTTGCTGGCGGCAGTTTTAATCAACAACAACACTGCGACCTTGGTCGCTATGCATGTTAATATAAAGGAAACACATACCTATTGTACTGCGACTTAAGTTGCAGTCCATGTACTGCGACCCCTAGATTGCAATTGCTGACCATCTTTATCAATAACAACACTGCGACCTTGGTCGCAATTAACCATGTACACTGCGACCAAAGTCTCTGACTACATTATATACAAAAAAATTAAACAATGTAGGAGAATTTTGTAGCAGTAAAACTTTAAAGTACAACTACTTACAAAAATAATACAGTAGAAATCAAGAATGATAATAAATCTGATTATAATGACACGCCAGTGGCAGACTGCGACATGAATCTCTCTACACTGTGCGACCCTGGTCGCACTTCATGAAAAAATTGAAGTCTTTATTCCTTCAAGATGGAGGCAACCCAAACCTACTTCTTCTGCCATTAAAAAGGAAATAGTAAGAATTTTAAAGATACATCATTATAAAAAAAATGATTAGCAGGTTTAATGTAATACCAGTAACGGACAACCAGTCCTGTAATGGCCCAGCTCTTGGCAGTTACCACATCTTCGATGCTTAACTTCCTTCTGATATATAGAATCTTCAAAACTAGACTTAAGCCTGGATGCAGCTCTAGGCCTCCCCTTGGTTGGTACAGAACCAATTAGATCACGTATATTCAATTCTTCACCATCTCGCAATACGACAACGGATCCACTGGAACCAACTGTAGTTTTAGGCTGTGATGAATGATCATTTCCTGACATGGCTCTGTATTCTCTAGTGGTTTCTTGGGCAAAACTTTCCAAAAAAACCTCCAACTTTGAAAGATGGATATCAGAATCAGCGACCATGTCAAGAATTGCATTAAATTTTGAACGAATTGTCCACAATCTAGCCGTCCGTGGAGTACCTTGACTGGGAAAAGGCCTGATGCCATTTTCAATTGCAACGTTTTTGTAACGAGCATCCAACCTCCATCTCTGAAGTATATATGATTCTGGTATATGTGTAACGTGATTGCGCCACAAAATACACAGAATATGTCTACATAGGATACCCTCTGTTTCAAATAACGAGCAACTACAAGAAACATGAAGTTCCTCACGCTTATCATAACTGACCTTTTCCCAGCCGTCTTTTGATTCTGAAAAATTGCCAACCAAATATGTTGATCCAGGTTTGTCGTGTTCCACCTCTTCTGAAAATAGTGTCATTTCAACTGCCCATTCCTTTTGGAACAACTGAAAAATCTTCAGTGTATACAACTTCGAAACCTGTATCTCATATGGATTGGATGTACAATTGGGCACAGAATTCAAACCCCTAAAATCTTGAAGAGATTCAGATGTACGACGGGAAGCAACAGCTTTATCATATTGGTGAACAAATTCCACTAGTTTAGTGTTTGAGTTAACAAAACCATCAAAGAAGGAATTAATACTCTCGGACCTCTGACTGGTTGTCATTCCAGCACAGAAAACATCCTTGAGATATGCATTAACCCAATGTTCACGGAGCCTGTACATCTTCATCAACCAACTGTCATCTTCTTCTTCTAACTGATATTTTTCATTCATCAGACGCCATCGTTCCTCACAAGTGCTTATATCGCGGGAGGTGCACCAAGCATGGAAATCGGAGACCATATCTTCTCTATACTTGTTTGACATTGGGATTTGTTGCTCGGCAATATGTTTCCGCACATGCCAGAAACAGTAACGGTGCCGAGAAGTTGGGAAAACAATCTTGATGGCGTCACCAATCTGCGCATCCTGATCAGTAATAATCAGCTTCGGTTCAACTCCATGCATGCACTTGAGCCATTTTTGGAATAACCAAACAAAAGTATCCCTCTGCTCATCAGCAAACAATGCACAGCCGAACAAAATTGACTGCCGGTGATGATTTACTCCAGTGAATGGAGCAAATGGCAAGCTCAAGTGATTAGTCCTGTATGTTGTGTCAAAAACGATCACATCACAGAACCTCAGATACGAGAAAATAGCTCTTCCATCAGCCCAAAAAATGCTTCTAAGTGTGCCCGCGTTATCGACTTCACTTGAAAAGAAGAATTCTGGATCGGTCTCGGCTTTCTCTTGAAAATATTTGATAATAGCAATAAACTCATGGCCGCAGTTATTTCTACGTTGACGAGTGAAATCAATAACTTGTTGAGGGCTCACTTCTTCACAGCCTTCTCCCTGGCTCATTGCATTCACAACGCGGGAAATATTTGAAGGCCGCATTCCAACATCAACCAGATTGCTCATAATGCTTTTGCTAATTTTTGAACGATGATTCTGGTGAGAGTAATGGTGATGTACCTTATCCGGGCTTGACAATTCAGGTGAATGAGTATCAACAAATTTTGTGATAACCCAATGTCTTTTGTCCAAAAAAAACGAAGACGGATATGCATCTCAGCAGGACAAGCTACTCTAGTGTTAACTCGACGATGCACTGTAAGCCCCTCTTGTCTTTTGTCACACAACTTTTTCAGACCTTCCTTGTTGCAGCAAAATTTTCTGCAAATAATCTCATAAGGAGGCTTCCGTGACTTATCTGTACCTTTTCTTCTCACGCTAAAACCTCTATTCCTTGCAAAACAATTGTAGAAATTGTATGCTTCCATATCCGACAGGAACTGTTTCCCTATAAACTTATCTGAGCTTCGAGACATTTCTCCATGCGCATTCATATCCTATAAAAAACAATTACACGAATTAAATGAATATAAATATTTTTTAGATATCACTGTATTATAAAATATAAGTTATATAAATGCGACCAAGGTCGCATAAGAGATGAAAACTATATTACTTCTTATCAAATATTGCGACCAAGGTCGCAGTTATCCGTATGAGAAGAAATCTATATTACTTCTTACTAAAGACTGCGACCTAAGTCGCAGTAAATAAAAATAAGATTTCACATACGACATGAAATCTATAATACTCCTTATTGAAGACTGCGACCTAAGTCGCAGTTATCCGTATGTGAAGAAATCTATATTACTCCTTACTAAAGACTGCGACTTAAGTCGCAGTTATCCGTATGTGAAGAAATCTATATTACTCCTTATCAAAGACTGCGACTTAAGTCGCAGTTACCCGTATGTGAAGAAATCTATATTACTCCTTACAAAAGACTGCGACCTAAGACGCATACCCAAAAAAAAAGATTTCACAGCCGGAGATTATTTTCAAATAAGATTGCGACCGAATATTAAAATGGTCGCATTTCTGAAACTTTAAATCATTTGTTATAGGTCACAGTACCTCATAGACTAAAGAGAATAATTCAATATTTAAGAAATTATTTTTAAAAAATGAAACAATTAAAACCTGTTGATCGGCATGCAAAGATGTCAACCCTTCAAGATTTTCAATATTCTGAGAGAAAGTAGAACCAGATGCAATATCTTCCATATTTAGATCGCCAGTAGACTGCTCAGACGTCGACATTAAATATTTTGGAGAAAAAATTGATCTGAAAAGATTTTATATTTTCAGAAAAAAGTTTATCGCAGGCTGAAAAGGAGAAACTAGATCTTTCAAAAAGAGCTAAGGAAATAGGGGGAAAAGTAATTTATATAGAATAACCTAAAACCTATAAAGAGCGGCAAAAAAAGGGGGAAAAATAATAATAAACAATAAGGAAGGTTACCGAAAGAGTTGCTTTTCATAAGGGGTATTTGGTAATTTAACTTCTTCCTAAAAGCGTGCCGTAAGTCAGTGAATTGACAAATTGAGCCACGTCACCGCAGGCTGAGAGAGTACTCTCAGCCCGCAGGCTGATATACATTTTTCTCATATATATATATATTGTTATTTATTGTTTATTGATATCTTGAGCTACATTGAATATCTTATGTGTTTTATTGGCATGCATAAGTTAACGGGGAGTTTTTATGAAGTTTATTCTTAATCTATGCATATATAACCTCATAAGTTTTGTCATCATCAAAAAGGGGGATATTATTGGCCCAGAGACCCTTCACCTTAGTTTTGATGATGACTAACTTATGAAGGTTAGTTTGCTAATGATTTTGTGTTTAATAAGTTTCAGATATTGATCAAAATCTTAGTAAGAGATTAGCTTCAACAAACGATTCAAAGTCATTTTTGGAGCTAACACGTGTAGATTCAAGAGCTCGCGCGTCAAGATCGCATCTAGCACTCGGATGGAGTCAAGCTCTTCGGATCGAGTTTGGATCGAGTCGTCTTAGAGATGAAGATCGATGAGAAGACATCAGTTAGGTTTGTATAAGTTTAGATCTTGTGTAAGAATAGATTAGTTTTGGTATGCTCAAGTTCACACACATATACAAGTTCAAAAGTTTATCGGTTTCAGTTTAATCATTTTGATTTTCAAGATCATATCTTTCATTTTCATGAATAGATAGAATCAAAAGAAATTTTATATGGTTTAATGTATACTGGATTTCATCCATATACATCTATAGTTTATATTATCTAAAAACTTATTCGGATGTATATCTAGTTCATGATTTCAAGTTTTGTTTTTAACAAAACTAGTTTTGGATTTAATGTCAAAAATATAGATATATCTTTTATATATGTATTGGATTCTATCCATACACAATATGCTTTAAATGTGTTTAAATATCATGTTTTTATATTTATACAAGTTTGAGAAAAATCGATTTTTCATTTCAAAGTTTGGTTTATGAAAATTACGGTTTCAGTTTAAAGCTAAATTTCATACCTCAAAAATAGTTCAAATAGTTTGTATTATGTGTTGATTTTTGGCCACACATATTTGTACTTTAATATTTACAAGAACTTATATTTGTGAAATTTATAGAGTTTTATGGGATTTTATAGGTCTTTAATAGCCAACATTTCAAAACCATAAAACCTGTTCTGCGTCTGCTCGCAGTCGACTGGACCAAAGCTTAGTCGACCAGTCGGTCGACCAATGTGCACAGATACGTGCAAAGATACGTGCACACAGTCTTGGCCTTGGGCCTGTCGACCGTGCGGTTGACCGATCCATAGAGCTTGATCTCTGGATCTGGCCCCGGTCGACCAACCCAGAGAAAGAGCTCTCTAGTTCTGGCCTCGGTCGACCGGGCGGTCGACCGAAAGGCTATTTCCTTAGGGCGGTCGACCGAAGGCTCAAACAATTAGAATTCTGACGTTGGCTGGTCAACCGGGCGGTCGACTAACAGGTCATTTTTGACTTGTTCTGTACCCCAACGGCTATATTTTCAGGCCCTATAAATATAGGTTTTTTTAGGCCAGTTTTCACCAAGATTTCTAAGAGCAAA
This sequence comes from Agave tequilana, assembly GCA_038442645.1. Lineage (NCBI taxonomy): Eukaryota > Viridiplantae > Streptophyta > Magnoliopsida > Asparagales > Asparagaceae > Agave > Agave tequilana. The sequence goes on from JAVJIF010004438.1 coordinate 157,582, forward strand.
TTTTCCCACCTTCTCAAGTATTTTTTAACAAAGTTTTCAAAAGAAGTTTTTGTGCCAAAACTCTTATATTTTACTGTTTCAAAGTTTTTGGACATCCAAAGAAATACAAGTCTTGAAAATTATATTTTGTTCTTCATTTCTCATATTTATCAAGAAATTTTTTTCAAGTATTTTCTTTGTTATTTCTTTTTCAAACACTTTAATTTCTCATACTTGAACTATTCATTCTAAACCTATCTTTAGGATCTTTTTGTGAGAAAATTGTTTGTGATCCTTAGAGATCCACCAAGAGTTGTTTGTGATCGTTGGATCACCAAAATTGTAATCTTTTCTTTACTTTGGCTTTGTGCTCACCTCTTGTGTAGAGGTTTGTATTTGAGAGAGTTGAGTTGTGTACTCCCGATGTAGAGTTGTAATTTCTCGGTGGAGCTCCCTTGTGGAAGGTCATGTGTGGACATAGTGAAAATCCTTCTGCATGAAGGCGGGGGCGTAGAGTAGTGGCTCGAATCTCGAAACATATCACTGTGTTTGCGTTTGATCTATTTTCTCTTTTTCTCTTTATATCTTGCATTGTCTTTATTGCTCATTCATATACATGCTGGATATTGTTTGTGTGCCCACACTTGTGTTAGCAATTAAGTTTAATTTTGCATCATTCCTCATTAGATTAGCACTACACTTATTCACCCCCCTCTAGGTGTACTTTCAATTGGTATCGGAGCCTATGCTCCTGATATTCGGTTTAACCACCTAGGAGTGAGGTCCTCATTTTTCTTCAAAATATGATCAAACTCATTTTGAAATACCCTCAAATACTAACACACAACAGTTTGTGCTCCCACTCCATTTTGTGATTATGATGAAAACAATGTACATAAGTCAGCATATTTTCCCCTTTGTGTCAAGCGTCACATGAGGTATATGATTGATATGTACTTGCAAGAGAAAATTGAAGAGCTTAGAATGCAAAAAGTCACAAGTCATGCCTTAACTAACATACTTGTTGGAAACTCTCTAGACGAAATGCCTGAATTGTTAGAGAATAAAAATATTTCTTTCAATCATCACTTCCACAGAATTTTAGCATTGTGAACCCAGTCGAAGTTTTGACCATTTATAATAGTGATCAACTTACAGAAACATGACAGAGTATAAAATGTTCCCTATGTTGGGTTCTCCGGAGGTTTAGAAACAACTATCAGAGTTGTCAAAAATGATCACAAATGCACGAATAAAGAATAAAGTAGACAATAGGAGATTTAACAAGATTCGGTAATTTAACTATGTCCTCGGTGTAGAAGGGAGAGAGATCGTATTTAATCAAATCACCAATACTAGTTACAAAGTAAAGTATAATACCCCTTAATATATAGTCAGGAAAACAACCAACAGAAGGAAAACCAAATTTGAATCAAAATCCACTTCAAAAATAGAAAAATGAATCTATCTCGAATTGCACAAAACAAGACATATGGTCAATCGGGCGGTCGACTGGCTCCATATAACGGTCAATCGGGCGGTCGACTGCTAAGCCAAATTGGTCTGCACTCCAAATCTCTGCTTTCGGGTCGATTGATTGGCTGTCGATTGACTGCCCAAACTATTTTGTGCAGCTCACGGGTCAGTCGATCGACTGCAAATCTCCTGTTTCAAGCTTCAGGCCGGTCGATCGGGCCCAAACTATTCTGTGCAGCTCTCGGGTCAGTTGACCGGGCAGTCAAAATTTCCTGTTTCAAGCTTTAGGCCAGTCAACTGAGCGGTGGACCGCTCTGTTTCCTTCTATCCAATGTGCACGCTGTGCACATGAGGTTGACCGGGCAATCAACCACCCTGCTTCCTAATCTACTATTTCCAATGAATTTTATAAAACTCTTCAAGATTTTCATCTACATCTTCTCTCCACAATTCTCCACCTCGGTGAAGATTTCTCAAATCTGAGCCGAACACTAATGAATCACCAATGTCAACTCAGTAAACAGATCGCACCATTACGGCTGCATGTGTACCCTCTACTCAAGAGATCAAGCCACACGTAGTTCAACCAAATGATCTTCAAAGAGCTCAACCGACTGAAACCAAATCTGCAGCAATGAATCCAATTAGCTAACTCATATGAATCTCCTCATCACGTCGTCATTGAAACAACAGCCTTCAACTTGAGAGGATCTTACTCATCAACTTGAGATTTATGCTTCTCCACCCACTTTCGTGATTCATCTTGGTTCTTATAGCTACAAACAACTCAACATTTTCATTAATGTCTTCAACATCTAAATCGACTACATGATCACCACTAGTTATCATATCCGATAAGATCCCAAATGATACTGAAGTAACTAAAGATAGTGGACTGTATCAACCTTCATTCGCTGCGACACATTTTTGATCTTTATCAACTCCACCTGCTGCGAGACGATAGACCTCAACAATGAAGTCTCATCAAATGTGATGTATCTGCTCAACACGATCTTCTTGTTTTCGAAGTCTCATAACTTGTAGCCTTTCAAATTTCTTTTGACACTTAAAAATACTAACTTTTTTACTCGCGAATTCAACTTGTCATCTTTGACTCCAAAGTAGGCCGGACATCCAAATTCCCTCAGTAAACTATAGTTTTGAGTAGCTCCATCTAATCAAATATCCTATGGAGTTTTATCTTCTATTGCAGTCGATAGTAGCCTATTCATGAAATGGCTAGCATACACCAAATTCTCAGCCCAAAACGATTTGACTAATAATGTATTAGACAACAAATATCGAACCTTCTCCAGTAAGACATTATTTATCTTCTTAGTAATCCCATCTTTTTGAATTGTGAAGTGCATCTTCATACAATTGTTCTGGTCAGATTGCAAGAACTGATCCTTGTACTACTGAACATGATCAAATTGGAGCACTTTGATTTTTCTACCGGTTTGATTCTCCATCAGCTTCTTTCACTTTACGAAAAAACCTAGGACTTCAATTTTTTGTATCATAAGGTATACCCAACAATGCCTAAAATAATCATCAACAAAAGAGAAAGTATCAATGGCCTCCATGCGATGCAGTCTTAATAGGACCCCAAATATCAATGTGAATACAATCAAGAAGACCTCTTGTGTGGTAAATTGCGGTGTTGAACTTCAGCTTTTTTCCTTGTGCAGAATATAACGTTCACTACATTCCAAATTGTAGGTAGTTGTACCTTCCAATAGTCTTTACTTCGCCAAAGCTTGTAAAAAATTCATGCCAACATGTCTGAGTCTCATATGCTATAACCTGATAGAATCGACATCCAAATATTCTGGAGCCGCTAAATTTTCATTAACTGCACTACCCTTCAAATAGTACAAGTTGTTGCGTCGAGTGCTATTCAGAACATCCAATGAGTCACTCTGCATCTTGAGAATGCCTTCTCCAAGAGTCCCTTTAAGGCCCTGTGTCTGTAAAGCTCCAACTGAGATAAGGTTCTTCTTTAACTGAGGAGCGTACCTCACATTCTGGAACTCTCTCACTGTCACATCGAACATCTTGATATGAACTTTACCTATCCCTCAATATAGCATGTGTGCCCATCTCCAAATAACACCAAATCTCCATCTAGTTTTCAAAACTAATAAATGACTCCCGCTTGGGATAAACATGATAGGTAGCACTCATATCTAAAATTCACTTAGACATTTCTGAGTAGAAAGGATAGAGGGAGAAAATACTGAAGAATCAGAATCAATACCATCATTCGCCTGTGTGATGTTTGCCTCTGATTTCAGTCCCTTCTTTTCTTGACCCTTGGACAATCAATTTTCCAACCTTCTTCCTTGCAGAAAGCACATTGATTTTTTTTCTCAATAGTGATTACTGGTCTTTGACTTACCAATGTCTCCCTTACCCTTCTAATGATTGGAACCAATTCCTCTTGCAGTCAACGCCTCTGTTGTTGTGCTACTGGATAAAGAAGCCTTGTCCTTCCTCCTCACCTCATGATTCACAAGAGCAACTAAGACATCATTGTATCTAAGTGAAGACTTTCCATTGATCAATATTAGAATGAAGGTCTCATATTCTTCATCTGGAAGAGAGCTCAATAGAATCAACGCCTTGTCCCTATCCTTAATTATCTACTCATGTTAGTTAGGTCTGCAAAAAGCTTCGTGTAGTTGCTCAGGTGCACACCAATAGAGATTTTGTTCTTCAACTGGAAATGGTAAAGCCTCCTCTTCATATGCCAGCAATTCTCGATGCTCTTTATTAAATACTTGCTTTCAAAGATATTTCAAATCTTCTTTGCAGAAGTCTCTTTCATCACATGATGCTCGATGTCTTGTCTCAAGCAAGTGATGATGCCACACGCCGTCTGCTTTATCTTGTCCCAATCCTTCTCTTAATTCTCCACTGGTTTCTCTTACAAAAATTGTGTGTCTTCCTAATTCTATTCATTTAGCACACCCATCACCTCGTATCTCCACATATCGAAGCTGTTTGTGCCATTGAACTTCAGCACATCAATCTTTGACTTGTAGATGTTCACGGTCTTCACCGTAGACTGATTAACGCTGGTTATGTCCTCAAAACAACACCAACTACAATACGAAACATCAACAGAAAAGTAGATCCAAATTAGAAAAAGATCAAACTTTTACCTTAAAGTGAGACCCTAGACGAGTTTCCAAACGATCTACTCCTCTCAATTGATCCCAATGCCTCAAAGTGAAACCCTAGACAAGTTTTTGAATGATATAATCCACCCAAATCGATCCCAATGAATAGAACTACTATTGTTCTGAGATCGACACATGATCCCACGAACATACCATGATACTCTTGGGATCAAGATACGATCTCATCCGAACTTGGAAAGCTCTGATACTACTTGTTGGGTCCTCCAGATGTTCAAAAACAACTATCAGAGTTGCCTAGAACAATCACAAACGCACGGATAGAGAACAAGTAGAAAACACGAGATTTTACGAGGTTCGACAATTTGCTTACTTCCTCGGGGCATAAGGGAGAGAGATCTTATTTAATCAAATCACCAATACTAGTTACAAATTAGGATATGATAGCCCTCAATATATAGTCAAAGAAACAACTAATAGAAGAAAACCAAAATTCGGACTAAAATCCGCTTCAAAAATAGAAACCTGAATCCAACTCGAATTGCACAAAAGACGACTTATGGTCGATCGGGCGATCGACCAACCTATGTAGCAGTCGACCGCATGGTCGACCGCTAGGCCAAATTGGTTTGCACTCCAAATATCTGCTTTAGGTCGATGGACTGGGCGGTCGACTGACTGGCCAAACTGTTCTGTGCAGCTTACGGTCGATCGACCGGGAGATTGACTGCAAATCTCCTGTTCAAGCTTCGGGCCAGTCAATCGAGCGGTCGACCGCCCTATTTTCTTCTGTCCAACGTGCACGCTATGCGCATATGGTCTGTTAGGATTATGACTGTAATACGTCGTGAAGGTAAACGAATCTTTGAAGATAAAAGAACAGACGTGCATTGTGCAAAGTATAAGTCGACTTATACTTGATATAGTCAACTTATGATAAGAATTAGTCGACTTATACTCTGTATAGTTGACTGGTCTTGCAAAAAGAAAGTAAGGTCTCAGATTTTAACAGATTAGTCGACTTATCTTATGTATAGTCAACTAATATAGGGTCTGACTATTTTTTTCTGAATTTGTTTCCAGTTTTGAGTTGAATTTGAGTTTCTTTCTTCTAAGACAGTGATCGTTCGTATTGATGGAGTTTGTATAGGACTGAGAGGGTTCTATGGTCTATAAATAACCCCTTGAGGGTAGCCTTCAACGTATTCAATTTAAAAGAGATTCGCATGAGAAGTTTTAACCATAAGAGTTCGATGTTCTAAGCGGCCGTCAAAGGGCTTGTAATCTCTTAGCGAAAGGTGTAAGTTTTTCTTATTGTACTCCCCCAAAGTTTAATAAAGTTTCTCCCCTTTTCTTGTGGACGTACACACGATCTGTTTGATCGATGGAATCACGTTAAATTGTATGTTGACCTTCTATACTTCGAAATATCTTCTTCTCTTTTTCTTCTCATTGCTTGTCGTTCATGTGTTGCTTCCACCGAGCCGTCCCAATGATTGGTCGTGGGGGCCATCAATTCACAACAATTGTATCAGAGTAAGGTCAATGTGAAGATGTCTGCAATCAAGTTTGATATTCAGAAGTTTGATGGTGTCATTAATTTTAGCAGGTGGCAGATTTAGGATGAACGCCATCCTGACCAAGAGCGTGTTAAAAAAAGCACTATTCAGGAGGGAGAAAAGCTTGAAGACATAAAGGAAGAAACTTGGGAGGAGTTAGATGAAAAAGTCTTGGCGGCTGTTCAACTTTACTTGGAGGACAAAGTATTAAATGAGTTTTCTACAGAGAAAATAACATCCTAGTTATAGGAGCGACTTCAGGACCAATCTGAAGAAGTTGTTGGCGAATTGGTTGATTCTGAAGCAGCGTCTCTTTCTTCTCCGCATACATGAAGGTACACCATCAAGTCTCATATTATAGAATTTTTTTCTATTATTAATGACTTAGATAAGATAGAGGTTAAGATAGAAAATGAGGATCAAACACTTCTATTATTGTGTTCTTTACCTTCTTCATATAAGAGTTTTAGGAGAGTTATCATCTATGGAGGCAAATCAACTATCAAAGTCATTGAGGTTAAGGTTCTCAACAAGGACAACATTGACAACCAGTTAACGGGTGAATCCCATCTTAATGATTCCGGGTAAGTTCCCTTTTCAAAAGAGAAGAGTAATAATGAAAGTTTCACGAGTACCCAAAACACAAAATTTAGTGTGCAACTGGTGTCAAAAGAAGGGGCACACTAGCGCTGATTGTTGGACTCGAAGAAGAAACAACCAGATGCTAATATCACTGAACTGACTGGAGGGGATGAAGAAAAGTGGCGTCCTATATGTTACAGACAGATCAGTCATTAACAAAAGTAGATAAATATTGACTCTGAATGTTCACAACATATCCGTTCCAACAAGAAGATGTTCTCCTTATACACTTCAGTTCAAGGGGGAGAGGTCTTCATGGGGAATTCTGTTACGAGCAAGGTGATTGGTGAAGAAATAATTCAGTTTCGTTTTCCTGATGAATGCATCCCTACTCTTCAAGGCATTCATTATGTTCTCGATTTAATGTACAATCTCGTCTCTCTTGGAACCCTTCATGGAGAAAGGTTCAATTTCAGTTCTGAAGGTGATCTTATGGAGGCTTTCAAATAGGCCCATGTGAAATTTTAGATCGAATGTGTCGATAATGTTTACATATTGCGAAATTGGAGGTTACAGTTGGTGGATTGCAATTATCCTCGGCTTCAAGATTGAAAGTTGTGGAACAATCAGAGACTAGATAGTTTCGAGATCGGATGTTCAATTTTACCATGAAAGAAGATTGAGACTAGGCGATACCGACGCACAAAAAAGGTCCAGATCGTTACTCCTATGATGGAGCAAATTCTCATCAATTATGCATGAACCAGGAGATAGTTGAGTCATTAAGTTCAAGTCAGGCCTGAACTTGTTCGACCTAATCAAGTTGTGAACCCTATAAGAGAGTTATCGAGAAGAGGAGGTGAGATGGAATGAAGTCAAAAGTTGCTCAATTATGTATTGATGTGAGCACATGAAGCATGGTGGCTATTCTTGGACTTGAACGTACGCAAGTTAAGGGAGAGATGGTTAGAATTATGACTCGAATACATCATGCAGGTTGATGAAACTTCAGAGAATAAAGAACAAACGTGTACAAGGAGCTGTGCACAATATAAGTCGACTTATACTTGATATAGTCGACTTATGATAATAATTAGTTGACTTATACTTTGTATAGTCGACTGGTCTTACAAATAGAAAGTAAGAGTCTCAGATTTTAACTGATTAGTAGACTTATACTTATGTATTAGTCGACTAATAGACATGATTAATCAACTTATAATCGACTAATATCGGATCTGGCTGTTTCCTTTTCTAGATATGTTTCCAGTTTTGAGTTAAATTCGAGTTTTCTTTCTTCTGAGACCGTGATCGTTAGCATTGATTGAGTTTGTATAGGACTAGGGGATCCTGTGCTCTATAAATAACCCTTTGGGGTGACCTTCAATATATTCAATTCAAGAGAGATTTGTGAGAGAAGTTTTAGCCATAAAGGTTCGTTGTTCTAGGCGGTCATCAAAGAGCTTATAATCTTCTTAGCGAGAGGTGTAAGCGTTTCTTATTATGCTCTTTTAAAGTTTAATAAAGTTTCTCCCCTTTTTCTCATGGATGTACAAACGATCTGTTTGATTGGTGGAATCACATTAAATTGTGTGTTGGCTTTTTATACTTCAGAATATCTTCTTCTCTTTTTCTTCTCATTCTCGTCGATCCTGTGTTACTTCCGCTGCGCCGCCCCAGTGATTGGTTATGGGATCGTCCGTTGACAACATGGTCGACCAGGCGATCGACTGTCTTGCTTCTTTCTCTGCTATTTCCTATGAGTTTACTCTTCCAAACTTTTGTCCACATCTTCTCTTCACACTTTTATCTCAACTTGGGGCTGTTTGGATTCAAGGAAGTGGGTAGAAGTGAGGAAGTAGGAGGTGTTATTTCCCACTTCCGCTGTCCATCCAAACACCGAAAAAGAAAAATGAAAAACCCCCTTTTTCCTTTTTCTTTTCTCTTTTCCCTTTTACACAATTATTTTTCTACTTTCAAAGTGCTACAGTTAATTTTGTAGTCATGTAAATCTCATTTGTAATAAATTATAACTCAAAACAGTTAATTTTGTGGTTATGTAATCTTACTAGCATTCTAATTACAGTTCATATTTTTTTATAATTAATTTTTATTTTAATATTATTTTACGGTCAACTTTATGCTCAACTTTTCCACTTTGAATTCCACATTATCATCGAAACACTAGAAAAGACATTATACTTTTTCAATTACACTTTCCAACTACTATCTAAACACCGGAAAAGAAACACAAATTCTCATTTTCAAAAGGAAAAGAATCCTACTTCCCTCTTCCTCACTTCCACCCACTTCCAGGCATCCAAACAGCCTCAATAATAGAGATTTTAATACATCAACTTTGCATATGAAGCGTTTTGCATTTTTCATAGTGCGAGAAACTATTTAGAATTAGTAAATTATGAGGTTAAACTCATTTGCACTATTATATTTCATTTGTATCAAATTGATTGACAGGGGCTGTTTGGATTCAAGGAAGTGGGCTGAAGTGAGAAAGTGGGAAGTAGTTTTTTTCTCCCTTTGTGTATCTTTTCCGGTGTTTGATCTTTTCTGGTGTTTGATTGGTAGTTGGGAAGTGAAAGTAAAAAAATATATTGTGTTTTTCGATATTTGGTTAGTAATGTGGAAGTGAAAGTGAAAAGGTTGACCACAAAGTTGACCGTAAAATAATATTAAAATAAAAATTAATTATGTAAAAAATTTGGACTGTAAATAGAATGAAAATAAATTAACTGTTTTGAGATACAACTTATTACAAATGAGATTTATATGACCACAAACTTAATTGTAGCACCCTGGAAATGAGGAAATGATTGTATAAAAGAGAGAAGAGAAAAGATAAAAAAAAAAGATTTTTTTTTTCATTTTTCTTTTACGGTGTTTGAATGGACAACGGAAGTGAGAAATAACACTTCCTCACTCCCGCCCACTTTCTTGAAACCAAACAGTCCTTTAGAAGACTAATTGATAGAACCCTGAAAGAGGCTATAAAGCATGCGAATCTAGTCTCTTATTGTTGTCTTAAACCCGACGCTTGTTAGATAAGAGAATCTAACAAATATTCAATGAGAACTACATCAGATACATATTCGATTCGAGCTTGAAGAATCATTGCATTATAGCTTACTTTTTCTTTTCTTTTTTCCCATTTTTCCTCCGCTCTAATTTTGGCTCTGGTAGCTGTTTTCTACTGATATTTCAAACATTTTCACTATTTTAAAAAAATTGAGTCTCTTGTGTTTTTTATCCTCTCTCTCTTGTTTCATCTTCGGATGGACAACATCATCTAGAAGCATGTAGTATGCTAGGTTAAAACATGGAATGCCATTAAAAAAAAAATGTGGGGCCCACTTACTTAAACCATGGGCCCCACACCTAGCCGTTTTCTGCGATGTGTGACAAGGCCTGAACCTCATTATACTCCACGCCCTTGCCATGCCCAAAAAATCCAAGCATTAATACATGAGAGAAGACACACATAACTCACCCCCCACATCACAATTTAATGATGCGCCCAGTGTTTACTCATGTAAGGAGAAGTATTGTATTAGAATAATATTAGGAGTAAGAGTTCTTTGTGTACGTACATGTAGAGAGAGAGAAGTCTATCTCAACTTGTGTCTTTCTAAAAAGATTTGAGGCCGAATTCTATTCATTCAAATACCAACATCTGACATTCGAATATAAGATCCACTCTGTTAAGTCGATCTATATTATTTCAAGTATTTATAAACCAAAACTCAAGTGTTTTGAATACTTTTTGTCTATGCATCAAGTAGGGAAAAAACAGACGATCTAAATAGTGAGTTGATTAGTTTAACAGTGTAGAACATTTGAAACCTAACAAAAATTGGTTGGTAGGGGTTTTTAAATGTTCGGATCATAGTGAATGGCCGGATCGAGAGTTTGGATGTATAAAAACATAAATCTAACCAACTCACTACTTTCGGCCGTCCATTTTGTGCCGCTTGATGGATAAGCAAAAAAGTATTCGAAACACCTGATTTTTGGTTTATAGATACTTGAAATAATATAGATCAACTTCAACGGACTGGATCTTGTATTCGAATGTCGGATAGGTGTATTTGAGTTGGAAGGATTCCAGCTCAAATTCTTTTGGAAGGACACAAGTCTATCTCTCTCTCTCGCTCTCTCTCTCTCTCTCCCCCTCTCCCTCCCTCCCTATATATATATATATATATATATATATATATATATATATATATATATATATATATATATATATATATATATAGAGAGAGAGAGAGAGAGAGAGAGAGAGAGAGAGGATTCGAGGTTGAATCTTTCCTCCTCAAATACCAACATCCGATATTCAAATACAAGATCTACTCCATTGAAGTTGATCTATATTATTTCAAATATCTATAAACTAAAAATCAAGTGTTTTGAATACTATTTACCCATGCATCAAATAGGAGAAAAATCTTGAACACTCTCTCTGGGGATACTTGACAGAACATGTCCTTGTCCATCTGAGTCAGTGATCGACGCTTCCACTGAGATCGAGAGTACCACCGTTACAACAAAGGCGACTTGGATCAATCATGATCGAAGGATCATCCCCTTCATCATTGCCTCCGTTGATCACACACTATGAGCAGATCTCCTTCGATTTCCCACAACGGCGTCATTATGGAATCACTTGATCAGTCAGTATATTCAGTCTAGTGGTGCAAGAGAGTATCAGTTTCTCGTCCAATCATTATCTGCCAAATAAGAAACGCACCATACAAGAGTTCCACACTCAAATAAGGGATTTGCAGACAGCTATAACAGTTAGAGGGTATCGTGCCTAACTCTAGTGCTTCTTGAGCACTCCGGGACCATCATCAGCTCTTTATGTTCCTTATGGCCATCCGCTCAGAGTTTCAACTATTATGTGGTCAGATTATTCATAGAGATCATATTCCTAGTCTTGATTCTGCTATCTCTGATCGGTTACTGAGGAGACACTTCTGCGCTCACTTTCAACCTTAACGTCTACATCTACATCCGAAAGTGAGAGTGTACTTGCAATTGCACCTTGATCTTCTTTTGCATGCAGCCAACACAACACCACCACCAGAGCTTTCAACACTAATCGTACCAGACCTTATTGTATAATCTGCAAGGGGCTAGGTCATACTGACCATTTCTGTCGCCACTTCAAATCTTGCAATCACTGCAAGAAGACACACTGAGCGCGAGTGTTTTCATATTCATCCAGAATTATTAGTTCAAGCACAATAGTGGAGGAAGCAGCATGAACTTCTTTCCCTTCATATTTCCTCAGTGGGACCTCATGCCATGGCAGTTGATACAGCTCAAATCTCACCTACAAATATCCAGCTTCGCTTTACTCAGATTGAATTACAGCTTCAATGCCAGTCGGCATTCACCGGTTCCTCTGCCTCAGCTTTCTCTGTTGTCTCGGGTATGTCTTCTCCTTGAATTTTATATTATGGTGCCTCATATCATATGATTTCTGATTTTATCGTATTATCTTATATCACCCACTTCCATCACACTTTATACCACGGCATACAGCCGATGGCTCACAGCTAGTCATTACACAGACAAGTTGTATTACCTCTCTCACCCTCACCTTGCCTTTAGTTTTACATGTTTCATATTTATGCATGAACCTCATATTTGTTGGCCCAAAGGCCTATCACTCTAGTTTTGATGATGATCAACTCATGTAGTTATAGTACTAATGATCTTGTGTTTATTTAGTCTCAGATTCATGATCAAGATCTTAGTAGGTGTGTAGCTTCAACTAAGGATTTAAAGTCAAGTTTTGAAGCTAACACGGTTTGATTCAAGAGCTTGTGCATCAAGACCACATCAAGTACTCAAGAGGAGTCTAACTCGTTGGATCGTGTTTGGACCAAGTCAAGAAGATGAGAAGACTTCAAGTGAAGACTTCAAGAAGAAGACTTGAGTCTAGGTTTGTTTTTATTAAGATTTTGTTTTAGATTAAAATGTAAAGGATAGAATAGTTGGTGGATTGCTCAAGTATACCATATGTACACACACTCTTGATTTAGATAAGTTTTTCATAAAAGAATTTTTATTTTGAAAAAATACAAAAGAGTTTTTCTTTTAGAAAAATACCGGTTTGATTTTGGAATTCAAAGTATATATGTTTTAATCAAAACCAAATTTAGAGCTTAATGTCAAAAACATAGATATTTCACCATGTATGTGTAGTGGATCATTTCTATACACTCTATGCTTTAAAAGTTGTTTAAAATATCTTGTTTCTGTATTTGGAGAAGTTTTGGAAAAACCAATTTGAAAAAATACAGTTTTTGTTTTTAATCAAAATTTCTAAGTTACAAAAATTGTTCAAATTGTTTGTAACATGTCTTGATTTTGCTCAAACATGTTTGATTATCAAAGTATAATATTAAAACTATTTTTGTAGATTTTTGGTAATTTTATGGGATTTATTTAAGAAATAAAAATCAAGTTTTTCAATCCCAAAACTGTCTGGTCTGACTTCTGTCGGTCGACCGGACTGGTCGATCGAGCTTGAAGTCGGTCGACCAGGACGGTCGACCGACGTGCACAGAACGTGCACGCCAAGACTGCTGGAGGACCGGTCGACCGACCCGGTCGACCACAGAGAGCTTCTGCTCTCTGGAAAGCCCCGGTCGACCGGTAAAGAACTCTGTTCTCTGTTCCAGGCAGCGGTCGACCGGGCCGGTCGACCGACGCCCCAACGGTCAGATTTCTGACCTTTGGCGGTCGACCGGCCGGTCGACCGCCAGCCGCCTGGGCTAAAAAATGCCCAACGGCTAGTTTTTTCTAGCCCTATAAATTGGAGCTTTTGGGGCTGTTTTCTCCAAGATTTTAAAGTGAATTTCTCACCAGTTTTTCATACATCTTTTAAGAGTTTTCTCCACTTATTTTAGAGTCAAATATTTCCAATCAAAAGGGGAGTTTATCAAGAGTGTTTTAAAAGTGATTTTCTTGAGATTTCCTCCACCATTTCAATCCTAGTTTTCTCACACAAACACTTGAGCTATCCATTGCTATATCTACCTATAGGGATATTTGTTGTGAGAGGATTTTAGGTGATCAAAGTGTTGTGATCACCAAAATTCCATCTTTGTCTTTGAGGAGGCGGACTTGCGGGTTCGCGGTGTTTCGGGTTCGTGTGTGAACTCGGTGTTTGAGGTGCGGCCTCGGCGAGCTTGTGGGCTTGCGGTGTGTACGGGACTAGAGAGTCCAAGGAGTTCCAAGTGTGAACTCGCCTTGTAGGTGTTTGCGTTACCGAGTGATCCGGTGGGATTGGTTTATAGTGAAAATCCTTCAAGTGTTAAAGGCGGGAACGTAGAGCAAGTGTGCTCGAACCTCGAAACAAATATCCCGTGTTTGCGATTGCTCTCTCTCTCTCTCTCTCTCTATCTCTTACTTGTCTTTGTATCTTGCATGATTTATTGTCTTTATCATTATATGCTTGATATACATTGTGTGCTTATTGATATATGTTTGGGGATTGTTTGCTAACACTTGTATTCAACCAAGAGAGCCAACGCGGCACCTCAACTCTTATTTAGAGGAATCTTGAGGAGTTAGTCCAGAGCCCTTCACGGGGAATCCGGCTACACTCTTGTGTTATACTTGGTGTTTAGTTTAATAAGTTTTTAATTTCGCATTAATTGACCATAAGATTAGCCATCACCTATTCACCCCCCCTCTAGGTGATTTACAATATTCATCAGTGGCTTGTGCAAAACTGGTCTTATCATTACTTTCGATTACTTAAATTGTTTTGTACAGGATTCTCGATCAGGTCAGATGATTGGTCGTGCTCATAGGAAGGGGAGACTGTACCACCTTGATTTTCTCATATCCCTGTCAGTAGTAATTCAAGTCATAATCATGCTGGTGTAGTTCGTCTGTTGTCGATCTGTAGCACAGGCGCCTAGATCATATCTCAGAGTCACGTCTAAAGAACTTATTTCATAGTAGAGCTCTTGGACAAGTTTTTCCCCCCTTTATCTTTATGTACGTGCTGTAAGTTGGCAAAATACTTAGCTTTACCTTTTCAAAATAGTTTATCTCAAACCACTAGTACTTTTTAGTTAGTTCATTCTGATATATGGAGCCGAGCTCCAATTCCATTTAGATATGGATATTTATATTATGTTTTGTTGATGATTTCACGAGGTTTACTTGGGTATATCTTATACGTTAGCGATCTTAGATTCCGACTATATACCAAACTTTCACTGCTATGATTTACTCAGTTCCATGAGAATCAGTTCCATGAGAAAATTAAGATATTTCGCGTAAATTGTGCTCGTGAGTATAACTCCACTACCATGAGATCTATCCTTTAGTCTCATAGTACACTTTTCCAGCAATCATGTCCATACACTTATGAACAAAATGGGGTAGCCGAGAACAAGCAACGTCACATACTTGAGACTGCTCGTGCTATGCTGATATCGTCTTCTGTTCCTCGCATTTTTTGGGCAGAGGTTGTTCTCACCGCTGTCAACCTCATTAACATCACCCCGTCATCTGTCTTGGCTGGCAAGACACCCCATGTGTGTCTCTACTCCTCTCCTTCTGACTATAGCATGCTTCGCACATTTGAGTGTACATGCTATGTCCTCCTTCCTCTGGATGAGCGCACTAAGCTATTCGCTCGATCAGCTAAGTGTGTCTTACTCGACATTAATTCTGAACATAAGGGTTATCACTGCTATGATCCCTTGGCACGTCATCTTCTTATATCCCATCATGTCTCCTTCGTTGAGGACTCTCCTTATTTATCCCCTTAGTTTTAAGATGTATACTTTTTGTCGCCACCTGATACACTATCTGTCGCGTCTTCCAGATTTCCAATTAATTCGACTCCTTTAGCTCATATTGTGTCTATTCCTCCAACTGATCATTCTGGTACAGTTCCCGCTACTATTATACCGACCCCAACTCTAAACCACGAGGATCCCCAGTTACCCTAATGCCATTATCATCTTCGACCCCACACCCACCCACACTCACCCCTCCCCCTACTTCTCCACCATCACCACCACCTATACGTCACTTAGAGCGCCCCCGCAATCCACCTCCTGTCTTACCTCTTGTTGTACTGGTCCTCTTAACCAGTTTGATTTTGCTAGTACCATATCCTTTTCACATCAGTTTCAGGCCTTTTTGCCACCATACACACTACTAGTGAGCCCAGTTCTTACCTGGAGGTGATTCAATACCCCGAGTAGAGAGAGGCATAGCAAAGGAATTTCAGTCAGTTCAGTCGACTAGTACTTGAGATATTGTTTCTTATCTGGTGGGTGTTAAACTTGTGAGTTGCAAATGAATCTTTAAGGTCAAATATCGGCCTGATGGCTCCATTGAGCAGCATAAGGCTCTCCTGATTGTTAGAGGATTTACTCAGGAGCATGGGATTGACTACGATGAGACTTTTGCACCTGTTGCCCAGATGACCATAGTTCATACTTTACTGGCCATAGCTACAGTTCGACATTGGCCCTTATATCAGATGAATGTGAAGAATGCCTTTCTTAATGGCTCATTGACTGTAGATGTATATATGTAGCCACCTCCAGGTCTTATTACACCTCCAGGTCATGTTTGTCATTTTCTTCGTGCTATATATGGTCTCAAACAGGCTCCACGAGCTTGGTTTGAGTGTCTTTGGCGAGCCCTCCTATCATTTGGTTTTTAACAAAGCACAGTGGCCGATTTTCAGGACACTTTCATCATCACTACAAGAAGGTTTCTAGAGAAGTTTCAAGATCACTCTCTGTTTGTGCGGACATCGCTGCAAGAGCGTGTTCTTCTATTATTATACGTTGATATAATAGTTACAGATGATGACACTGCAGATATTACTGATACTCAGACATACCTTCATCATCAGTTTCAGATGAAGGAGCTTGGTCATCTATGATACTTTCTAGGGTTAGAGATAGCTCAGGCTGAGTGGGGAATTCTTATTTCAGCAAAAATACATATCTGATATTAAGGACATTGTTGCACTTACAGACACAAAGATAGCGGATACTTTACTAGAGCTTTATTCAAAGCTCCTTCTTTCAGATGGTATACCACTTGCAGATCCTATTAGGTAACGTCAGCTAGTTGGTAGACTTTATATCTCTCTTTGACGAGATTAGATATTGCCCATGCAATCAGCATTGTTAGTCAGTTTGTATTTGCACCACACTCTGCTCACTATAGTGCTCTTCTTCGGATTCTCAGATATCTCAGAGGCACTATCACTCGATCATTGTTCATGTCATCCACCTCTTCATTAGAGCTTTGAGGTTATTCTGATGCTGTCTGGGCTGGTTGCTCGTACACTCGCCGCTCTACCACTGATTTCTGTCCGTTTTTTGGTGATTCACCGATCTCATGGGCGACGCAAGAAGCAAGATGTTATTTCATATTTCAGTTGCGAGACTGAGTTCAGGGTTATGGCTACTACCACGAGGGAGATCATTCATGTGAGTAGACTTTTAACAATTTTAATTTTTTCTTACAGATCCTATGCCTCTTTCTTATGACAATTAGAATGCTAAAAAGATACCAATCCAGTCCTTAATGAAAGGCGAAGCACATTGAGATCGACTGCTACTTCACTCGTCAGCATTTCACTTCAGATACTATATCACTCATATATATTCACTCAGAGGAGCAAATTGCAGACTTCTTTACGAAGTCACATACTACAATGAGATTTGGATCCTTGCTGGGCAAACTAATGTTGTTTGACCCACCATGAGTTTAAGGGGGATGCTAACAGTAGTATTAAGATTAGAATAAGATTAGAATACATATTGTATTAGAACAATATTAGGAGTAAGATTTCTTTGTGTGTGCGTGTGTGTGTATATATAGAAAGTGAGAAACTTGTGTCCTTCCAAAGGGATTTGAGCCTGAATCCTTCTAACTCAAATATAATCCTTTGACATTCATTCGAATACAAGATCCACTCCGTTGGAATTGATCTATATTATTTCAAGTATCTATAAATCAAAATCAAGTATTTTGAACACTTTTGCCCATCTATCAAGAAGCGTAAAATGGACGGCCAAAAGTAGTGAGTTGGTTAGATCAATGTCTTTAGACACACAAATTTTTGATTCGGCATTTGGTCGTGTTCTAAACATTTATAACCCCTACAAACCAATTTTGTTAGGTTTCAAATAGTCTACACCGTTAAACTTACCAACTCACTATTTAGGCCGTCCATTTTTCTCCTATTTGATACATGAAAAAAACATATTCAAAACACTTGATTTTTGGCTTCTAGATACTTAAAATAATATAAATCAACGTCAATAAAGTGAATCTTGTATTCAAATGTCGGATGTTGGTATTTGAGTGGCTGCCTCAAATCCTTTTGGAAGGCACTAGTCTCTCTCTCTCTCTCTCTCTCTCTCTCTATATATATTATATATATATTATATATATATATATATATATATATTATATATATATATATATATATATATATATATATATAATATATATATCATTTGGTAATTAAGACTGCGACCATGGTAGCAGCCCTCAGAAAAAGACTGTGACCTTCGTCGTAGTCTTCAGCAAAAGACTGCGATCTTGGTCGCAGTCCTTAGAAAAGACTGCGATCATGGCAGCACTCCTCATAAAATCACTGCGACATAATCACAGTCCTCATATAAAACTGTGACCATGCTACCAGTAGTCAAAATAGTGGTTGAAATTTAGCCACTTTGCGCCAGCTGACAGAATCTCTCTCAACTGGCGGCTGAGGTATATATATATATATATATATATATTATATTATATATATATATATATATATATATAATATATATATATAGACACACACACACACACACATACATACATACATATACATACATACAGATATGGGTCAAGTGCTCCTAGCAGGTCTCCTTAGATTACAATCTAAAGAGGAGGCCTAAAACTCTCCATGTACCATTCATATGAATGATCCACTCCATTTATCATGATTTTCATGCCCTAAAATTCTTATATATAAAAAATCATGCAGTTTGAACTTTTTTTTACCCATCGGTCAAACAATGTCATTTGTTCTATTGTTGAAAAACCGTCCATTTTGTAACTATTTGATGCATGGGTAAAAAGTATAAAAGTGCATGATTTTTTACACAATCATTTTAGGATATGTAGATCAAAATGAATGGAGTGAATCATCTTTAGAGATGCTCCATGGTGGTATTTTAGGCATCCTCCTTAGATTATAATCTAAGGAGACCTACTAGGAGCATTTTTTCCTACACACACACAAATATACATATACATATATATGTACAGAAATATGTATATCAGCCGACAGTTGAGAGTCCCTCTCAGCCTGTGGTGACGTGGCACATTATGAGCCACATAATTCGACAATCTAAAATGACGTCCCGCTTTTTGAAAATAATTGAATTACTAAAAACCCCTATCGTTTGTCTTTTCCTGGAATGATGTATTAGTTTTATATTCTTTATTATTATTTTTCTCCCCTTTTATATGTCTATCTCTCTGTGTATCCTCACGCTGTCAGATCTTGGTCGCTGTCTTGTAAAATAAATGGTTTGAAGATGAAATTTCATACTGCGACTATGATCACAGAATTCAATTTTATCTGACAATTTATTATTATGAATGCGACCAAAAGTCGCAATCCAATTAAAATTTATTAATAAAAAATGGCGACTTTGGTCGTAAAAATAAAAATAAGTTATAAAATACTGTGACCAAAGTCGCAGTGTTATCAAACAAAACTTTTTAAAAAGACCGCTATTACATAAGACTGCGACATTGGTCGCAGTCTTCGGTCGCAGTCTTCTAACCATCTTAATTACTTAACTTTTGAGACCTTGTTCACTGCTTCAATTGACTATGTCTCTTATTTCATAAGAATGCGACCATGGTCGCAGTTTTCTATTTAGATTATTTAATAAAAAATATTATGACCAAGGTCGCATTGCTATCAAACAATATTCTCAAAGAGACTGCTGTTACATAAGACTGCGACCGAAGTCGCAATCTTCAAATCATCTTAATTAATTAACTTACGAGATTATTGTCATTGCTTCAATTGACTGCGACTCTTACTTCATAAGACTGCGACCACGGTCGCAGTATCCTATTTAGCTCAGCAAGGTCGAAAAATACTGCGACCCTAATCGAAAAAATAAAAAAAAGGCTGCAACACTGCGACCAAAGGTCGCAATGTAAAATAAAAATATATCTAAAAAATGAAAATGATATTAAAATTTTAAATCCAAAATCTTTCTTTTCAGAAACTGCGACTTCAATTGCAGTTTCAGAAAACAAAAAAATAAAATAAAATAAACTGTTTCAAGTCGCAGTAATAGATTTTTATTGTGATTAAAACATCTTTCAAAGAAAACTTGAACATTAATGCGACCATGGTTGCATTCTTTTAAAATAATTTATTTTTCTGAAATTTAGTAATCAAGATCTGTAATTTTTTGTTTAAAAAAACTCAAAATTTTCAGATCTATAATTTTTTTTTTAAGTGGAGGAACAGTTGTAGCCAGTTAAAGTGAAACTGAGGGTATTTTAGTCATTGGGCAACGAAAAGTGTTTGAGGGTCTTCTTTACCGCCTAAATTTTTGACTTCTCTGCGGCTAATCTGAAGCCACGTCATGCCTGCTAAGAAACTCTCTCAGCCGTCGGCTGAGGTACAGTAACCCCATATATATATGAAATCACCTAGAGGGGGGTGAATAGGTGATGGCTATATGAATTATGGCAATAATGCGGAATTTAAAATTTAACACACAAATAGCACAAATATAGACTTGCAATAAATATAACAATAAATGTGCAAGAATTAAAGGAGTAGAGTTGAGAGAAATTTGAGCAAACGCAAACGCAAGGATGTGTTTCCGAGGTTCGAGCCACGCTCTACGTCCCCGCCTTCACACTTGAAGGATTTGCACTACTATCGTTGATCCCACCGGATTGCCAATACAAGGACACACTTGTCCCTACACTTGTGATGCCGCAACACCACCCGAAGCTCACTAGCTCCCTTGAGGCCGATGCCTCTACAACTTCACTCAATAAGAAAGGTGATCACACTTTATCAAAATAGCTCACTTGCACAATCCTAGAGCCAATGATATAGATGTAGAACTTAGGATTGTGGTGTGCAAAAACTAGAGAGAAGGTAGAGGAATAGGCTACAAGTTGGGTGTTGGGAATTTAGGCTTTGAGAAATCTTTTGTAAAAGAAAGGAGTTGAAATTCTTTGTAAAGCTCTTGTAAAATCTTTTGGAATTCTTTGTAAATAGTTGTCTTATCAATATGAGGTGACCCTCTATTTATAGGGGTCAAAACAGCCTCACAAAATCGTTGGTATCAAATCCCAAAAAGAAATCAGCCTGAAAAAATAGCTGTTGGATCTGTCAGAACTTTTGACAGAGTCCGGTCGACCGGGTCGGTCGACCGCCAACGGTCAAAAATCCGACCGTTGGGGCAGGCGGTCGACCGGGTCGGTCGACCGAAAAATCCTGTGAACGCAATTGTGCTTCGGTCGACCGGGTCGGTCGACTGATATAGACATGCACAGTTTGTGCACATCGGTCGACCGGGTCGGTCGACCGGTTACTGTGAGTTCTGAAATATCAGAACTTCCAGAACCAGAATTTGGGGTTTTGGGTTTTTGGTCTTGGGTAAAATTTTGGAACTTGTAAAAAACATAGAGTATGAGCATATGTCATACTTCTATCATGTTAAAATAGTTTGATAAAAATCCTTTTGATAAAACTTGTTTTTCCATAAAAATGTTTTTCCAAAACTATTGTTTTTCTAAAAAGCTTATTTCCAAACATGTTCACTTTAAAAACTAAGTTAGAAATGGAAATTGAAAATCTTTTGAAGCCATGAACCTAACTAAGAGGTGTGTGTGTGATAATCCCATAGCTCTACTTCTAATATCTAGCTTTGACAAAATATCTAAAATAAAAATAAAAATACAAATCTTGTTTTCTTGTCTTCTTGATCTTGTCTTGATCTTCACATCATCATCTTAATCCCGAAGCATCCTAGTTGTGCATAGCTTGGGAATCTTCATTTTTGCGACGTCCAAACTTGTGAGTCTTTTAGCGGAGCCGTCAAAAATCTGTTCTTGACCTGAAATCCTTTTAAACAAAAATATTAAATACATAACTAAATATGTTTTGTTATCATCAAAATAACTGGGATAATGGCCTTTGGGCCACAATCTCCCCCTTTTTGATGATGGCAAAACATATGTAGTTATCACAAAATATTTTGGGTAGAGACTTCAAATGAAGCTCCCCCTCAACACATGCATATATAGGAAAACATATGTAAATGATAAACACCATATTTCCATGCCAAATAATACCAAATACTCATGTCATATCATACATGAAGAAAATGAGTTCATACATGACATAGATAAGAGATACATAAAAAACAAAAGATAACCATGTCCATGTCCACAACACATACTAAAAATACATGTCCAAAGCAAAATAGAAGTAAATACTACATGTCCAAACACAAATACTACATGTCCAGATCCAAACATAAATACAAAATATCCAACACAAATACTACAAGATAACTCTCCCCAAAATAACTCTCCCCCTTTTGACATCATCAAAAGGGGAGGTCACTCAGCAACATCATCATCATCTCCAGCATCCTCGTCCTCCTCGTCGTCGGCATGCTCAGATGAGCCCTCAGCCATCTTCTTGTCACCACCATCTTCTTCCTCTGAGGAAGAAGCAACCTCCTCTGGATCCATGCCATCGACTCTGGTGCGCGGTGGTGGAATAGACGAACGAGCTCTGGAGAAAATGGAGGACCGGTGGCTGGGAGTCGACAAGCAATCGGAGTCGGTCAGGAACGAGCATGTCAAATTTTGTAAAAAGCCTGAAACTGAACGTCCACGAATCTCATGGACTCAGCAAAATATGACATGTTGTTCCGGATCTCCGCCCGAAAAGCAGCATCCTGAATGGCACGAGCATCCAACTCCGCACGAATAGCTGCGTCGCGCTTCTCGACCCAGGCCTGATGTGCCTCGATCTGAGAGCGGACCTCCGAAGAGAGAAGGGCCTGAAACTCAGGAGGAAAAACAGGGGCTGAAGAGAGGATCCAGGTGCAGAAGATGAGCCAGGACCAACAGGAGGAATAGATGGTTGCACAGGAGCGTGTCTACGCAGCTGAGCTTCCATCATCTTCAGGACAACTCCGTTGATGTTGGTCAAGGGATTGGAGGGACTTTCACCAGAAAGATCAAAATCAAGAGCCCTAAGAAGATGGGTAATAAGCATGCCGTAGGGCAATCTTCTACCCGCAGTACGGATCTGATCAGAAGCCATGTGAGAGGTTATGACTCTAGGAAAGTTTATCTTAATGCCTCGAAGAAGGCAATAGATAAGCAAAGGTACGCAACCCCTAGCGTGGCTATACTCACCATGCTTGGGGACAATGTTGAAGAAAATAATCTTAGCAAGGACCTGAGCAGTGAGAGTGTACCTACTCACAACCTCATTCCTTACTAGACCGGGGTTGTCATCCCCGTGGATCAAGGTAGAGGCGGTGAGCGCAGACTCACCGTCGGAAATTCAAAGTCATGCAAATCATGGGTATACACATCTGCTCCACCAGTGGAGAGATGCAGAATCCTAGCAAATCGACCGATAGAAGGTCGATGTCTCTACCTAAAACCCTAGATGTGATACGATTACCATCAAATTCAAATTAGCATAAAAGTAAGGAACAAGCGAGGTGTAAACTTGCTCCTTGATGGTCAAAATTCCACTAAATTGTTGGACTGCAGGATGTGTGGAATATTCAAGTGTTCGAAATCTTGGATAACAACAAATCTTCCCGAGTTAATGTTTCTAGTGGAGAGATGGGAGTAACGATCAGCAGCAAGATCATTAAGGAAGAGCCTAACGGGTCTAGGAACTTGAGGAAGGTTGTGCAACTTCCTTTCCCTTCTCAGATCGGGAACGTTTAGGTGGCATGATGAAAATGAAATTTTTAGGTTTTAAACAAGTAGGGCTTGATCTAGATGCTTAGAAACCTAGAATTGATGACAATAGATAGTTGATTCCAAAGCAAGATATGAAAATAGAGTCAAAAATCGGATTTTTACCTTAATATTGAAGAACTAAAACCCTAGATTAGTGAAAATCGAATTTCTTCAAATCCTGCGGTTGTAAGATCCTGAAATTGAAGATCTGGAAGTAGAAGAAGGAGTTTGAGGAGGGTTTTAAATTAATTTGAGATCGGTTGAGTGATTGGAGAGAAAAAGAAATTTTTGGAGAGAGATGGAGATGGGTTCGTCGGCTGAGTGAGAGAGAGAGAGAAAAAAAAAGTGAAGAGAAAAGACAGATATAGGGCTGAAATCGACGATCGGTCGACCGGTCCGGTCGACCGAAACAACCCGAGAGCTCTGTAAATATAGAGCGGTCGACCGACACGGTCGACCGATTTATCCCGAGAGCTCTGCAGGTCTGCAGCGGTCGACCGGGATTATGGTCGGTCGACCGGTAACAGAAAAAGAAATAAAAAATTTCTTCTCAGGCAGAGTCGGTCGACCGGGGCTTTATAGGTCGGTCGACCGGCTTTGCCTGAAATCTGTTAACAGCATCTGGCCCAAAAAAAATTTAAATAAATTTGTAGTCAAAATAGGTATGACATATAACATATAGGAATACACCAACAGGTTTTAAATCTTCATTAAGTTATTACAACATCAAAATTCATGCAATCCCTTTTTAATTTTATTTTCATATTTAAACAAAGATTTAAAGATATTGAAGCCGAATACCCAGTGACGGGTTCTGAACTTCATCCTCTTGATTCCTCTTGAATGAGTTGAGGTGCGCAATTGCCATCTTTAAGGTGTTTGTTTAAATAGGAAATTTTACAAATGATTATTTTTATTTATGAAAATAATGTGTATATGTATACAATTATATAATCACAAATTATAAACTATACATGTGGACATACATTAAACAAGGCATGAAACAAAAGATATAGAAATTAACACAAGGCACATATACAACATGATAGAAAAGTAGTTCTATACAAGCATATATCAATAGAGTACAAAAGCAAACTATCAATTCTATACATATGTATACATGACTAAAAATCAAAAACTTTTAAATGGAGATGTTACCAATTGAAGGGCAATCTCCACAATAGGTGCCTCCATGATAGCGATGCAAACACGATATGATCTTTAAGCCTTGTTGCACCTACCATCCGGGCACCACCTCCTCCTAAGTCTTGGAGGGGGTAGATCCACCTATACCTGTATCATTTAAATTCGGTGGCTCTTTTGGTACCCAAATCTTAGTGGGTCCTTTGGGGTTAGATCCGGGGCGAACCCAAACAAATTTAATCTTTACATTATTCTTAGCATAGCAAAATTTTTCTAAATGGCCTTTGCGGTCACAATACGTGCAAATAAAAAATTCTACCACTATTGTACATAAAAGCATGGTTATGTGTGTGTGCATGTTTATGTGTAGCATGTTTATGATGAACATGTTTCCCTTGGGCTACTCCCTTAGGAAATTTAGATGCAAGCTTGTTAAAATCAAATGCACATTTCTTTAAAGTGTTATCTAAAGAATCAACACGTTTTGAATTTCAACAAAAATATTTTTATTACTAGAAATCATGGGGGTTTTTCCTTTATTAGCTACCTTATACTTATCAAAATCATTTTTTATTTTTCAAAAGAACTAGATAACTCATTTTCTCTTTTAAACAATTTCAAGTTTATTCTTCAAAACATCATTTTCCTTTTCAATTTCTTATTATGAGATTGTGAAATCTCATACCTATGTTGCAATTCTTCAAAAAATTGAGCAAGTTCATCCATTGTGAGATCATCATCATCAATAGAAGTTTCTAGACATACCTTAGATGAATCCTCACCTTGTGCCATAAAGCACATGTTGGCGGCATCGTGCTCCTCTTCGGATTCCGACTCCGAGTCATCCCATGTAGCGCCAAGGCTTTCTTCTTCTTTCTTGCCCATTCTTGGAAGTGGTTGCTTGTAGAGCGGGGCAATCGGCTATGAGGTCCGATCTTCTTGCAATGAAAGTAAGGGCCGGGCTCCTCTCTTTTCTTCTCGAATCTTCCTTGAGGTTTCCCTCTTCGGAAGTTACTTTTCTTCCCTTCTTGTAAAACATCTTGCCCACCTTACGGATGAGCATGGCGAAATCTCATCGCAATCTTCGGATGAGTCGTCTTCCTCAATGGTAGTAGGAGTGGCTTTGAAGGCAATCGTCTTCTTCTTTGGTGCCTCCCTCTCTTCTCAAACTTTCATCTCCATCTCATGCGTCTTGAGATTTCCGATGAAGCCGGAGAAGTCCATCTCCTCTTTGTCGTTGAGCTCCTTGAGTGTGGTCGCCTTGACTTCCCATGCTTTGGGAAGAGCTCTAATCACTTTCCTTATCTTTTGATCATTATCAATCTTGTCGCCTAAGGAAGAAAGAGCATTAGTTTATTTTGTAAAACGGTGAGCATATCATCAATGCTCTCATTTTCAAACATGTAAAAGTTCTCATATTGAGAACGTAGCAAGTCAACTTTGGCTCTCTTGACTTGAGACGTTCCCTAATGAGTCACAATGAGTATGTTCCAAACTCAAATGTGGATTTACAATTAATTATGCGTGCAAGGTCATCTTCATTCAATGCTTGGGTTAATGCATATTGTGCCCTAGCATTAGCCTCATAGTCTTTGGAAGTATCCTCGGACCATGTGCTCTCATCACTAGTGGGTTCAATGAAATCTTTGGTTATAGCCCTAGCTACCCTAACACCTAAGGATTTCAAAATAAGTTCATCTTGACTTTCCAAATGGGAAAGTTCAAGCCATCAAATTTGGTGGGGATTTAATGCTAGAAAAGTCCATGGATGCCATGAATGCACAAGCAAATGTAAATGCAACACAAATGTATATAGCCAAATATGGATCTCCCTAAGGTGGTTAGACCTAAGTTGTAGGGTTAGGCTCTGATACAATTGAAATCACCTAGAGGGGGGGTGAATAGGTGATGGCTATATGAATTATGGCAATAATGCGGAATTTAAATTTAACACACAAATAGCACAAATATAGACTTGCAATAAATATAACAATAATGTGCAAGAATTAAAAGGAGTAGAGTTGAGAGAAAATTTGAGCAAACGCAAACGCAAGGATGTGTTTCCGAGGTTCGAGCCACGCTCTACGTCCCCCGCCTTCACACTTGAAGGATTTGCACTACTATCGTTGATCCCACCGGATCGCCAATACAAGGACACACTTGTCCCTACACTTGTGATGCCGCAACACCACCCGAAGCTCACTAGCTCCCTTGAGGCCGATGCCTCTACAACTTCACTCAATAAGAAAGGTGATCACACTTGATCAAAATAGCTCACTTGCACAATCCTAGAGCCAATGATATAGATGTAGAACTTGGATTGTGGTGTGCAAAAACTAGAGAGAAGGTAGAGGAATAGGCTACAAGTTGGGTGTTGGGAATTTAGGCTTTGAGAAATCTTTTGTAAAAGAAAGGAGTTGAAATTCTTTGTAAAGCTCTTGTAAAATCTTTTGAAATTCTTTGTAAATAGTTGTCTTATCAATATGAGGTGACCCTCTATTTATAGGGGTCAAAAACAGCCTCAAAATCGTTGGTATCAAATCCCAAAAAGAAATCAGCCTGAAAAAAATAGCTGTTGGATCTGTCAGAACTTTTGACAGAGTCAGGTCGACCGGGTCGGTCGACCGCCAACGGTCAAAAATCCGACCGTTGGGGCAGGCGGTCGACCGGGTCGGTCGACCGAAAAATCCTGTGAACGCAATTGTGCTTCGGTCGACCGGGTCGGTCGACTGATATAGACATGCACAGTTTGTGCACATCGGTCGACCGGGTCGGTCGACCGGTTACTGTGAGTTCTGAAATATCAGAACTTCCAGAACCAGAATTTGGGGTTTTGGGTTTTTGGTCTTGGGTAAATTTTGGAACTTGTAAAAAACATAGAGTATGAGCATATGTCATACTTCTATCATGTTAAATAGTTTGATAAAAATCCTTTTGATAAAAAACTTGTTTTTCCATAAAAATGTTTTTCCAAAACTATTGTTTTTCTAAAAAGCTTATTTCCAAACATGTTCACTTTAAAAACTAAGTTAGAAATGGAAATTGAAAATCTTTTTGAAGCCATGAACCTAACTAAGAGGTGTGTGTGTGATAATCCCATAGCTCTACTTCTAATATCTAGCTTTGACAAAATATCTAAAATAAAAATAAAAATACAAATCTTGTTTTCTTTGTCTTCTTGATCTTGTCTTGATCTTCACATCATCATCTTGATCCCGAAGCATCCTAGTTGTGCATAGCTTGGGAATCTTCATTTTTGCGGCGTCCAAACTTGTGAGTCTTTTAGCGGAGCCGTCAAAAATCTGTTCTTGAACCTGAAATCCTTTTAACAAAAATATTAAATACATAACTAAATATGTTTTGTTATCATCAAAATAACTGGGATAATGGCCTTTGGGCCAACAATATATATATATATATATATATATATATATATATATATATATATATGAAGAATCTGTACCTCAGCCGCCAGCTGAGAGAGATTCTGTCAGCTGGCGCAAAGTGGCTGAATTTTAACCACTATTTTGACTACTGGTACCAAGGTCGCAGTTTTATATGAGAACTGTGACAATGTCGCAGTGGTTTTATGAGGACTGTTGCCATGGCGCAGTCTTTTCTAAGGACTGCGACCAAGGTCGCAGTCTTTTCCTGAGGGCTGCTACCAGGGTCACAGTCCTAATTACACTAAAATTATATGATTTTTTAGGACTGCGACCATATTACAGTGGGCTGCGACCAAGTTGCAGTGGGTTTGCGACCATATTAAAGTGACAGCTGAGAGAGTCTCTCTCAGCTGGCGGCTGTGGTACATTTTTCACTATATATATATGTTTGTGTGTGTGTGTGTGGTGTGTGTGTGTGTGTGTGTGTGGGGTTACTGTACCTCAGCCGACAGCTAAGAGAGTTTCTTAGCCGGCGATGACGTGGCTGAATATATGCCACATATCGGTCGCAGAGTGTAGGCGCCAAAAAAATTAAAAAAATCTCGCCTAAAGAATTGTGAATCAAATTGACGAAAATACCCCTTTTTTTACTTCTAAACTAGCATAAACTCATCGACAATTAAAATTTACCTAAAAAATTTGTAATTTACAGAGAATTTTTAGTTGAATATATTTACAGTTATAAAATTCCTAATTCTACTACATCGAAAATATATAGAAAAATTTGGATCAAGATAATGTGAAATAAACAGCAGCATTGAAAAGTAAAAAACATGTTTGAAACATAAAAAAACTGTCATTTTTTATTTAATTTTTTATTATTTTATTTCGTGTTAATTTCAACTCATATAGGTTTAATAAAAGAAACTGAAATGAATAAAAAAAATTTACTGTGGGGCAACCGTATATTGATTTTTCTATTACAAATGTACAGTGTAAAAAAATAATGAAATACAATGGTTAATTATTTCGATTTCCTTATCCATAAAAAATTCATAACAGACGAAACATGATATCCTTCAGCACTCCGACGACAGACGCTGTCTTTTTTCACATGCCTTATGTAACAGAATTCTGACTGTTTTACAAAGTCTGCGATCAAAGTCACAGTCATACTATAATAAAACTTTCGAACATTGCTACCATGGTCGCAGACATAATATAATATAACTTTCAATTTTATATGACGACTGCGACACTAGTTGCAGTTATAGTATAACAAACTTTCTATCACTGCGACCATGGTCGCATACTTAATATAATATAACCTTCAATTTTTAATCACGTCTGCGACCCTAGTCGCATTCCTTATTCGCATAAAAATAACAGACGAAACATGCTATCGTTCAGCACTGCGACTGTTGACACTTAAAAAAGACAAGATTCTTATTGGTCTGAACAATGTCTAAACTTGTTGACATTTACAAAAGACAAGTGACAGACGAGCTGAAGACCAGTTTTCACCCATCTCCAAGGGACAAGGAAGCAACTTGGACTCCACTGATCCAGCAAGCAGACAGTGAACCCGGATTGTTTCTAAACAGACCTCAGCAGCAGTCTAAGGTGCTAGCACTTAGCATCGCATGAGCCCAAAGGGATAGCCTCGTTTGAGAGGCTAATATCACTCGACTTCGCCTCGAAGCCATCCAAAGCCTCGCCAAGAAGCCAACTGACAGCTTCGCCAAAAAGCCTCTTTTTCGGACTTCGCCAAGAATTGCCTCTAGCTCCGCCACGAGCTCAATGCGGGCAGTGCTGCTATGAATCTGTCACGGTCAACCTTTGACCAATCAGATCTCCGGATGAGGTCGGATCCAATCAGATCAAATCCAATTAAGATCAAATCAGAGATCAAATTTGGCAGTTGATTGCCACAATCTCTTGACTCTTCTAAAACGAGTAAGAAGATCAGGGGAAATCTTCCAACGATATGGAAAGGATCAAAACAGATCAAGAGGATCAACCGACCTGCCAATTCTAGCTCCGCAGAAGCTATCTTAGCCTCGCAGCAAGGCTACTTTCCAGATTTAAACAGATTTGATTCAATCTGTTTCCATATCCTCAAGGGACGATTATACCCTTGCTCTCCCTATAAATAGCCCGCCAGGGGTACAAGGAGAGGGGATCGATCAATCGAGAGAGAGAGAGAGACCACGCACATATACTAGAGGACTCCACAAGCAGAGGCTTCTTCAAAAAGCACCGTGCGCTCTCGAATTCAGAGACCTTTTAGAGAATTGCTTTCTCTATCCAGGGTGATGATACCCTAACATCGTCCTTCTTCTCAAGAATCTCCGGAACAGGCGAGAAGGAATTCCTTATTGAAGGCGATTTTGAGAAGCAGTAAGAGGGTTCTACCCACCCTTCTATTCTCTGATTCCCCGAACCAGGCGAGAAGGGAATCTCATCGCTCGCATCGTCAAAGGGACAAAGTGATCGCGCGCTGACCAGACTCCTATCGGCACACTTCTCCAGAATCTCTGAGGAGATCTACTTGTAATCTTTTTAAGAATACTTGTAATTTAGCTCCTCAACCTTTTTTTTTTTTTTTGTAAGTTTTCCCCCTTTGCAAACATAATGGAAAACAAGATGGCGACTCCGCTGGGGAAGAAATTCTCCACTGCCGAGAATCAAGTGTCGCAATGCGACGAACAGACCTTCGGGTCTAACTCTGAATTCAGAAAAGCCGGTGCAGCCAGAGCTTCTCTGGCTAAATCTTCAAGGAAAGTCTCTACGGAGACTGAAAAGGTTCTCTACGGACCTACTGCGGTTATTTGGCGCAACAAGGAAGCACGTCCGCAGTCTGATTCTTTTACTTGCGAGAACTTGGTGGTTCGGTTCGATCAAGCAAGATTTGAAGAAGTCCTCTCTGGGGTGGCCCAATGCTTCGAGCACGGAAGCATAGGAAGGTCTCCACGACCAAGGTTTCAAATCAGAAACCGGAAGTAGAATTCTGCCAACACCCCTCAGCCTCGTGTGTGGCTAATCAGGTTCTTTGCGAACCTAAGTCTCCTCTGCCAAGGCGGGTATGGAAGCCTAAACAGAAGTCTTCAGCCGAAGCTTCAGGCGTAGCAACGCCTAAACCGTGCCTCTCCCGCGAAGAGAAAGGCAAGATGCCTGTCTGCTCCAATCATAAAGTTACGACGGTAATCATACCGTCGTCCAATTCAAGGGCAGCGATGCCTCGCACCGGCCTCATTCTCATGAGCGAAGCTACTATACCACAGAGTACGCGCAGGGTGCATGACCGCAAAGCCGAAGCCAAAGTACCATCTAAGACTAATTGCCTTCGCAGCAGCATAGCGGGTAAAGCACCGCAGCGTGCTCCGCTTTCCAGTGCGTCAAGCACTAAGTTCGCGTCTAATGGCGAAGCTAGAACCAAAGCACTATTCAGTGCTAATCCCATCTACAGGGATAAAGGAGGCAGGACATCGCCCTATGTGCGACCCAAAGAGCCTTCGCGCTCGATTGCAGGGACCCAACTGGGTTCGATTTGAGGAAATTGTTGACAGATAGACAAACCTCTTCCCCCTGTTGTCAACAAGTGGGATGTCAGGTGGTGACACTCCACTCGGTCCATTGCCGGCTGGGACCAACTTCCACCACGCCTCCAAGACGACGGTCAGCTTTCGATCGACTATCGGTACAAGTCCCGGTGAAACATCGCAACAGGAGCATCTCGCGAGATCTACCCTCGGCATCCGTCAACATGACCGAAAGAGGACAAGAGTCCCCAGATCCAGACTACAGCCCAGGCTTAGGCGAAGTCTTGGTGCATAAGGAAGGTGTTTTCCGAAACACCAGATCCAGGGTGGCGATACCCCACACTTATGAACAGCCTTCTTCCTCGACGGCCCTAGCCCCGCCAGAGCCCAGGAGATCACTCCAATCATCGGACGAAGAAGATGAAGATAGTGGGTACGCCTCTTCGGCGACAGTCAGTTCGGTGCGAACAGACAGAGCATCAGTCAATATGGCTGATAACGTCAACGACGATCTTCGTCGGCGCCTGGAAGCTCAGGAGCAAACTTCCAGAACTCAGCAAGAGGCCCTGGACAATATTCAGCAGATGCTCGCTCGACTCCTCAATAACCAGAATAACAATGATGCCGGGAGCAATCACGATAAGGAGGAACACTTCAGCAATGAGCAACCAAAGCCGGAGAAATCCAAGGAGGGTTCTTCCTTAGACACCGAAGTCCTTAAGGGCCTCCAAGCTCAAATCGCATCCCTAGCTCAGAGGGATGAATTAAAGAAGGTAGGGGCAGTCCGTCCTTATCCACTGAGTGGGATTCGGTGCCATATCCACCGAAGTTCAAACTGTTGGCCCAAAAGGTTACACTCTCCAATTGTTTTGTGTTTTGATGATGACAAC
Source organism: Agave tequilana (assembly GCA_038442645.1). Taxonomy (NCBI): domain Eukaryota; kingdom Viridiplantae; phylum Streptophyta; class Magnoliopsida; order Asparagales; family Asparagaceae; genus Agave; species Agave tequilana. Next base: position 190,352 of record JAVJIF010004438.1, read on the forward strand.
CAAAGTAGAGCTATTTGGTACTAATAAGTTTGTTAAGATAAGTTTCAGGTTTGTACCATGTTTAGAGACCATTTGCTTAGCTATTGCAAGAACTTCTTAGTTCCACAAAGCAAGGAAGGCAAATTGCACATCAAGGAAGGATCATAGAAGAGAAGGCACTAGCAAGGCATTGGATGGCTCAAAGACTTGAAGATAGCTCAAGAAGTCTTCATGTAATTTGTTTTTCAGTTTATAGTATGTTAAAGAATAGTGGATAGGTTTGAAGCTCTATCACACACGTTTTTGCGCACATGCTCATTCCAAAATAATTTCTTATAAATTATACAAAAATATTTTGCATACAAGTTTTTGCCTACAAATACATCTTTATATTTTATACTATTCCCTGTTCAAAAGTATTTTTGTTAAAATCAAAATCCTCTTTGTTTTCTTTCTTAAAATTGATTTTTGACCTGATCTGGTCGACCGGACAGTCGACCGAGTCTGTGTCAGTCTGGTCCGGTCGACCGGACCAGTCGACCGCAGTTCTGGCAGAGGCACGTATCAGTGTGCATGTCTGCCAGTCGACCGGGGTGGTCGACCGAGATATTGTTTTTGCTCACAGGTTTTTCAGTCGACGGGGTCGGTCGACCGCTGGCCTATAACGGTCAAATTTTTGATCTACCGGTCGACCGGCCCAGTCGACCGATGTGTCCGTTGAACAGTAACGGGCAGATTTTTAGTGAGCTGTTTATTTTTGTCTTTTGTGTTTAAAAAGTCGTTTAAGGATATATTTTGATCTAATTACCTCCTAAACATCAGTAATTATGTTTTATCCTTAAACCCTAGCCCTCTCCTATAAATAGGGGTGTTTGGGGAGAGATTTGTTACAACAATTTTTTCTAGAAAATTCAAAAGTTTAAGGCTTTCAAAAGAGACTTGTTTCTTGGTTTTTGTGCTGAATTTCTCACTGATTTTCTGAAGGGTTTTCAAATACTCTCTGATTTAATTTTCTTTCTTCACTTACAACAAGAGCTTCATTCCTACTCAATATTCTCTAAGGACCTTTGTAAGGGAAGAGATATTTGAAAGAGAGAGTTTGTGGTCTTTTGACTACCAAGGAAATTACTTGTTCTTGAGATTGTAGGAGTTGGGTACTCCATTGTATTTGAGATCTTTGTGATAGTGGAAGTGGTCGGAATCCTTCTGGGGAAGGCGGGGAGTAGAGCTGGGTGCTCGAACCTCGATAACATATCCTTGTGTTTGCGATTGGTTTACATTCTTGCAATTCTTACTCTACTTTGATTGCACTTATTACTTGCTCATCATATTCATTGTCATACTTACTTGCTTGCATTCATCTTGTGATCCTTGTTTGTAATTGTTGTAGCTTTAAATTTTATTTGCCCTTTGATTAGCATTGTCACCTATTTACCCCCCCTCTAGGTGACTTTTCAATTGGTATCAGAGCTTGGACTCTAGGTTTGGCTTAACATCCATAGAGAGATCCTTAAAATTTTGCTAATCAACATTTTCATTCATCCATTCATCACTAGTAAACATGGCCGACAACATTAAATCCCCACCTAAATTTGATGGCCTCAATTTCCCAATTTGGAAGGTTAGGATGACTATATTTTTGCAATCTTTGGGTAGCTTAGTAGCCAAGTCCTTGACCAAACCCTATGAAACACCCGATGGTGATGAGAGCACTTGGACTGACCTTGACTTTAAACTATATGAGGCTAACTCTAAGGCCCAAAACTCCCTATTGACCGCCTTGAATGAGGATGACCTTACACGGGTAATTCATTGCCAATCCGCCTATGAGATTTGGCAACACTTATTGGTCACACACGAGGGGACTTCACAAGTCAAGAGAGCAAAGATAGATCTCTTGAGGTCCCAATATGAGTCATTTAAAATGCTTGATGATGAGTCTATTGATAGTATGGCTACAAGGTTTACTAAAATCACTAATGGTCTTTCTTCCTTAGGTGATGACATCTCCAACGATCAAAAGGTGCGGAAAGTAATTCGGGCTCTTCCTTCATCATGGGAGATCAAGGCCACCACCTTGAAGGAGTTGAACGACAAGGACGAGATGGACCTCATTAGTCTCATTGGGAACCTAAAAACCCATGAGATGGAGAAGAAGGCAAGAGAGGAGGTCACTACTTCAAAGAAGAAATCCATAGCCTTCAAGACTTCATCCACCAATGATGACGATGAAGATGACGAAGAAGAAGATGAGGAGCTAACTCTACTTGTGCGGAATGTCAAGAGGATGTACCGGAAGAACAAGCTCAACTTCCGGAGAAAATTTGAAGGCAAAGAGGAGCGGAAGATCATATGCTACAATTGCCGCAAACCCGGACATATCATGGCGGATTGTCCGGAGTTCAAGAAGAAATGACTTCCTCCTTCAAGCCAAAGAAGCCGGAGGAAAAGAAAGCCTACAAAGCAACATGGGATTCGGAAAGCGAGTCCGAAGAGGAGGTGGATCAAGCTAATATGTGTTTCATGGCAAACACACCCAAGGTAACCCCTCAATCCCTTGATGATGAAGATGATGATGTAAGTAAGGAAGTTCTAGTGCATGCTTTTGTAGAACTTTCTGAAACTTATGATAATAAGAAACTTGAATGCATAAAATTACAAAAAGAAGTTGCTTTTCTTAAGAATCAACTTGCCATTGTTTCTAAAGAAAAAGATGATATTTCTTCTAATTTCATTTCCATGCAAAAAGAATTTTGTGCCTACAAGAGTACTTGTAAGGCAAAATCTCTTATTATTGATGAAAAAGAAATTTCCTCTTTTAAATCCAAAATGAATGATTTTGAAAAAGTTTTAAATGATTGTGCTTTCAATACTAAGAAACTTGAGAACATATTTTCTAAAAAGCACACTTCACATGCTAAAATTTCACAAGATAAAAATTCTCATGCTAGCACCTCTCATGCTCATGCTCACAATGCTCATGCTCACAAATCACACACCCATTATGCTTTTAAATATGGTAGAGTATATAGATGCACATATTGTGGTAAAAATGGACATTTAGCTAAATTTGCTATGATCAACTAAATAGAACAAATAATCTTGTTTGGGTTCATGACACTAACCCTAGAGGACCCAAGAAAATGTGGGTACCAAAATCAAGTCTTAAATTGTTTGATGTAGGTACACACCAAAGCTCCAAGACGTAGGGAGCGGTGGTACCTTGATAGTGGTTGTTCAAGACACATGACATGGGACATCAACAACTTCACAACCCTATCAAGATACATGGAAGGTGGCACCGTCACCTTCGGGGATGACTCCAAAGGAACTATCATCGGTATAGGTAACATTCAAATTGGTGCATCTCCTATTATTGAGAATGTTGTTTTAGTAGATGGTTTAAAACATAATTTGCTTAGCATTAGTCAACTTTGTGATCGTGGACTTAAAGTTGTTTTTGATGATACTTCTTGTAAGATTTTTGATGTTAAATCCGATGTTTGTATTCTCACCGGTTTTCGTGATAATAATGTTTATATTATTGACATGCTTAATTTAGATTGTTCTACTAAATGCTTAAATGCTTTTGATGAAAATTCTTGGCTTTGGCATAGAAGATTAGGACATGCATCTTTTGACCATATTTCTAGGATTAATTCAAAGGAATTGGTGAAGGGTATACCTTGTTTGAATTTTGAGAAAGACCGCATTTGTAGTGCGTGCCAACTTAGGAAACAAACCAAGTCTTCCTTTAAACCAATCAAGGATATCATGTCAACTAGGCCTTTAGAATTAATTCATATGGATCTTTTTGGACCAACTAAAACTAAGAGTTTAAATGAAAGTAGATTTGCATTTGTTTAGTTGATGATTTCTCCCGTTTTACTTGGGTTTTCTTTTTACAAAATAAAGATCAAACTTTTTCTCATTTTAAAATTTTTCGAAAAAGAGTTGAAAAAGAAAAGGGTTTTCCGATTTTGAGAATAAGGAGTGATAGAGGTGGTGAGTTTGTTAACCAACTCTTCATGACTTATTGTGATGAAAAGGGAATTAAGCATGAAATGTCTTGTCCTAGAACTCCACAACAAAATGGAGTAGTAGAAAGGAAAAATAGAACACTTCAAGAGATGGTTAGGACAATGATAAGTGAATATGACCTCCCTCAATATTTATGGGCCGAGGCCGTAAACACCGCATGCTATATATCAAATCGTATTTATTTGTGCAAAATTCTTCAAAAACATCATTTGAAATGTATCATTCTAGAAAACCAAATGTTGCATATTTTAAAGTTTTTGGATGCAAGTGTTTTGTTTTGAATACTAAGGATAATTTGGGTAAATTTGATGCTAAGGCTTATGAGGCTATCTTTATTGGATATTCCTCTACTAGCAAAGCATATAGAGTTTTCATTAGATCTTCTCAAACCATTGAAGAATCCATGCATGTTAAGTTTGAAGAATCTAATGTGTTTGTTGAGAATGTTGTAGAGTTTGAACCATTAGGTGAAGACATGGAGAGACTATCCTTGAAGGACTCACCCGCTCAAGGAGAAAAGCTAGATCCTATTGGTGAAGTTCTAGAGGATAAGGAGGAAAGCACTCAACCGCTTCCTAAAGCTTGGAGATACGCTACAAATCATCCTAAGGAGCTCATCTTGGGTGATGCATCTAAAGGAGTCACTACGCGCTCCAAACTCCATGACCTATGTGGTAACTTTGCTTTCATTTCTCATTTTGAACCCAAAGGCATTCTCGAAGCCGAGACGGACCCATATTGGTTGCTTGCCATGCAAGAGGAACTCAATCAATTTGAGCGCAACCAAGTTTGGCACCTTGTTCCTAAGCCCCACGATAGACCAATAATTGGTACTAAGTGGATCTTTAGAAACAAGATGGATGAGTCCAGAAATGTCATTAGGAATAAAGCTAGGTTAGTGGCCCAAGGTTACACTCAAGTTGAGGGAATTGACTTTGAGGAGACCTTTGCACCCGTAGCACGGCTTGAAGCCATACGGATGACACTAGCTTTTGCATGTTTTAAAAATTTTAAACTTTTTCAAATGGATGTGAAAAGTGCATTTTTGAATGGTTTTATTAATGAAGAAGTTTATGTTTCTCAACCTCCCGTTTTTGTTGATCATGTTCATCCCGATTTTGTTTTTAAACTTGATAAAGCTTTGTATGGATTGAAACAAGCTCCAAGAGCTTGGTATGAAAGGCTTTCTAGTTTTCTCATTTCAAATGATTTTATTAAAGGCAAAGTAGACACAACTCTTTTTACTAAGCATGTTGATAATGACATTTTAATTGTGCAAATTTATGTTGATGATATAATTTTTGGATCTAATAATGAGCTTTTATGCAAGGATTTTGAGAAAGTCATGCAACTTGAATTTGAAATGTCTTCAATGGGTGAGCTTAATTTCTTCCTTGGACTCCAAATCAAGCAATTGCAAGACGGAACCTTCATTAACCAAGCCAAGTACGCAAAGGAGCTAGTAAAGAAGTTTGGGCTAGAAGGATCAAAGGCTTGCAACACTCCAATGGCAACTACAACCAAGCTTGATAAGGACGAACAAGGTAAAATGTTGATATTAAATTATATAGAAGCATGATAGGAAGTCTTTTATATTTGACGGCAAGTAGGCCGGATATCATGTTTAGTGTGTGTCTTTGTGCTAGATTTCAATCGTGTTCTAAAGAGTCTCATCTTATTGCGGTAAAACGCATTATTCGTTATATTAAAGGCACTATTGGAATGGGTCTTTGGTATCCGAAAACTAGAGATTTTTCAATGACTAGCTATTCGGATGCCGACTATGCGGGTTGTAGAGTAGATAGAAAGAGTACTAGTGGGACATGTCAATTTCTTGGTAATTGTCTTGTTTCATGGTCCTCTAGGAAACAAAATTCCGTAGCTCTCTCAACCGCCGAGGCGGAGTATGTTGCCACGGGGGCTTGTTGTGCACAAGTCCTTTGGATGAAACATACTCTCCTTGATTTTGATTTGCACTTTGATCATATAAAAATATTTTGTGATAATACTAGTACTATACACATGACCAAAATGCAAATCAACATAGTAAGACCAAGCACATTGAGATTAGATATCACTTTCTTAGAGATCATTTTGAGAAAGGTGATATAGATATTGATTATGTTTCCACGGATTTACAACTAGCCGATATTTTCACTAAACCTCTTGATTTTGCTAGATTTTCGTTTATTTGTGGAGAACTTAATGTTTGTATTATTGAATAGACATGTTTTTCATAACCCATTTTGATGTATGACAAAAAGGGGGAGAATAAGTTTACATGACAAAAATAAGTTCATTTGGTCTTGGTTCCATATGAATTTATATGCTTTAATTTTAAAGATTTGTTTTATGAGTTTTATGTTTATGTATGTATGAGTTTTTGAATTCATGTATTTTGAGAATTCTTGTGTTTTAGTTGTTTTGGTATTTTTGGTATCAAGAGCAATTTTTGTGTTTTATATTAGTTTCAATAATTGGTGCATCATTTCAATTATTGGTATCTAGAGCATATTCTTGTGTTTTATGTATAGCATAATTTGAGGGGGAGTTTTCTCCTCCCTATATTTTTGTTTATAGCCTATTTGTTTTGTCATCATCAAAAAGGGGGAGATTGTTGGCCCAAAAGGTTACACTCTCCAATTGTTTTGTGTTTTGATGATGACAAACCAAAGTAGAGCTATTTGGTACTAATAAGTTTGTTAAGATAAGTTTCAGGTTTGTACCATGTTTAGAGACCATTTGCTTAGCTATTGCAAGAACTTCTTAGTTCCACAAAGTAAGGAAGGCAAATGCACATCAAGGAAGGATCATAGATGAGAAGGCACTAGCAAGGCATTGGATGGCTCAAAGACTTGAAGATAGCTCAAGAAGTCTTCATGAAATTTGTTTTTTAGTTTATAGTATGTTAAAGAATAGTGGATAGGTTTGAAGCTCTATCACACACGTTTTTGCGCACATGCTCATTCCAAAATAATTTCTTATAAATTATACAAAAATATTTTGCATACAAGTTTTTGCCTACAAATACATCTTTATATTTTACTATTCCCTGTTCAAAAGTATTTTTGTTAAAATCAAAATCCTCTTTGTTTTCTTTCTTAAATTGATTTTTGACCTGATCCGGTCGACCGGGACAGTCGACCGAGTCTGTGTCAGTCTGGTCCGGTCGACCGGACCAGTCGACCGCAGTTCTGGCAGAGGCACGTATCAGTGTGCATGTCTGCCAGTCGACCGGGGCGGTCGACCGAGATATTGTTTTTGCTCACAGGTTTTCTCAGTCGACCGGGTCGGTCGACCGCTGGCCTATAACGGTCAAATTTTTGATCTACCGGTCGACCGGCCCAGTCGACCGATGTGTCCGTTGAACAGTAACGGGCAGATTTTTAGTGAGCTGTTTATTTTTGTCTTTTGTGTTTAAAAAGTCGTTTAAGGATATATTTTGATCTAATTACCTCCTAAACATCAGTAATTATGTTTTATCCTTAAACCCTAGCCCTCTCCTATAAATAGGGGTGTTTGGGGAGAGATTTGTTACAACAATTTTTGCTAGAAAATTCAAAAGTTTAAGGCTTTCAAAAGAGACTTGTTTCTTGGTTTTTGTGCTGAATTTCTCACTGATTTTCTGAAGGGTTTTCAAACTCTCTGATTTAATTTCTTTCTTCACTTACAACAAGAGCTTCATTCCTACTCAATATTCTCTAAGGACCTTTGTAAGGAAGAGATATTTGAAAGAGAGAGTTTGTGGTCTTTTGACTACCAAGGAAATTACTTGTTCTTGAGATTGTAGGAGTTGGGTACTCCATTGTATTTGAGATCTTTGTGATAGTGGAAGTGGTCGGAATCCTTCTGGGAAGGCGGGGAGTAGAGCTGGGTGCTCGAACCTCGATAACATATCCTTGTGTTTGCGATTGGTTTACATTCTTGCAATTCTTACTCTACTTTGATTGCACTTATTACTTGCTCATCATATTCATTGTCAAACTTACTTGCTTGCATTCATCTTGTGATCCTTGTTTGTAATTATTGTAGCTTTAAATTTTTATTTGCCCTTTGATTAGCATTGTCACCTATTCACCCCCCCCTCTAGTGACTTTTCACAAACCGCCAACGCTGCATACCTATGATGGAAAGAGCTCGCCAAATCAACACATCTACTATTTCCGGTCTCAGACTGGTAATGTTATAAGCAATGACGCCGTCATGGCTAGGCTGTTCATTGGCACCTTAAAGGGGTGGCATTTGACTGGTTTCGCAGTCTTCCCCCGGGGTCTATCAACTCCTGGATCGACCTGAAAACTCGGTTCCTCTCTCGTTTCTATGAGGACGATACCGAAGTGACCATGGACAAGCTCCTCTCCACTGTGCAGAGGAAGGGCGAATCTGTCTGTGACTATATTGAACGGTTCAGAAACTTATCCTTGATGTGCCCAGCAGGGATGCCATTACCCATGCTCTTGCAGACATGCAGACACAACTTCCTAGACCAAGTGGAAGTTCGCATGGGGGCTGTCAAAGCCCACACCTAGAAAGAATTGGTCGAACAAGCTGAGATAGCCGAGAAGTCGGCTAAAAAGTTCGAACCATCCGCCCCTAGAGGCAAGTGGGGGATGAACAGCAAAGGGCGTAGCGACCTACCGCAATCTTCTCAAGCTAAAGGCAAAGAGACTATGTCTGTGAAACTATCCGGAGATGTGCAATCGAAGGCCAAGAAGAGCGGCTTCGACAATCAGGAACCTAAGTTCCCTCCAAAGCAGTACTCGTTCAAAGACGATCAGGTGGTCACCATATTCCATCTGCTCCACAAAGGGAACAAAATGAAGCTGCCGGATGCTCGGCGTCCCAATGAGATAGGGCGCACAAACGACCCTAAATACTGCCTCTACCACAGGATGATCCACCATCCTACTGACAAATGCTATGTCCTCAAGGACAGAATACAAGCCCTGGTCGATGCCGGAGTTCTGACGTTGAAGACGGAGCAAAAGAAAGTCACTGCCAATATGGTAACTCTTGAGTTCGGCAAAGCTCCAAAGATCACAGTTCCTGACGGGACTTATGCAGCCCCTGCGCCACGGTTGGAAGTCAAGCATCCTCCAGCTATAGCTCAACATAATAAGGGTCTTGTTCCCTTAACATTGGAGACAGGGGAAGTCATGTGGATACATCCGGACCTCGTCCAAGACGTACAGCGGGATCCAAAGCAGCCCAACTCAAAGGACAAGTCTTGCAATGTCATCTCCATCCTGCCAGACGACGGCAATCTTACATCGGCTTCCCTCAGTGATTCAGAAGGAGAAAAGCTTGCTTGCGCAGCGCAAGCCGATACGCCTCAACAAACGGGCACCCGATCCGGAAAACCATACTTGAGGCAGTATGAAAAGTCTACTGACGAGATACAACAGCAAACGACGTCAGTACAAGTATCAGCATCCACTCCAATCCCAGCCAAAGGGAAAGAAAAGCCTAAGGAGGTACGATTCGACCATGTGTTGAAGAAACCACCAGGCCAAGGGTTTGATACGCCCTTTCGGTTTGACATATTGGCTCAGCTGGCCAATATCCCAGCTCGTATCACTATACACGAGCTCCTTCGCCTCTCAAAAGAGACAAGAGAAGCACTCAGGGATGCGCTAGCCAATTCAGAATCCTTTCTGACATGCATGCCTGAAATCCCTAATGATGACGCTCAGTCTTCCTGCCCAGAATGTCATCATGCACAATCAAAGGTGCCCGTTATTACCTTCACAGCGGAAGATATGCTTCTCAAAGATAACAAGCACGATCGACCTCTGTACTACACCGGATATATCGGTTCAACATGCATTGAAAGAATACAAGTCGATCCGGGGTCCGCACTCAGCATCATCCCCAAAAGGCTTCTCTACTTCCTCGGCATACCATTGTACAGGTTGTCCGCAACCACTACTACAATATACGGTTTCAACGCCGGGAGCAGTCATCCACTGGGGAAAATCCGACTCCGTTGCAAAATCGGGAGTCTGAAGTCAGAAGTGACATGTTATGTCATTGATGCTGATACATCATATAACCTGCTGCTAGGACGACCATGGATCCATGCCAACTGGATCGTCCCTTCCACCCTCCATCAATGCTTCAAATATGTTGAAGATAATGCGACAGTACGAACTGTCTTTGCTGAGAGACAACCATTCAAAGGAGTGGAAAACTACTTCACTGACGCTCTCCTATATCAAGAGGCCGGTGGAGCACTTAAAGAATCGTTGCCGGACGATGATGAAAGTGGCAACGAGGCGGATTCAGAATCCGAAACAGGCATGCCAGCCATTCTGATTGGTGAACCAGTTATAGCATGTCTCAATGACCCCCTATGTAATACTCCTTCAGAGGATGAAGGTGAATGGGTAATTAATGATAATATTTCTTTCGATTATCCTGCGAGTATTGGGTCGATTAAATCCATTACGGATAGCTCTCTGCACATGCCTTTACACAAGCCAAGTGCGTCCAGTACGCCCATGGAATCCGCAGAAGGAGCTGTCTTGGTGATCCCGCCATCCAAAGAAGGTCAGTTACCGATAATCTTCGGTAGAACCCGACCACGGGGACCCGTGGTCACAGATTCAAGTTCAGACTCAGACACTCCACAATTCTTTCATTACGCGCGGCCAGCGCGCCATATTATGAAGAAAATGGGGTACAACTTGAAGCATGGAGCAGGCCTGAATTTCGGAAAAGGACGGCGCGGTTTGATGCGGAACTTTGTGCCTAAAGGGAAGCCTGCAAATTACTATGATAGTACACGCAGGGGGTTGGGTTACGTCACGCCCACATCGCTAGCAACGGTTCAAGCCAAGGACGATGGATCAGCTCCATCACATTCGGCTTCATCCTCCGAATGGGACTCCGATATCAGCATAGGAGGAATGTTCAAGGACCTCACTGCTAATATGACCTCAAGCAGTCAATTGGAGCCCGCAGAAGCCACTGATGAGGAACCATGGGCCCAGCAATTAGACCTTCAATGGAAAAAACGATTCGAACTGCGCGAGCCACCTACTGAAGATAAGGTGATGCAGGTCAACTTGGGTAGTCAAGACCACCCTAAGCCCATCTTTATAAGTGAAAGCCTATCACTTACAGAAAGGGAAGAATTGATAATACTCGTAAGAGAGTATATAGACGTCTTCGCATGGAGCTACGAAGACATGCCCGGACTTGATCCACAGGTCGCTATGCACCGCCTAAACATCAAGCCTGACGTCAAGCCAGTCAAGCAGCAACAACGTCGGTTTCGCCCGAACATTATGGAAGCTATTGAAGCCGAAGTTCACAAGCTCATTGCATGTGGCTTCGTCCGGGAGGAGCAACATCCAGATTGGGTGGCTAATATAGTCCCCGTCCTCAAGAAGAACGGAAAAATACGGATCTGCATCGACTACCGTGATCTCAATACGGCCTGTCCCAAGGATGAATTTCCGCTGCCCATCACCGATGTCATGATTGACAACATATGCGGGTTCGAAAGGATGTCTTTCATGGACGGTTTTTCAGGGTACAACCAGATTAAGATGTATCCCGACGATGAGAAGCATACTTCGTTCCGAACACAATTGGGGGTATACTGCTACACTGTAATGCCCTTCGGACTGAAGAACGCCGGAGCAACCTATCAGCGGGCAATGAGTATGATCTTTCGCGATCATCTCCGAAAAACGGTGGAGTGCTATGTTGACACATCGCCGTCAAAAGCCGCAACAAGAATGAACATCTTCGCGACCTGAGAACGATGTTCACATAATGCGAGCTCATCAACTGAAAATGAACCCGACAAAATCCTTCTTGGGAGTGTCAAGCGGCAAATTGCTTGGGTTTATTGTCACATCAAAAGGAATTCATCTTGACCCAGACAAGGTCAAAGCTATTCAGAGCATGCCTCTGCCAAGGAACCTCAAAGAGCTCAGAGGCTTGCAAGGCAGGCTGGCCTATATCAGAAGATTCATCGCAAATCTCTCAGGCCGCTGTCAGCCGTTCACCCGGCTCATGAAAAAGGGTACTTCCTTCGTATGGGATCAAGCTTGTCAGGAAGCTTATGAAGACATCAAGAGGTACCTCACAAAGCCTCCAGTCTTAGTGGCCCCTATATCAGGGAAGCCATTCCTGCTTTATGTAAAGGCTATGGACTACTCCCTCGGTGCCCTCCTCGCTCAAAAGGACGACAATGGCCACGGGCAGGCCATTTATTATCTGAGCAGAACTCTCATAGGAGCGGAATCTCGCTACAACCCTATCGAGAAAGAGTGTTTAGCTCTTGTCTTCGCTGTCCAGAAGACACGACATTATTTGGTCGGCCAGACCATACATGTCATCTCCAGAGTAAATCCATTGCGTCTTCTTATGACGAAGCCAGGATCATTGAATTCAAGATTGGCTAAGTGGGCACTTTTATTGTCTCAATACGACATGATCTTCACGCCTCAGAAGGCGGTTAAAGGCCAGGCCCTTGCAGAGTTCTTGGCTGCTCATCCAGTTCCGGAGCATTCAAAACTTCACGAAGACATCCCTGATGAGGTCTTCGAGTCTAATGCAACCTCAGAAGAGGAAGTATGGCAGATGTTCTTTGATGGAGCATCGCGAATGGGTCCTAAAGGCAAGATTATTGCCGGAGTGGGGTTGTATTTATCTTCCCACAGAATCAAGTCCTGCCCAGAGCATTTTCTCTGACAGAATCGTGCTCGAACAATGTAGCAGAATATAATGCTCTGCTCATTGGTCTTCAGCTCGCCCATGGAATGGGGGTATGCTACCTCGAAGCTTATGGCGATTCAAAACTGATCATCAATCAGGTTAAAGGCGAATACGAAGTCTGCCATGAGGACTTGGTGCCCTATTACCATACAGCCATCGAGTTGGCTAACCTATTTGAAGTTTTTACATCGGGCATGTGTCTCGATCTCAAAATACCAAGGCGGACGCTCTTGCTGCGTTAGCAACAACGCTAGCCTTGCCAGCCGACACCGAGTATCACCTCACAGTCGCAACTCGACATCTTGTATGCTTCAAGCACATGCTAAGAACTCGAGAAGTCTATAATGTCTCCACGAATCTTGAACCAAGAGACTGGCGCTTTCCTCTCATCGACTATGCTTTGCACGGTCTGCTTCCAGACAATCCTAAAGAAGCGGCATCTATCAGACGAAGGTCTCTCCGTTTCTACTACGATCCGACTCTGAAGACACTTTACCGTCGTTCATATGACGGTGTCCTCCTCCGTTGCCTTTCTCATTCAGAGGCACAGGAAGCGCTTAAAGAAGCGCACGACGGCACTTGTGGAGCTCATCAGCCAGGTCCAAAGCTTAAAGACAGGTTGCATAGGCTAGGATATTATTGGCCAACTATGATAGCCGACGCCATCCAATATGCACGAAGGTGTAAAGCATGTCAGATTCATGCGGACTTCATACACCAGCCTTCGGAGTTGTTCCACCCGACTGCTGCTTCATGGCCATTTGAAGCATGGGGAATAGACGTCGTAGGGCCAATCAGCCCTTCTTCGATAAAGGTCACCGGTTTATCCTAGCAATAACCGACTACTTTTCAAAATGGGCGGAGGCTATACCACTGGTTGAAGTCAAAACCTCCAATGTGGTTCACTTTATCAAGCACCACGTCATCCATCGATTTGGTGTCCCTAGGCGGATCATCCACGACAACGGTCCCCAATTCATAAGCCAAGTATTCTATCGGTTCTGCGATAAATACCGAATTCAGAATGCGGCTTCAACTGCCTATAATCCTGCTGCTAATGGCTTGGCGGAAGCATTCAACAAAACAATCATCAAGTTGCTCAAGAAATTCGTCTCCTCGAATAAGCGAGATTGGGACGAAAAGCTCGGTGAATGTCTTTGGGCCTACCGAACCACGGTTCAGATACCGACAGGCAATACGCCTTTTTCTCTGGTATATGGGTGCGAAGCAGTCATCCCGTTGGAAATCCAGATGCCGTCATTGCGAGTGGCTCTGACCACCAAGTGCACATTAGAAGACAATGATCGATTGCGCCTTCAAAAGTTCGAAGCCCTGGACGAGAAGCGGCTCCAAGCGCAGCAACATATTGAGCTATATCAAGCTCGAATCTCAAAAGCCTTCAATAAGAAGGTCAAACAGAGAGTCTTCCAGAAAGGAGACCTGGTCTTAGCCGTCAGACGACCGATGATTATGACGCACAAGACCAAAGGCAAATTTCAGCCTAAATGGGAAGGACCGTTTGTAATAGAAACAGTCTATTCAAATGGAGCATACCGCCTCACGACTGCAGAGGGCGACCTACTCATGATGCCGATCAATGGCAAGTTCTTAAAGAAGTATTATCCTTAATCAAGAATCCTTCTCTTGATCAAGTTAACACTACACCTCTGATCAAGATCTCCGTGTCTGGAGCACACACAAAGAGAGCCTTTCTCTTCCTCCAAGTGAGGTCATACAGCCGAAAACCAACAGGAACCTGGCCGCGCACCGGTTATCCTAAAGGGGAATCAAGGTTATGCAGACATTAACCTAATAATCCAATATCCTTTAACAATTAAGGATAGAGGAAAATGTTGGCCTATAAGCCCAACATAAGTCCTCGACAACTCATCATGCTGAGGGGAAAAGCATGGCTAGCCCAATTCAAACGGTAGTTGGTAAAGGCATATCAAACCGTTGACAGCTGGGATTTGCTAAAAATCCTAAGGGACCAGTTCCCATTTGATTCCCTCTCCAAAATCACTTACCAATTCTCATCCATAGGATGGTAAGGCCACATATATCCCGCTGTTATGTTAACCTTAAACCTATGACAGCAGTCCCCTCATTTCTCCTCGTGAGAACGAGACCTCCAAAGTCACTTACCAATTCTCATCCATAGAATGGTAAGACCACAAATACATTTTGCTGTTACGTTAACACTAAACCTATGATAGTGATTCCCTCGTTTCTCCCCGTGAAAACAAGACTTTTCCCAAAACTCCATTGCAACCTTGAGCTTGGTGGCGTCTCATCCGGTTATGTCATTGCGACCTCTGAACCAGTAGACAGCTAAGTCTCAATCCCGAGCCCTGTTGACATTTACAAAAGACAGGTCTCGATACTCGTTGACATTTACAAAAGACGGGTATCATCTATTTTGAGCTTGTTGACATTACAAAAGACAAGTCTCAATTCCGAGCCCTGTTGACATTTACAAAAGACAGGTCTCGATACTCGTTGACATTTACAAAAGACGAGTATCACCAATTTTGAGCTTGGTGGCGTCTCATCCGGTTATGTCATTGCGACCTCTGAACCAGCAGCTAAGTCTCAATTCTGAGCCCTGTTGACATTTACAAAAGACAAGTCTCGATACTCGTTGACATTTACAAAAGACGAGTATCACCAATTTTTGAGCTTGGTGGCGTCTCATCCGGTTATGTCATTGCGACCTCTGAACCAGCAGACAGCTAAGTCTCAATTCCGAGCCCTGTTGACATTTACAAAAGACAGGTCTCGATACTCGTTGACATTTACAAAAGACGAGTATCACCAATTTTTGAAGCTTGGTGGCTTCTCAACCAGTTATGTCATCGCGACCTCTGAACTGGCAGATAGCCAAGTTTCACTAATTTTGAAGCTTGGTGGCTTCTCAACCAGTTATGTCATTGCGACCTCTGAACTAGCAGATAGCCAAGTTTCATCTACCATTGAGCTTAGTAGCGTCTAATCGGTTATGTCATTGCGACCTCTGAACCAGCGGACAGCTAAGTCTCAACTTTGAGCCTGTTGACACTTACAAAGACAGGACTCACCGATGCTTGCTGACATTTACAAAAGGCAAGTATCTCCCCTTCAGCCCCACAAAGGGCTAACCTCGAGATCGCTGACGTCTTAATCGGTTATGTCATTGCGACCTCTGAACCGACGGATAGCCACGTCTCAAAGATTACGTCCTCAAGCAAGAACAAGATTGGGGATTCGACAGAAGCCAAAACAAAAGAAAGAATTTCCATTAATTCCAAAAGATAGGGACACATGGAGGCACGTATACAACGACCTACAAGCGTACAATGTACGATCTGAGCCGCTCTCCGAGGGCATTCAGCCTCGTCTTCCTGTCATCAGCAGCCTGGGCAAGCGCTTGTAACCTCAGCTCAGCCTCATCAAAGTCCACCGCCTGGGCCAGACGAGCTTCAACTTCCGCCAAAATGCCCTCTGTGACAACTCCTGCCGCGCAAACTCCTCACTCTGAGCTCTGAGCTCTTCGAGTTGCGCAGTTTCCTCAAGACGCACCGGTATGGCCTTGGATAAGAGGAGATTTGCTTTCCTGATCATTTCCTCAGCCTTCGCAATCTTATCCTCAGCACCGAGAAGAGCACTAGTGGAAGCGTCAATTGTACTTCCAACCTCCGCTTGCCTTGTTTCCAAGGATTTCAAATCAGAAGAGACGGCCTTAGCAGCCTCTTGAGCGGCAAGCCGGGCCTCGTGCTTTCGGGCAACAAGACAAGCAAGCTGCTCGTCAGCTAAGGACGCGGGTCTGAGCGATAGAGATGGCGCCACTCCTCTACAGCCTTCTCAAGGTCATCCACCAGGAGTTCTAAGCAGCAGCCTGATGATACCCCTCAAAGTCCCGAATACTCTCAACGTCACGGGAGAGGACCACCTTCAGTTTTGAGAATGGTACAGGCGAGCCCTTCAAAACTAGGACGATGATTCGCTCCAAGCTTTTATAAAAGCTATCGACCAGGTCGCCTATGTAATCATTCTCGGCCTCAGCCATTTCGGGCAGGGAGGCAACCTCAGAATAGTCCACCAACCTGGTCGACGCCGTCGCAGAGAGAAGCAGGGGAACACTGACAGTAGCAGGACTAGTCGAAGGCGATCTCGGCGGAGTCCTCATCGAAACCAGCACGCCAGCCACCGCGGAGGTAGGAGTGGCAACCACCTCTTGAGCAGCAGGCTCAACCACAGGGTTGGAGAGGTAGGGTTTGCAATCACCCTCAGTGCCGCACTCGGCAAAACAGTCCGCACCTCACTCGTTGATGTGATTGGGAGTGAGGATACCTCCGGGACTGCCGTCCCTTCAACCCCTGGTCTTTCAGCTAATTTAGGCTGATAAGAAGGAAGGTCGCCATACAGCGCGTCCAACACAGCAGCATCCGCCGTGGCCGAAGTGCTCGTGTCACCCCTCGATCCCCAGGAAGATCTACCGGCTCCCTTGAAGCTGATGCATCTTGAGGCCGAACACTTGTAACAAGACTGTAGTTAGTCGGGACACTACATACAGAAGAAGCCAAGAGGGTACGATAATACCAAAGGATGATGTTGCCTCGAACATCTCGTCGGCCGCACCGGTCTCCAGGGGCTCCATCGGAAAATTTTTGCCTGAATCAGCACGAACAACCGGCTCGCCTTCGCTTGCCGAATATCCTGTAGACCACCCGATAGAGCTCGACGCCTCAGGACTTCTTTTAGAAGTCCCAACGCCTGAAGGACCAACATCAGCCGCGCCACTCCCAGACTCTTCCGAGTGAGCAGGGAACCGGCTGCAGCCCCATAAGTGAATAGGGGATCATAATGTCCCCTTGTTCTCCAGCTGCCTCAGCTCCTACAATCAAAAAGGATTGATGATAAGTCAATGGGAACGCACAAAAAGGCGTATTATATGAACAAGGTTAACCTTACCCAGACCTGGAGCGAATTCACCACTAGTCGGTTTAGCGACCGACGGTTCAGCTGCTAGTGCGGCAGCAGGAGGAATCGCTGTAGAGGGGTAACCCTCTACGACAATCGTAGGAGCTTGGCGACGGGGCTTCTTCGCCAATGACTTCCTACGAGATCCGCTACCTGCCCGCTTTCTCTTGAAGTGGACGTCAGAATCCTCTTCTTCTACTCCTCCCGCACGTCGTGGGGAAGACGTCCCCACCACACCAGAGCCAGCCGCAGGAGTATCAGCTCCAGCCCCCATCTCGAAGCGAGGACTCCCCGCATCAGAAGCCTCGCTGTCATCCACAGCGATGAATTCTTCCAAGCTACACGAACCCGTTTGCCTTCTCTCTTATCAGAGGCTTTTCGCCTCAGTCGCTGAGAGATTAACTTCACACCCGAACTGTTGGCGTTAAATCCAGGAGGTGTGGAGTTGGAAGCCGCGTACCACTGGCAAAAGCACAGGGTCGTCGAGAGGCCGGGATCCTGCAGCGGCGTGCGTAGCCACGCCCCAGTGCCATCCGCAGTGAAGAACCGCCATGCACGGGCCCCATCAATAAGACTCCCCATGAAAGCCAGGTCCGAATTGGGGTTGCCCACATACAGCTGGTCGTACCCGAATTGGCGGGCAAATCGACTCGGGACGTAGGGTTCCAGGTAGCAGATATCCCCACTCCTGTACAGCAAGTGCGAGGGCCGGATGCTGACCAGCCACTCGAAAACGCCTCGACTCATGGGAGACCGCCCTGACTCCGCATCTCGGAATTCCTCGTTGTATCCTGCACCCGAATGCGAGGAAAACAGCGGAACAGGCTATAAGCGTCATGACGACGCACTAACTTCCGGGCCTCGGCCACGTAGGTTTCATCTAAGAACAACCTTCGAATCGGCGGAGAAGCGCCGTTCGAACACCCTGCGGAGGGTCTTCCCCAGCTCCAATCCAAGTAGGACAGTGTAGGGCGAACCACGCCATCAAGTAGGTGTACGGCAGACCCACCCTAGGATTGGGTCCATCGCAAGGAAGGATAGCACTCTTCCCACGTCTTGTCGCCGGCGGCCTGCAGAAAGCCTCCGTTAATGCGCGAAGGCCTCTTTGAATACAGCACACCATGGCCGGGAGAAGACCCAGACGGTGGCCATGGGCCAAGCGAACGGCGGGTAGCAGAACATTCGGATGGACGATGTCACCCGAGGAAGAAGGCACAACACACTTCTTTAACCAGACGGTTAAGAAACCGGCCAGCAGCGCCTTTCGAGACATAGGCCGACGGGCCTGATGGTGAAAGCTCCGAAGGGTATCACCCTTCTCATAGGGACCAGCGTCTTCTGTTACGACGATATCCCTTTGGAGACACATCTCCATCCTTTCAACTATATCGCCATCAGCAACTCCGCGATGAGCTGCTTCAGGAGCATTCTTCATGTCTGGGAACAGGTAACTTCCCCAGCTCTTAAGCTCTTCGAGCTACCCTTGCCACCACCGTGGATGCTGGAACAGATATGCAAGTGGCACATCAACTCCCGATAAGTCTCGAGCAGCGCAGGCTCCTGTTTCTCCAGAATAGCCAACTCCGCCTCACAGGGAAAGTACTCTTCGTATGAAGAGACCCGAAAGGCAGAGCAGAGATTTCCCACATCTCATGCAAAGCCATGCCCAACTCGCCAACCGGGTGAAGAAGGTCCCCGAAGCCGGGCAGTACAACTCAAGGATGGCGTAGAAGCACGCCACCTTCATCTCAATGCCGTAGCAGGTCGCCCTGACGGCCTCATAGAGATTCAGCTCCTCTAAGTCCTCCTCGAAGTGAGCGAGGATATAGTTGGTCAAGTCCGCCCACCATGTCTTAGGAGGATGAACCCAACCGGGAGCCCTGAAGTCAGTGGCAGGGTAGTTCCCGTCAACTGCGCAGAATTGAGTGCCAAAGGTCTGCGCCACAGCCGGGTTCTCTCCCACTGGAAGTTCCCGCGATACCTTCCCAGGGTATAGCCCTATTATGCTGAGGGGAGGACCCGCCCTTGAATAGCCAGACTGAAAGGTCCATCTCCCAACATGGACAGATTCGACGCTTCGGCTTACGCCCCACACCATCTTCCGAGCCTGAGTCACATTCACAAAGGAAGATAGAGGAAAGTGCCGCTTAGTCGACGGAAGGTAAAACTTCTCACCATCCAGTTGAAAGATTCATTGTCCTTCGCCTGCCTGCAACTGGCGATCGGGATCAGATGCAGCATCCCCGAACATAAAGTCGGGCTTCCTGTAAGTCCGACGGTCAATATCCTCAAGAGGAGCCGTGGTCAAGATACTCCGCGTGGTCTGCGGATGACCGCCTTGGATGAGTGTATCCCGGACAAGGGAGCTCCGCTCACTGAACAAAGAAGCCTGTCCATGGAATTGCAGGCTGAGATTACCATCTGCTCCACTAGTCAGCCCAAACAGACTGCTCAGGAGATCGGGAGCGTAATGCACTGCAAAGACAAAAATGAACTATTATTAGTTCAACAATCAAGTGGATACGAAGACATAAAAATTCACTAAGGCATAGCCTCGCTCAGCGAGCAAGGCCAGCAAGGCGATAGCTTCGATGAAGCTTGATCTAGCGGATAAAACTGCATTTTTGCAGAAGGCGTCCTAAGTACCAACTTCGCTTAAGCAGGAAGTGGTATAGCCCTAAGGGCTAACGTCACCAAGAGGGCGTCATGGTCAAAAGTCACCCTTCGTGGCCATGACTGAAGGAACAGACCTATATCCTGTTCCTCAACAGGATGGAGACGGCCCGAGTAATGGCTTCGTACGAAAGCCTAAGAAGAAGAACTGTTCGGTTCTTAATTCCCCTGTGCAAGGAAAATAGGGAGGTTCAAGGAAACAAGTTCCCTAATGAGGACGGATCATATTCAATCGTCCTAATCGCCAAATGTCGGCTCCAAAGGAGAGAGACCACAGTCTCTAATCAGATAGG
Organism: Agave tequilana; assembly: GCA_038442645.1. Taxonomy (NCBI): domain Eukaryota; kingdom Viridiplantae; phylum Streptophyta; class Magnoliopsida; order Asparagales; family Asparagaceae; genus Agave; species Agave tequilana. The sequence continues at coordinate 211,027 of JAVJIF010004438.1, forward strand.
AAAATCCCTTACCGGCGATTGGTCGTTCGATGACCGGAGGAGGAGAAGGACCCTCCGCTGCAGAGGTTACGATCTCTTTTCCCGCTCGTCTCTTGGGCGCCATTGAAGAACTGTGGAAGTTCTTGAATTCCTGAACGAAGAAGAAGAGGAAGAGGGAAAGTCAAGAAATTTCTCTGAAAAAGGAGATCTTTCCTGTTCAGCCGATCGGGCTTTTATAGGCCAATCAGCGCCTGAAACGAGGCCTCGAAAAGGGCGTATGCCGCCATTTCGAATTAATTCGAAACGCCGCCCAAAGCGCCTTCCCGAGAAGCGCTGCTTCGATTCCGCTAAGGGTTAACTTCGCCACAAGTTAAAGTGCGGGCTTCGCACAATCCTTCAAGGACTTCGCCGAAAGGTTTACCTTAGCCCTCTAAAAAGCGCTGACATGCCAGTCTCGCGAAGATCACTCAAAGAAAGGACTATGTCCTTAACTCCGCATACAGTTAGCCCCGCTATGGCCAAACCCTCAAAGAAAGCAAGCGAGGTCAGATGATTAGAAGATGAACTTTCATTGATTTTAAAAAAAGAAGGGTACATTGATATTACATCGAAGTTGTGTTTCATATAACACACCCAGTTGCTCGACAGGGAATTTATGCAAAAAGCATACAAGTGGTTTTATCCGCTTCTAAGTCAAACCGACTGGACAAAGGAGGCCTTCCTCCTGCACAAGGCTGTAATCAGTGGTGCCGCAAGGACACGGTCATTATTCTCCACAAAAATGGCAGGTCTTGCCAGGCCATTTTGTTGAAGCCTGGCAATAGAAACCTATCGCCGCCAACACGATAGATCACGTATAATGGGAATCGGCAGTGGTACCAGTGATCTAACGGGTGTGAGGCCCGCCTTCCCAAAGGATCGCCCCTAGAGGCCACCAAAGTTGAAAGTTGGCAATGATGCCAGTGATCTCACAAGTGACGCCCACTACCCCGAAACGGATCATCTCCGACAAAGCGGCTACCAGCCTCACCTCAGAACGAATCATCTCGTATAAGAGGCTGCCAATAGCCTCTGGGACACGCACCCGCTGCCCCGAATTGTTCCTCCTGCTTAAAAGTAAAGCTTCAACCGGGGAAGCATAAGGCAATTTTATGGTTCCTTCCATCAAGTCACAAGATTGGCGAGCATAGCCCACTGCAATGCAAATCAGAACAGATTAGCAGTTAAGCACAGGAAAGACTGCAAATCAGAATCTTTTGGGTCAAAGCAATCCAATTTCAGTAAAAGCAGAGGACAAGCCTCGCCTGCACAGCACTGATGGGCTGGCTCAACAAACGCCAAGTCCAAGCCTCACCTATATGGCTAGCCAGACTGACCCCGTGGGATGCAGTCTTAGCTCCGCCTATATGGCAAGACTGGCTCAACTATTGAAGAGACCAAGTCCCAAGTTCTGCCTGCGCAGCGGACTCAACATGCAATGATCTTTCTGTGATCAAGTCAGAATGATAGCTTCACTGGGAAGCTATGTCAAAATCCTTCTCTGCAGATCAGTTAAATAGAGAACAAGGGAAGCTAATCCCTGAACCAGCTGCCAAAGCTAAATCAAGGGAGGTGAATTCCCTAAAATCGGTGAAGTCGTTGAACGATCAAGACTTACGGTACTTGGCCGGATAATGACCAGAGTGGGCATTCCCACTAGTTCAGAGATCTGAGTATCTCTTTCAAACCAAGAGAAGAGAAGAGAGGCAAAGCACTTCTCTTCAGAGGACCTCAAGTGTCCTATTTATAGGCCCCGTGGCCTGAGCGCTGCCGCCTCAAGCGTGGAAGCACGAGCGCCTTTAAGGCATTTATTGCGCCTTGAGAACAGGGACGGCTTCCCTTGGAACCGTGCGAGGGGAGAAAACGTCTCCCTCATAAAGGCACTTATGGCGCCTTGAAGAAAGGGAATATCCTCCCTCGGAAACGTGCAAATCGGAGAATATCTCCCTCGATCAGCTCGAAGAAAGGAGTAATCCTCCTCGTAACCAGCCCACGGCAGTTGATCTCGGGAAAGTGACATGCCCTCCCAAGCGAACATATCTTCAGAAGCCAGATGCGGGGCTACTAACTGCGAAGCTACCCAGACGCGAGTCTACATGATTCCTCGATGAATCTACATCCCAAAGCAGGGTTCAAAGCGAAGCTGAACTCAACCACCATGGCGACGTTCATACTCCACACACCACCGATCAAAGCAGTTCAAAGTATTTCAAAGTCTGAGCCATTGCAGACTTTCGAAAACTTTGAAGGGGGTCTTGTTGACACTTAAAAAAAGACAAGATTCTTATTGGTCTGAACAATATCTAAACTTGTTGACATTTACAAAAGACAAGTGACAGACGAGCTGAAGACCAGTTTTCACCCATCTCCAAGGGACAAGGAAGCAACTTGGACTCCACTGATCCAGCAAGCAGACAGTGAACCCGGATTGTTTCTAAACAGACCTCAGCAGGTCTAAGGTACTAGCACTTAGCATCGCATGAGCCCAAAGGGATAGCCTCGTTTGAGAGGCTAATATCACTCGACTTCGCCTCGAAGCCATCCAAAGCCTCGCCAAGAAGCCAACTGACAGCTTCGCAAAAAGCCTCTTTTTCGGACTTCGCCAAGAATTGCCTCTAGCTCCGCCACGAGCTCAATGCGGGCAGCGCTGTTATGAATCTGTCACGGTCAACCTTTGACCAATCAGATCTCCGGATGAGGTCGGATCCAATCAGATCAAATCCAATTAAGATCAAATCAGAGATCAAATTGGCAGTTGATTGCCACAATCTCTTGACTCTTCTAAAACGAGTAAGAAGATTAGGGGAAATCTTCCAACGATATGGAAAGGATCAAAACAGATCAAGAGGATCAACCGACCTGCCAATTCTAGCTCCGCAGAAGCTATCTTAGCCTCGCAGCAAGGCTACTTTCCAGATTTAAACAGATTTGATTCAATCTGTTTCCATATCCTCAAGGGACGATTATACCCTTGCTCTCCCTATAAATAGCCCGCCAGGGGTACAAGGAGAGGGGATCGATCAATCGAGAGAGAGACCACGCACATATACTAGAGGACTCCACAAGCAGAGGCTTCTTCAAAAGCACCGTGCGCTCTCGAATTCAGAGACCTTTTAGAGAATTGCTTTCTCTATCCAGGGTGCTGATACCCTAACATCGTCCTTCTTCTCAAGGAATCTCCGGAACCAGGCGAGAAGGAATTCCTTATTGAAGGCGATTTTGAGAAGCAGCAAGAGGGTTCTACCACCCTTCTATTCTCTGATTCCCCGAACCAGGCGAGAAGGAATCTCATCGCTCGCATCGTCAAAGGGACAAAGTGGTCGCGCGCTGACCAGACTCCTATCGGCACACTTCTCCAGAATCTCTGAGGAGATCTACTTGTAATCTTTTTAAGAATACTTGTAATTTAGCTCCTCAACCTTTTTTTTTGTAAGTTTTCCCC
>JAVJIF010004439.1:0-195847 GCA_038442645.1 Agave tequilana
TGTTAGTAATTTCATGTTTTTTTGAATAACTGGACACACGTTCACTGTGAACGTGGGCACTCACAGTGAACGTGAGTGAACGTGGAGTGCAACGTTCATGTGGTACGCACGATTTGATCGTGCGTACGATCCTTTGGGGAAACAGGTTTTCCTTTTTCTATAAATAAAAAACAACAAAAAGAGGTGACTCACTTGAGCCACCCCAAAAAAAAAAAAAAAAAAATCCCTCCTGTGTACTGTCATTGTTTCGTTTCATTTTCGAGAGCCATCCGAGCCAGCATCGGATCAATTGGTATCAGAGCAACTAATGCCTCGCCGTCGTGGTTCATCTTCCTCGCCGCTCCGTCGATCCCGTCTAGACGACGACACGCCTATGGGAGGCGACGGCGGGCACGCAAGCGGCTCCGGCGGTGGCGGGTCAGGGGGACTCGTCATACACCGGGTTACAAAGGATCAGTAGCAGCGGGGCGTTCCGATGCTCACCAAGTCCAATTACCATGATTGGGCGGCACTCATACGCGTTATGTTGCAGGCGCGGGGCCTGTGGCTTGCTGTGAGCGTCGGCACTGACGATTACACCGAAGATCGCATGGCGCTCGAGGTGATCACCAAGGCAGTGCCACCGAGTTGATGGGGACCATCGCAAGCAAAGCGTCAGCGAAGATCGCGTGGGACTCGTTGCAGCTGCGCAACGTCGGCGCCGATCGCGTTCGCAAGGCGCGGGCGAGCACGCTCCGGCGGGAATTTGACGCGCTCAAGTTCCGCGACGGGGAACGGTGGACGAATTCGGCGTGCGCATCTGCCGACTCACGACACAAATCGCGACGCTCGGCAATGGCTACACCGAGGAGGAAATCGTTCGTAAGTTTTTGCAGGCAGTGCCGCCCAAGTTCGAGCAGATCGCCGCCTCCATCGAAACCTTGCTCGACTTGAGCGAGGTGACGTCGACGAACTGATCGGCCGCCTTAGGCCACAGAAGAGAGGCTCGGCGGCGGAAGCAGCGGCGACGGCGACGCGCTGGCGAAATTGAACCTGACGGAGGACGAAGCTGATGGCCCGACTGTCTTCGCGTCTCAAGATGACGGGCAATGGGGGCCCGGAACGCTCGAAGGAGGCGTCGTCGAACGGAAGGAAAGGTCGTGGCCGCGGCCGCGGTCGCGGTCGAGACAGGGGCAGGCGCGGCGGTGGCAACACCAGTCGTGACGGCCAAGGCGTGGCTGGCGACGAGTGTCGCTACTGCGGCAAGAAGGGCCACTGGGCGCGCGAGTGCAAGAAGAAGAAGAGAGATGAACAGACACATTCGTCGCAGGTGGAGGAGGAGGTGGAGACCACCCTGATGGTGGCAAGGGCCACCCTTTCCGATGAGGAGGCACTCCAGGAGATGCCCGCGGTGAAGGCGGCGTCGTCATCGACCGTCCACCTCGACGAGAGCAGGCTGTTAGTGCAACTCGGAGAGAAGGGGGAGCACGGCTGCACACGCTGGATCCTCGACACGGGCGTCACCAACCACATGACAGGGGAGCGCGCGGCGTTCGCCGACCTCGACACGCGCGTTCACGGCTCGGTCCGTTTCGGCGACGGATCGGTGGCGAGAATTGAGGGGCGCGGCAAGGTGCTCTTCAAGCTCAAGGACGGCGGTCACAAGGCGCTTGCCGGGGTGTACCACATCCCGCGCCTAACAGCGAACATCGTCAGCATCGGGCAACTGGACTAGGACGGCTACAGGATCGCGCTATACGGCGGCATCCTCAGGATCTGGGACCCGCAGGGGAGGCTGCTGGCAAAGGTGCGGCGCACGGAGGATCGCATGTACATACTGACGCTCGATATCGGCAAGCCGGTGTGCCTGGCGGCGCAAGGGTCCAGCGCGGCGTGGCGATGGCACGCGCGTTACGGACATCTGAACTTCAGGGGACTCCGCCGACTCGCACAGGAGATATGGTACGTGGTCTGCCCTCAATTGAACACGTTGACGAGGTGTGCGACAGCTGCTTGGCAGGCAAGCAGCGCAGGCTGGCGTTCCCGAGCGAGGCGGCGTACCGAGCGCAGCACAAACTGGAGCTCGTGCATGGGGATTTGTGCGGGCCAGTGACGCCGGCCACTCCGAGCGGCAACAAGTACTTCTTCCTCCTCGTCGACGATCTGACCCGGTACATGTGGCTCGTCCTGCTGGAGTCCAAAGGCGAGGCCGCGACGGCGTTCAAGAAATTCCAGGCGCGGGCCGAGGCGGAAGCTGGAAGAAGACTCAGTACCTTGCGTACCGACCACGGTGGCGAGTTCACTGGGGGAGCCTTCGCCAACCACTGCGCCAAGGAGGGGATTCAGCGCCACCTCACTGCCCCGTACACTCCACAGCAAAACGGGGTGGTGGAGCGACGCAATCAGACGGTCATGGGCATGGCGCGCAGCATGATGAAGGCCATGTCTATGCCGGGCTGGTTCTGGGGGAAGGCAGCATCCACGGCGGTGTTCATCCTGAACCGTTCAGCAACCTAGAGCGTGGACGGCAAAACTCCCCGTTTGAGGTATGGCATGGAACCAAACCTGCCGTTCATTTCTTACGCACTTTTGGTTGTGTCGCGCATGTCAAGCAAGGTAGCAAGCGGCTTGCCAAGCTGGAGGACAGGAGTACGCCCATGGTGTTCGTGGGGTATGAGCCGGGTTCCAAGGCCTGGCGATTCTGCAATCCAGCGACGCGCCGTGTCACGGTGTCCCGTGATGCGGTGTTCGAAGAAGATCGGCCCTGGGACTGGGGCCAGGAAGCCGTTTCCGCGGCGAACGGAGGCGAGGATCCATTTCACATCGAGTTCATCTCTATTGGGGGTACGATGCGCCAAGACGGTGGGGCGACTGTGCCTGGCACGCCTACGGCGGTGTCTGCCCCGTGCTCGCCGTCAAACATGCCACGCGCGGCACTGTCCTCGTGCGGGTCAGAGCCCCGCACACCACCGGCTACTGGGATGAGGACGTCACCATCGGCAACGCCACCGCTCGATGCCGACCATGATGATGCGCCCTTGCGGCTCCGGGCTATGCACGACATCATCGGCCCAGGGACGCCGCCGGGGCTGGCAGAGCGCGAGCTGCAGGAGGTTCCTGAAGAGGTGCTCATGATGATGATCGGCGACGAACCGGTCACGGTAGAAGCGGCCAAGCAGGAAAAGGAGTGGCGCGTGGCGATGCTCGAGGAGATGGTATCGATCGAACAGAACAAGACCTGGACCCTGGTCGAGCTCCCGAAGGGTCACCGCGCCATCGGCTTGAAGTGGGTGTTCAAGCTGAAGCGTGACGAGCGCGGCGACATCGTCAAGCACAAGGCGCGGCTAGTTGCAAAGGGGTATGTGCAACGGCAGGGCATCGACTTTGAGGAAGTATTCGCGCCGGTCGCAAGAATGGAGTCTGTGCGGCTGGTCCTGGCGGTGGCTGCACACAATGGGTGGTTGGTGCATCACATGGACGTGAAGTCCGCGTTCTTGAACGGGGAACTCGCCGAGGAAGTCTATGTGACCCAGCCGCGGGTTTCAGTGCTGAAGGCAAGGAGCACATGGTGTTGAAGCTGAACAAGGCGCTGTATGGGCTGCGACAGGCGCCACGGGCTTGGAACGCGAAGCTTGACACCAGTCTGACTGAACTTGGTTTTCGCCGGTGCAAATCGGAGCATGGCCTGTATACTCGAGTCAGAGGAGGCTCCAGGCTTGTTGTTGGCGTCTACGTCGACGATTTGCTGATCGTGGGGGAGTCTGCGCCGGATATTGAAGTGTTCAAGACCGAGATGAAGACGGCGTTCCGCATGAGCGATCTAGGGGTGCTGTCGTACTACCTCGGAATTGAGGTGAAGCAAGGCCGCTGGGGGATTCAGCTATGCCAGAGCGCATACGCCGTGAAGCTACTAGAGAAGGCCGGCATGGGGAGCTGCAACGGGTGCGCGACGCCCATGGAGACACGCCTGAAGCTGTCCAAGAAGAGCACGACGTCGCCGGTCGATCCAACTCAGTATCGCAGCCTAATAGGCAGCTTGCGGTACTTGCTCCATACGAGGCCCGAACTGTCGTTCAGTGTTGGATACTTGAGTCGGTTCATGGAGGAACCAAGGCAAGAGCACATGGCGGCGCTAAAACACTTGCTGCGACATGTGGCGGCAACAATAGAGTACGGGATTCAGTACAGGCGCGACACTGGCGAGCTCGTGCTGGAAGGATACAGTGACAATGACATGGGCGGCAACATCGACGATCGCAAGAGCACGACGGGCGTGATCTTTTTCCTTGGTGGGAACCCTGTGTCATGGCTGTCACAGAAGCAACGGGTGGTGGCGCAGTCGTCGTGTGAGGCTGAGTACATGGCAGCTGCGGCGGCAGCTTGCCAGGCGGTCTGGCTCAGACGCGTTCTGGAGGAGATCACAGGAATTCGTGTCGCGGCACCAATCATCAAGGTTGATACCAAGCGGCCATTGCATTGGCGAAAAATCCAGTGTTACATGAATGCAGTAAGCACATCGATGTGAAATTCCATTTCACTCGAGAGTGCCTGGAACGTGGGGACATCGAGCTGGCACACACGGGCACAGCGGAACAACTGGCCGATGTTCTGACAAAGCCACTGGGAAAACAGAGGTTTGAGGAACTCCCCGAAAAGATCGGTGTCGTGAAGTTGCGGCAGATCAAAAGCAAAAATTAGGGGGAGATTGTTAGTAATTTCATGTTTTTTTGAATAACTGGACACACGTTCACTGTGAACGTGGGCACTCACAGTGAACGTGAGTGAACGTGGAGTGCAACGTTCATGTGGTACGCACGATTTGATCGTGCGTACGATCCTTTGGGAAACAGGTTTTCCTTTTTCTATAAATAAAAAAACAACAAAAAGAGGTGACTCACTTGAGCCACCCACAAAAAAACAAAAAAAAAAAAAAAATCCCTCCTGTGAACTATCATTGTTTTCATTTTCGAGAGCCATCCGAGCCAGCATCGGATCAAAACAGAAGTTTCCAAAATTAAAATGCACACAAAACCAAGCCACAAAATCTCTTGTGTTTTCCTTTCTTCCTGCAATGCGCACGTTGAGCCAGTCTGTAGTCCCGCCCAAGCCCGCCGGCCCAGTAACCATTCCGTGTTCAACCCTCAAATTCCTTAAAAATTAAAAATAAATTCAGAACAGGCTGAAAATTCTCTCTTGGTGACAAACCCTCCTCCAGAAATGGAACTCTGGATCAAAATCCTCGCCGGGGTGATCCCCGGCGCCGTGATCGTCACCTCCATCTTCATCTTCCTCTGGTGCCGTCGATGCCAAAAGAAGCAGCAGCAGCAGTTCTTCATCTCCAATTCACTGCCCGAGCCCAGCAAGGACACATCGTTCCAGGCCACCATCGCGAAGCTGCACCTCTCTCACAAGTCCAGCAGCGAAAGAAGCCTGCGATTCCACCAGCTGCTGCATCACCATCACCACCATCAAGATACCCATCAGCAGAACCATGGTGGCCAGGCTCTGCCTTTCAGCTGGGACAGCCACCCCCGTCTCACCTCAGAGGCCGCAGAAAACGGGTGGTCGCGCTTCGTGTTCGCGAACCGCGCCCTCGTCCCCCGTCGCCGCCGCCGCTGTGGGGTCTCTGCGCTGTGTGCGACGGCGGGAGGCCACAGGAAGTAGGAGAGATCAGCTGGGAAGTGCCTGCGGGTTCGTCAGAGTTCATGCAGACAGTCAGAATCAATCCGGCCGGGGCGAAGAGAAGCGGCAGCGCTAACAGCACAAATAGCCCTCTTCGGGTAGTTGATGACCCCATTGCTTCTTGTATCAGGATGAGCTTGCCTCTGCCAGGGCCGCCGTTGATCGGCACCTCGTTTCCTCAAGAAGCATTCTTTGAGATTACAGTCTTGTACCTGCAGCCGATGACTCGGGCTTCGCGTGGCAGCAGCAAGCAATCCAAAGACGGGCCTGTGGGCGACAGCGAAGATGACAGGGTGAAGCTTATTGAAGAGAATTCGAACAGCGTTCATGGTATGGGTGATTCCAGTGATATTACTCAAATGAAGAAGAAGATGGATCCAAAGTCTGCGTCAGGGGATGACAAGCACAAGAATTCTTTCATCTCTTTGGGCTTGACAAGAGGAGGTTCTTCTCTAACAAAACCGATGCCGGGAACATATCCAGGGTCCATCGGATTCCACTCCAATGGCTGTGTTTACCTCGATGGTACTATCATCGTTTAACTACTGAATATTTTTCTGTTTCCATTGATTTTTGTATGAATGAATTTGAACATATAGGTCTGAAGCTAGTGTCAGAATCGGAGAAAACAGACTGGGCCGGGGTGAACAGAGTAATCGGTTGCGGGTTCAATCCAAGCAAGAAGAAGGTGTTCTTCACGGTGGATTCAGAATTGGTTCATGTTATCAGATGCAACTCTGACGCATTCAAGAACCCTCTGTATCCAGTCCTGTCCTCAAATTCCGATGTAATGGTGTTGGTTAATTTGGGTCAGGCAGCATTCAAGTATGCGCCGGCTAATGCTCATGGAACAGCCAATCCATGCTTCATCCGCTCATCGCCCAGTCGCAATGGGGGTTCGATTATTGGGTACGAGGACAGCCGAGAGCTCTTCTCGATGGGGAGAATAGATTCCGATTGGCTTGACGACGATGGAAGGAGTAAAAGCGCCGGGAATACTCATGGGAAGAACAGCTGCAGGAGCAGCAGGAGGAGCAGTGGCAATTGGGAGGATGCCAGTGTGGCCGTGGACATTGATGGAGAGTCTGATCTCTTTGAGATATCCTTGAACAATTAAGCCTCTGACAATTTCCATTTGGGATGGCAAGCAAATTCTTCAGAATTAATCTTGAGTTCTACTAACTGTATGAACGAATACCAACACAAAAAATTAGCCTGTCTGCTGCATCCAACAGTATGTTAATTTCATTTGTAATTGTAACATTTGTATAGCAAGAAGGGGTCGAAGATGTCTGCTGCTTGGCCCTGTTACTGGGATTGATTCTGTCTGGAGAAAATTGAGTTGTACAAGTGAAGCTGTGACACGATTCATTAGTGATAACTGTTGTTGACGAAAAAAGAACTTACTATCTCATAATCTAGAAGAATAGACTTTTCTCCAAACAAATTCTTTCAGAACTGGGAGATGTCTTAGTCTTCAACTGCTTCAGTCACACTTCAATCTTTTTTTTTCCCGAGTTGTGCTGAAATTTTTGAAGCATCCTGTGTCTTTGTTTTAGTTGTCAAACAGACAGACGCAATCAACTCTACTTGGAATACCTTATCATTTGTTTGACTCTGAATGAGACGTTATTGGGATGATTATGTAAAATCAAATTTAATTGCAAATGCTTCAGGTTTCAAAATGAAATCAATCACTCTGGCATCCTAACTACAGAATCATTTCCCCCTTTATATATACTGAGTTTTTCAACCATGAGGTGTTTTATTAGCTTATAATATACTCCTGGAGCGGTAGAGAACCAGTTGCCCTGTCATCATCAGTTGAAGATTAGTGATGCAGGCATATATTAATGATATCATCATGCATATATTAGTAAGTTTCTTGGGTATTTTCAGAGCCCTCATCAGAACGCATCTGTACGCTCAAAATGCCAACTGCTTCATTTCATACATCTTACGTTGTTCCGGTGATCAAGTGAAATATCAGCGACAGATTCTCGTTCTCTCCCTTTCTATTCATTTGTGCGTTGAAAGGACGGGTACTTCAAAGATGGAACCATATCGTGTCAGACACAATACTTCTATTATATTTTTTTAATTTTTAGAAGTAGTTGTGTTTTATAGTGTGTCATGTCATATCATGTCTGTGTCGGTGTATCCGTCTCCGTGCAATATGGGTTTGCAACGTGACGTGGAATAAGTACTGGATGTTGACATTGTATTATCGATAACTCAATACAGTTAGAAATTGGACTCTAACAAGGAAAGGAAATATCCCACTTTCAGACATTAGAAGTAGAGCCTTGCAGTGTAAATGTCCCACTCATTCATTGTGCTCACATGGAATGGATAGACCGTTTCAATGTTGAAGATGAGAGGGGCAGCATTCTTAATTTCCTGAAAACACTATTCAAATGTGATATGATTTGCTTCAGCCTGTTTTTTTTTTTGGCCAGAAAATGGGTGGAAAAGTGATTCTATTTTCTAAATTTGATGGGTCCCATGGGCTTTTCCTCACGAATTGCGTTTATTTGCCCAAAAAAGAGATGGGCTGGAAAGTATTACCACGTAGATTTTTAGGGTGTGAGATTTCTTCTCAATTTTGAGCGAAAAAACAAGAAAATCTGGCACACTGATTATACTTTTTTTCCTTGTAGATGTCGTTGGGTTAGGCTCACTGCTCCTCCTCCCTCCCTCCCTCTCTCTCTCTCTCTCTCTCTCTCTCTCTCTCTCTCTCTTTCCTCACCCATGCCGCTTTCATCTCTATCTCACCCTCTCTTCTCTTTCAGCTGAGTCTTGTTAGTTTCTAAGATCAATCTGACAACTAATCAATATCACTGAAATATCACCGATCTAATTGGCAAGGTCGGTAAATATCAGGTGGGAGGATTTCCGTTCAATAGAACGTTTCTTAATTAAAGAACCACTTTTTATTACCTTCCTTGGTTAAGCACCAATTAGACTGGAAGTCAGTCTCAATATACTGTATATCAGTATAACCCCTGTATAAAGAAAATTAATTCACTTATACAGTACTTGGAGTGAGGTACGCTTATAGTGAATCTCCTTAAGACAATTACGTCCCCCGCAACGGTGCTAACGGGATACTGGATGTTGGTCTCCCAAGGTACAATACTCCTTCACGGCATTTGGATAGCACTACCAAATCACCGTACGGTCGAACCGTAGTTAACCTGTACCTTCACAGGATTATTAAAGAAGCAGGATCAAGACAAATTTTAGGGAGAATATTTGTCTCTATTTTGAAGGAGCACCCACTGTAGAGGAAGGAGGAAGGTAGAAGAATATTCTTCTTTGGAAGTTAAAGATTCAGACAACAATTCTATTAAAGAATCTGTTGAATTTTTTGAGAGTTCTTTCAGAACGAATTTTGCAGAATCTCTTGGAAGTCGCTTCGGAATCCGAGTTGCAGAATTCTCACTTCCTGTTGGAAGTCACTTTGAACTTGAGTTGCAGGAAGCCCACTTCAGAATGCAGAGGAAGAATTTCTTTCCCTATATTGCTTCTGTGTGTTCTGTTGTGTGTTTTCGTTTGAGAAAATGAAGCGCTATTTATAGCGCTCCGGGAGGGGTAAAAGTGTCCGAACCCAACCAAACGGCTGCAACGGTTTGGTCTGAACCGTTGCAATGGTTCGTTTCAGACAGCAACCGCAGCAACCGCCCTACTGTTCGCGGCGGTTTGCTGACAGCCGTTGCGCTGAGAGGTTTGGATCAGGATGGCGGAGCGGGTATGATCCGCGGTAACCCATACCCGTGAGACCCGGTTCAAAAAGAACCAGACCGGATAGGAAACCGAATCCGAGCCTGGCACCGGCGCCGGCCGCCGCCGCCGCAGCGCGTTCGCATGTGCGGGCATAGTTTCCCCCTAATCACGCGCAAAAACTCCAAGTATCCAATGGGCACACCCTTTGTTCCCATTTTTCTCTATTTAAACACTTCAAACTTCCATCCCATGGTCAATGTGGGACTAAATGCTTTTAACTATCTTTAGTCCCTTTTTGGCTTTGAATTAGGCAAACTTTAGACTTGAATATCTCATTCATTCGAAGTCGGAATTGAACATGTGAATATACCACGTTCATCCCCAATGGAAGGAAAACACACTCCAACCATTATCCAATTGATTCAATCAATGGATCTCGCCGTAATTCGACTCAAAGATTCACATTTATTCTTCATATTTCCCAACAATCCCCACAATGAATGGAGATTCAAGGAATTGACACACAAAGAGACTGACTCTGAAGGTACTTTAGAAAAGAAATTGCATCAGGATAGGTGAACTAGGTCTTGAACCTTCCATAGTGAAAGATTTATCGGACTTATTGGCTAATCAGTGAACTAGGTCTTGAACTGTTAGCTGTTAGTGTAAGCTAAGTCAACAAGCTTCAAACAGTAATTTTCCAAATCAACTTTGTTTCTCGGTTGTTTCCATTTTGGCCCTGGACATTCTTAGTTTCAGAGAGTATTTTTAGGGAATAACAGCCTTCATAGAAATTCCCAAGAGCCAACCCAACTTTATACTCAGGCGATCATCCTATTAAGAGTAGTCTACTCTACTCCACTTGTTTAGTAACAAGATATAGGCATCATTAAAAAGCGTTAAGCTTATCCTTAATCCACTTGTAGAAAGCACTTGTGTGCATCTTAGAAATGGATTGGAGTCAAACTCCTAAGTGCTTACTTGCTGAGTCAATCATAACTAGTTTTTTCTCTTGAACTTAGTCCGTGGGATCTCCAGTTGCTAAGTGAGATTTCCATTAAGCTGACTTGGTAAGGTTAGACTTTTAGACACATTCCCCTCGATGCGCAGTTTATATGCTCTCCACTTAAACCTTTGGTAAGCGGATCCGCTAAATTATCTTTTGACGAGACAAAGTCAATAGAGATAATTCCATTTGAGAGCAACTGCTTAACAGTATTATATCTATGACGAATAAGTCTAGACTTACCGTTGTATATAACATTTTATGCCCTAGATATAGCTACTTGATTATCGCAGTGTATGCATATAGCAGGCACTGGCTTTTGTCATAATGGTATATCTTCCAAAAAATATCGAAGTCATTCTGCTTCTTCTCCGGTCTTATCTAAGGTTATGAATTCCGATTCCATAGTGAAACGGGCAATACATGTTTGTTTGAAAGATTTTCAAGATACCGCTGCTCCTCCTAGAGTAAATACGTATCCGCTAGTTGATTTTAATTCCTCAGAATCTGCAATTCAATTAGCATCATTGTATCCTTCAAGTACAGGTTGATATTGTCCATATCTCAAGGCATATTCCTTGATAAGTGATACGTAACCCAATACTCGTAGTAGAGCAGTCCAATGATCATCACTAGGATTGCTAGTGTATCTGCTTAACTTGCTTACAGCGTAAGCAATATCGGGTCTAGTGCAATTAATCAAATACATTAGACTTCTGATAATCTGAGAATACTCCAACTGGCGTATTCCAGTTCCTGTATTCTTATGAAGGTGGATGCGTGGGAGAAAAGGATTTGTATTCTCCTATATCTCATGATCCTTAAATCTTTCTATCATCTTATCCACGTAGTGAGATTGAGATAGACCATTCCATCTGGTGTTCTGATAATTTTAATTCCTAAAATTACATCAGCAACCCCCAGATCCTTCATGTCAAAACTGTTGGATAACATTTTCTTAGTGGACTTAATAATTTCAATATTAGTCCCAAGTATCAACATTCGTCTACATAAAAACAAACAATGATACATGCATTTTCAACTGTTTTAGTGTAAACACACTTATCGCATTCATTGATAGTGAATCCATCTTTGATCATGACACTAGCAAATTTCTCATGCCATTGTTTTGGAGCCTGCTTTAGACTATATAAGGATTTTACCAATTTACACACTTTGTGTTCTTAGCCCTTGACTATAAATCCTTCAGGTTGCTCTATATATATTTCTTCACTTAATTCACTATTTAAGAATGCAGTCTTGACATCCATTTGATGGATATCTAAGTTATGCAATACTACAATTGCAATCAACATCCGAATGGAGGTTATTCTTGTTACTGGTGAATAAGTATCAAAGTAGTCAAGTCCTTCTTTTGTCGATAGCCCTTGGCTACTAATCTAGCCTTGTACTTATCGATAGATCCATCGGGTTTTATTTTTCTTTTGAAAATTCACTTACACCCAATTGGTTTACTGTCATGAGGCAGGTTTGCCAATTCCCAAGTATGATTACTTAGTATGGATTATATTTCGCTATTTATAGCTTCCTTTCACATTTGTACTTCTGGGGTAGACATAACCTCTTTAAATATTTGAGGCTCGCTTTCAATAGTGTATGCTAAGAAATCTGGACCAAAAGATTTTGAGATTCTAGATCTCTGACTTCTTCTTGGTTCAATTTTCGCATTAACAATTGGTTCCTCGGGGCTTTCGTCCCTGAATGCCATCTCATGTGTTCTTTTCCCAGAAGTCTTATCTGTTTCCCGTTTGTATGGAAAGATGTCTTTAAAGATCACAGCATCTTTAGATTCGATAATCATGTTTACATGAATATCCGGTATCTCAGATTTATGAACCAGAAATCTATAGGCACTATTATTCAAGGCATACCCTATGAATATGTAGTCCATAGTTCTTGCTCCCAACTTAGTCTTTTTAGGTAATGGTGCTAGTACCTTTACAAGGCACCCCCGCTTTTGAGGTAATGGTAGGAAGGTGTCCTTCCATACCATAACTCAAATGGTATAAGACCAATTTTCTTGTGGGGTACTCTGTTTAGAATATATTTGCAGTTAACAGAGCTTGCCCCCATAAGTTCTGCGGAGCTCCAGAACTTACGAGCATGGAATTGATCATCTCTTTCAAAATTCTGTTCTTCCATTCAGCAATTCCATTTTACTGAGAAGTATATGGTGCTGTTATTGATGGATTACACCAAATTTAGCACATAACTCACTAAAATCATTTGATTCATATTCTCCACCTCTATCAAATTTTAGAATCTTGATATTCTTGTTGAGTTAATTCTCAACTTCGGCTTTATATGTTATAAACATATTCATTGCCTCATCCTTATTGTTTAAAAAATACACATAACAGTATCTTGTACAGTCATCAATAAAAGTAATAAAATACTTTTTCCCACTTCTAGTTGGCATAAACTTCAAGTCACACATATCGCTATGAATTAACCCTAAAGATTCTGTATTTCGATCAATTGAGTGAAATGAATTTTTCGCTAATTTGGCCTCAACACAAATCTCAAACTTGCAAATTTCTTCCAAGTTGAGTTTAGGAATATATCCTAAATTAGACAAGTTTTTTTTAATGACTTGTAATTTACATGCCCTAATCTAGCATGCCATAAAATAGGAGACTAAAGCAAATAAACAGAAGATTTTTCTTTATTTATAAGCTTTGGGTATAATACACAGACTTTTTGTCCACCACTGCAATATTGGCTTTAAAAAGTCCATCAACAAGATAACCCTTTCTCACATACATTCTACCCTTAGTAAGTACAAATTTATCTGATTCAAAAACCATTCTAAATCCTTTCTTACTGAGTATTGATCCAAAGATCAGATTCTTGCGAATATGTGAAACATGTAGCACATCATTCAAAGTAAGCTCTTTTTCAGATGTCCACTTCAGGATGACCTTGCTTTTTCCCTCAACCTTAGAGACGGTTGAGTTTCCCATGAAGAGTTGCTCATCTTACTCTAGTTTATGATATTCAGAAAATAATAATTTTTCAGAGCAGATGCGCCGAGTAGCCCCAGTGTCTACCCACCAATCCTTATTATTGGTCGTGAGATTCACTTCTGACACCACAGCTGAAAGGCTTAGCGACGCATGGTCGGTCAGGTTTGCCTGTGGATGGTTCTTCTTGTTCTTTTTGAGACGGCTGCGATATTCATTCGCCTTATGCCCCTCTTTGTTGCAGATGTAGCAGGTTCCCTTGAAGCGCATGTTCTTACCTTCTTAGACCTTACCTTTGTACCCTTGGGCAGTCTTCTTCCGCTTTAACCTTTTGGAAGTAGACGCTTTCCCTTTTGAGTCTTCGATCACATTGGCCTTAGCTTCATAGGAGTTCTTACTGCTCATTTTCTCGGACTTTCGGTTGTCCTCAATTCGAAGCCTCACAATTAGATCTTCCAACTTCAGCTCCTTGCACTTATGCATCAGGTAGTTCTTGAAATCTCTCCATGCAGGTGGGAGTTTCTCTACAATAGTAGCAACCTGAAAAGTTTCAGGTAAAATCATACCTTCGGCCTCTATCTTGTGTAAGATAAGTTGGAACTCTTGCACCTGACTGATCACAGTCTTATTGTCCACCATCTTGTACTCCAGAAATCGTCCTACGACGAACTTTTTAGTACCGGCATCCTCAGTCTTGTACTTTTTATCAAGACTGGCTCATAACTTCTTTGCCGTTGTGATCGGACTGTAGACATTGTAACGAGAGTCATGCAGTCCATTCAAAATATAGTTTCGACAAAGGAAGTCACCTTGAGTCCATGCATCGACTGCAAGGACTGAGTCCCGATCAGTTCCAGGTTCTTGTAGATCCTCTTGCAGGAATTTGGCCAGA
Organism: Agave tequilana; assembly: GCA_038442645.1. Classification (NCBI taxonomy): domain Eukaryota; kingdom Viridiplantae; phylum Streptophyta; class Magnoliopsida; order Asparagales; family Asparagaceae; genus Agave; species Agave tequilana. The sequence goes on from JAVJIF010004439.1 coordinate 14,270, forward strand.
TGCAGAGTGGTCAAGTAGAAGAGCATCTTCTGTTGCCACCTCTTGAATTTTGTGCCATCAAATTTTCCTGGCTTCTCCGGCTTCGGGTTAGGAAGTGGAGCAGGCATCAAAGTTTGGATCTACATGTTTGGTGCCTTACTTGAGTTGTGTTGATTAGTCTCAGACATTTTCTGCAAGTTCAAGCAGAATAGAAGTATGAAACTTCACGATAATTATCTTAAGATTGTTAGTTTTTAGGATCAATCTGATAACTAATCAATATCACTGAAATATCACCGATCTAATTGGCCAGGTCGGTGAATTCATGTGGGAGGTTTTCTGTCCAATAGAACGTTCCTTAATTAAAGAACCACCTATCAATTACCTTCCTTGGTTAAACACCAATTAGACTGGTATAAGTCATTCTCAATATACTGTATATCAGTATAACCCCTATATAAAGAAAATTAATTCACTTATACAGTACTTGGAGTGAGGTACGCTTATAGCGAATCTCCTTAAGACAGTTACGTCCCCCGCAATGGTGCTAACGGGATACTGGACGTTGGTCTCCCAAGATACAATACTCCTTCACGGTATTTGGATAGCACTACTAAATCACCATACGATCGAACCGTAGTTAACCAGTAGCTTCACAGGATTATCAAAGCAGCAGGACCAAGACAAATTTCAGGGAGAATATTTATCTTTACTTTGGAGGAGCACCCACTGTAGAGGAAGGAGGAAGGTAGAAGAATATTCTTCTTTAAAAATCAGAGATTCAAACAACAATTCTATTAAAGAATATGTTGAATTTTCTGAGAGTTCTTTTAGAACAAATTTTGCAGAATCTCTTGGAAGTCGCTTCGGAATCCGAGTTGCAAATTCTCACTTCCTGTTGGAAGTCACTTTGAACTTGAGTTGCAGGAAGCCCATTTCAGAATGCAGAAGAAGAATTTCTTTTCCCTGTATTGCTTCTGTTGTGTTCTGTTGTGTGTTTGCGTTTGAGAAAATGGAGCGCTATTTATAGCGCTCCGGGAGGGGTAAAAGTGTCCGAACCCAACTGAACGGTTGCAACGGTTCAGTCTGAACCGTTGCAACGGTTCGTTTCAGATAGCAACCGCCCAACTGTTTGCGGCGGTTTGCAGACAGCCGTTACGCTGGGAGGTTCGGATCTAGATGGCGGAGCGGGTATGATCCGCGATAACCCATACCCGTGAGACCCGGTTCAAAAAGAACCAGACCGGGTATGGAACCCGAACCCGAGCCCGAGCCCGGCACCGGCGCCGCCAGCGCCGCCGCCGCTGGCGGGCATGGTTGCAACGGTTCGGTCTGAACCGTAGAACGGTTCGTTTCAAACAGCAACCGCCCAACTGTTCGCGACGGTTTGCTGACAGCCATTACGCTAGGAGGTTCGGATCCGGATGGCGGAGCGGATATGATCCGCCGTAACCCATACCCGTGAGACCCAGTTCAAAAAGAACCGGACCGAGTAGGGAACCCGAACTCGAGCACCGGCACCGGCACCGGCCAGCGGCGGCGCGCGCGCATGTGCGGGCATGGTTTCCTCTAATCGCGTGCGAAAACTCCAAGTACCCAAGGGCACACCTTTTGTTTCTATTTTTCTCAATTTAAACACTTCAAACTTCATCCCATGGCCAATGTGGAACTAAATGCTTTTAGCTACCTTTAGTCCCCTTTTGGCTTTGAATTAGGCAAACTTTAGACTTGAATATCTCATTCATTCGAAGTCAGAATTGAACTTGTGAATATACAACGTTCATCCCCAATGGAAGGAGAACACACTCCAACCATTATCCAATTGATTCAATCAATGGATCTCACTGTAATTCGACTCAAAAATTCACATTTATTCTTCATATTTCCCAACAAGCCTCGCCTCTCCTCTTCTCTTCTCTGCTCCAAAAATTGCAATGCTCTCTTTCTCTCTCTCGCTTGCCCTGAGCTAGCCTCAAAGACTCTCTCCAGTGACCGCAGTTGTAATATTGACCTTTGTAATCAGTGGGTGTGAGTCTCATTCTTCCTCAGTGAAAATCTTGTTCTCTTATATCAAACTAATTCTCTAATGGTCTTCTTGTTCCCTGAATTTGCTTCGATTTTATGAGCTAATTTGAACCCAATTTGTCAGATTGACGGGTAAACATGGGGTTTTTTTTGGGAAAGGCAATGATTGACAACGGAGCCTATTGCTCCAAAATTTTGCTGAGTGGATGTTGTTGTGGTTGTTTGGACCTTTAGTGGATGTTGGTGCTTTCAGTGGTGTGATTTTTAGATTGTGGGTGTTGCTCTCTGTGTCTCTTTGTCTATGGGCTGCTGGTTTCAGTGACTGTTTTTGTTGCTATGATTATCTCTTCCTTATCTCCTTTTTTTCTCTTTCCTGCTACTAGGTATTTGCTACACTAAAATCTAAATAGTATTTCCTATTTTCCCACTTTCAATGCCTATATGAAATTGGAAAATTCAAATTAAATGCCTAAAAAAATGGAAAATGTAATGAAAGAGGAAGGTTTGCAGTTGATTCAGAATAAGACGAGGTGATAAGAAGGACACAGGGAGATAACGATGAGGATGTGGTTGACTTGAATGATTCATGGCCAAATCATTTGTATTAATGTTTCAATTTACTATATGTAAAATTAATGTTTTTGAATTTTGGAGGTGTAACAACATATGAATATTGACTTTTGAATGTTTTGGTTGTTAAGTTAAATGTTAGATTTTGTGGAAGTTGATTGTGAATATTTACCTAAGTATTTAGTGCAAGTTTTATCTAGTGTGCAAGTGATTTTCACTTTAGTGTGCAAGTTTTTGTTCACAAAATTGTATAAATAATGGGAGATGAACTAATGGATATGAGGTTGTAAATTTTAGATGGACGGTGAGGAAAAGCAAATCATTCATGTATATTGTCTTGCTGCATTAGCGATTTATTTTAATGTTAATGATGTACTTCTACATGTTATATCATCGGTGGCTAAGGCCAATCCCTTGTGAACCATCCGCGATTAGGGATTTATATAGGCACGTATACATGCACTGTATCCTTAATGGGTCTAGAGGCAGTTGTGTGGGCTATCTTAGAATGCGTAAGGGGGCTTTCTTCCATTTGGTACAAATAATAAAGAATAGCGGCCTACATTAAGATAGTATTCATGTGCCAGTAGAGGAGCAGTTGGACATGTTTCTCCACATGGTTGGTCACAAGTCAAAGAGTAAAGTGATGAGAATAGATTTATTAGATCCATTGAAATAATAAGTAGTTCTCGATAGCATACGGAACGGAACGGAAGCGATCATCCCGGTCGACATCAACATGCCGACACTTTGAGTGGAAGAGGTGGACCAAGACTAGGATGACTCCCTGCTCCACCTAATGCTTGGATCACGCAAAAGAAAGGCGATGCATATCAATAACAAATTTGAGCCTCTCACTAAAGAAGGTGAAGTCTCGAGAATTTCAAGTCGAAAACCTGGTCCTGAAGTGAGTGATTCAGAGCATGCGACAAAGGGACCAAAGGAAGCTGAGACCTAATTGGGAAGGCCCCAACATCATCGTCGCTTGGGGAGGCAAGGGGTCATACACCTTGGCCAGTCAGGATGGGAACTAGCTCAACAAGCAATGGAATTCTTTTCACTTGAAGCGATATTATGTGTAAGTCATATTACGTTCAATGAAAAGATCATTTTCTGTCATCTCAATCTATTCCATCTAACTCTGATATCTGCCCCGAGCATAGCACGCATTGTTACCGCATATACGGGTCTTCACCCTGATGGTGACTCTTCAGGGTGCTTTCTGAAAGACGGAGGCTCGCCGATGTTGGGTGCTCAGAGCTAGCCTATAATGGGATATACCCTATTGGCCGTTCGAGCAGGTCAACCGCTTATACGGGTCTTCACCCTACCAATGACCCTTCGGGGAGCTTCCTGAAAGATGGAGGCTCGCCTATGTTGGATGCTCGTAGCCAGTTTATGATGAGATATATCTTGATACCCACCCGAGCAGGTCAACTGCCTATATGGGTCTTTACCTTGACGGCAACCCTTCGGGCGGCTTCCTAAAAGACGGAGGCTCACCCATGTTGGATTCTCATAGCCAGCCTATAGTGAGATATACCCCGATGGTCGTTGGAGAAGGTCAACCACCTATACGGGTCCTTCACCCTGACAGTGAACCTTCAAGGGCTTCCTTAAAGACGGAGGCTCGCCTATGTTGGATGCTTGGAGCCAGCCTATAATAGGATATACCCTAATGGCCGTCCGAGCAGGTCAACTGCCTATACGGGTTTTCACCCTGACGGCGACCATTCAAGGGGTTTCCTGAAAGATGGAGGCTCGCCCAGGTTGGATGCTCGGAGCCAGCATATAATGGAAAATACCCTGATAATCGCCCGAGCAGGTCAGCCGCCTATACAGGTCTTCACCCTGACGGTGACCCTTCAGGTGGCTTCCTGAAAGACGGAGACTCGCCCATATTGGATGCTCGGAGCTAGCCTATAATGGCATATACCCTGATGGCTGCCTGAGCATGTCAACCGCCTATACGGGTGGGTGACTTATCGGGGGCCTTCCTGAAAGAGGGAAGCTCGCTCATGTTGGATGCTCGGAGCCAGCCTATAATGGGATATACCCTGATGGCCACCCAATCAGGTCAACCGCCCATCAGGTCTTCACCCTGACGGCGACCTTTCGGAGGCTTCCTGAAAGATGGAGGCTCGCCCGCGTTGGATGCTCGGAGCTAGCCTATATGGGATATACCCTAATGGCTGCCCGATCAGGTCAACCACCTAAATGGGTTTTCACCCTGACGGTGACTCCTCGGGAGGCATCCCGGAGTGTCGTGGCCTGCCCACATTAACCATTAACCGCTCAGAAGCACCATGCAATAGGGCCTACCCCGAAGGTCCCCTGAGCGTGCCACCCGTCCGCCCAGGACCAACGTGACAACATAACCTCGAAGACGAGAGGTCTCCCTACCTAAGTAAACAGTTGCAGGTACCATTGGGGAACGAACCCATTCGGAAGCTACATTTCAAATCATTCCAAACATTTTGGAACCAAAATGGCTCCCCGAGCAGGCATAACAATGAGTCAAATCTAAAATCTCAAAACAAGGCAAGATCTAAATAACACCTATGTTAAAATTCTTTGTTGATTACATCCATTCAAGTACAAAGTGTGAATACGTCTAACGAAAGAAATACAAGTTTTGATTTTGCACGAATGCATTCTTCTTGAGCGAAAAAGCGGTGGTGCTCATTGACACGCCTTCAGCTGTGTCCTGGTGATAACTTTTAAGCAAGCAATCCACCAGAGCCGGATGAGCAATGATACTAAGAACTCTCAGGAAGGCGCCAACTGGGAGATCTTGCCAGAAAGGTAAAGGAGGATTCCTATGCCAAAACCGTAACTCCAGAGCGGAGACGAACAAGGAGGCGGCATCCCACAAGAACACAAACGATCGGCCCCTGGTACCAGATCCGGTGTCGAATGCCTTTATGCTCCCTGCCCTATGCTCGATGCAAGGAAGAAAAAGGGATCAAACCCAAACTTCTGCCCAGTTTGCTTTGACCAAAAGTCTGACCCAGTTTGCTCCGACCAGAAGTCCGACCCAGTTTGCTCTGACCAGAAGTCAGACGGGCAGACCAAGCAAAAGATAGGTCATTCCCTATCCATCCCTACAGCTGGGCCTCGTCACAAGAACTGAAACTCTTTGACAAACTCATCACAAGAACTGAAACTCCTGACAGATGAACTCCTGAATATCAAGAGGGCTACAACCATTAACATCCTCTCCCTCTCCTTCCTCCACCGAACGAAGAACGAAGGAGACATCGTCATCCACAGAACAGTGCAAGATTTTTTATAGTAAGGAACTCTCAAGAAATAACTTGGATCTCTCCTAAAGGTTTCCACCCCTATTTATAGAGAGAAAAGAAGCCCAAGTGTCAACTGGTCAGGATTTTATTCCCCAAAGAAAACGAAGAGACACTCAATCGGTGGCATACACATGTCTGGCGATTCAGAACGAAACGACCACGCCGCATCCTCCTCGAACACCATGACTCCTTGAAAAGGGGTAGTTAATTGACCTATACAATGGAGGATATGACACATTTAAGACTCTGCCAGCCTACAGATCGACGCTCGCCATTACGAGATAAAACTTGAAATGACAGCGATCGACACGTGTTCAAACCTGAAATTCTTATCTGCTCCTCTCTTTCTATTAGAGTCCTCAGGAACTTATAACCCCCGAGGGAAGTTTCTGACTGCTCACAGAGAGAAGAAAGCAGTGAGGGCATCTGTAGTGGTCAGTTTCTGACCCGCTTAAGATTGTGACACGTGTTTATCTGACCCCAAGGATGCGTGACGCGTGGCTACTTCTAAAACACCTGATCCTGAGTCTCCGTCCAATTCAAGCTTCAAGCGGGTTTGATAAGTGGAAGATGAGATAAAATCAGTTGAAGGAAGACCTCAATTTTTAAGCCTAATCATCATCCAAATAAGGTAGTTGCTCCTTGGGGATAATCATCCTTATTCATAGCAATGCACAGACTATCAAGTAGAGATAGATTTTTCTCTATCTCGATTCAAACCGGGATATTCAGCTTAATTGTCATTAAGATGAGAATTTTAAGTATTCAAATTAAGTGAGACTCCCTCACATTATTCTGTAGAGTTTACTTGTATAAATAACAGGTCCCTTCCAACAAGGAGGGCGGTCACGATCAAAATCTAAAAACTCTAGCACACTAAAGAAACTCACCTGTAATCACTATTGTTATAGTGGAATTCTCCTCTCTATGTGATATTTTCTTTTTGGGTTTCCACATAGGTTCTGTGTGTTTGTACTTGTTGTGATTTTATTTAACTATCTCTCTCTATTATTTTTGGTGCGAGAATTGATTCCTTAGAAATTTACATACTGTCGTAATCAAGCAATGCTTTGGATGGCTAATAATGAAAATATTAGCAAACCTAAGCCTTGTAGTATTTTTATAGTTCTTACAAATTTGAAATGATAATTTGATGCAAGATTTTAGGTTTTTATCGATTGATGAAAAGTATTGTGATACGTATGTCTACTTGTACTTCACAAAAATTACAATTGTGACCAACAGAGAGAATCTGCAAAAAAAAAAAAAAAAAAAAAAAAAGCAAAAATCATGAAATATATGAGTTATTTTATTTTGATCATGTTTATTGCTTGCTCCTTTTGCCTCTGTACAATCTTGTGTAGAGTCTTCAAAATTTACTCATCTTTTATATGTTGTTGGTTTGTTGAATCCTCTTTTTTTTGCTTAGGCCTCGATTGAAAATAGTTGCATTTATGTTGGGGAATTTACCACAACATGAAAAATACATCCCTTTATTCTTACTTGTTTTGCATTGTTTTAGGGTGTTGGAATGCCACAATTTCATTTTTTCATTTCTGCTCCACGTGGGCTACAAGAATTCCTCTCTTCCTCCAAATTTGGCTTCTTTACTGCATGCTTTCAATTTGATCTCCTGGATGGTTGTGTTTATTGTATTTTTGTCTTGTCTATGGTTTTGGAGCCTATTTCTCCTCTGTTGTGTTTTGTGGCTTTCTTGGGATGTTTTGCTGACTACTGTTGCTGCTTTTGTGTGGAAATTTGTCCTCTGTTGTTGCCTGAGGGATTTATTGCGGGCTTTGGTGCTGATTTTGTGGCTTTATATGGTTGAAGTATTGAGTATTTCTAAGGATTTTTGTATGAAAATTGCCTGGCTATTATGCTGCTTTTGGTGGGGGAATTGGTGGCTATTTTTGATGCTTTTGATGGGAAATAGGAGGCCTCCTTCTGCTGCTGAATGTTGAAAAATGACTGGGTATTTGTGTTGCTTTCTGTGATATAATGAGAGATGATGGAGGCTCTCAGTTGCTTGCCATCTGCAGCCTTGGGTGGCTATAGTTTTTAAAACCAGCAGCTTCATAATGGCTAGTTTGTCCAACTAGCCATTGGGTCTTTTATGGGTGTGTTGTTGCTTGCTGTAGATTGGGGTCAGGGGGTAACTAGACCACCCCATGTGGGGCTGATTGCATCTCTATTTTATGTATAAAATATGCTCACAAACTTTCTAATGGCTATTTTTTGGGCTTTAAACAAGGTGATAATGAAAAAAATTTCTGAACCTCTTCTTGCTGCTACTGTCATGGCCCATTTTTTCCTTGAGAAAATCTAACACCTGTCAGTTTTTCTTAACTGTTTTTCCTTACCAAATAGGCCTTTGGAGGAATCCAAAGTCTACAAACCATCATTTTAACCTTTGTTCTATTTGTAATGGTGATGTTCGTCTTTATGGTCACATGTGATTAGAAGAAGTTCGAAAATGAAAATTTGGGGGAAAAAATCAAGATTATGAATAGAAAATTAGACGTCTACCGGTCAACTTCAGTATTTTAGTTATAGAAGGTCTCTAACTATATTATGCCTTCAGTAGTTTGTCTATCTGGGGGTTTGATTTAGCCTATAGTCTTATCCATATTTACAGAAAAATTGTTAAAATCATGTGTGATTGAAATAGTCTCATATTAAAAAGGTTTAGGTGATAAATGAAGTACACGAATAAATAAAAAGTCAAACCTCAGTTTAGGGAACGAATATTGCCACCCCAACGAATGAGAAAGAACCCCAAAAAATTCACAAGTGTGCCATTGTTTTTTTTTAATGATTTCACTCTTGGTGAAAAGTTCAAATTGTCTTTTTCTTCTTCTTCTTTCTTTCATTCTTCCTTCGATCACCCTACTCCTTCTTCTCCGGTGACCCCAGTCTCCGACACTCCCCTTCCTCCCTCCTCTCCATCCTCAGCCTCCCCTTGCCAACCCCCCCCCCCCCCCCCCCCCCCCAAAAAAAAAAAAAAAAAAAAAAACAAATCTCCCCTTTCTCGGCCTGCCCCTCCCCTCCCCCCGGCGCTTCCCCATCCTCCCATCCCCACTTGCCCAACTCCCCCTACTGGCTGAATGGATGGGGGCAAGGGGAGTGGGGCGGGCGAGGGACAGGGGAACGGATGGGGGCAAGGGGAGTGGGGCGGGCGAGGGACAAGGAGAGTTGAGCAAGCGGGGGATGGGAGGGAGGGCCGGTGGGGAGGCCGGTTGTGTTTGGGTGGGGGGGGGTGGGTGGGGGGGGAGGTCGGAGGGGGGGCGGCGTGGGGGAAGGTGGTTTGCTGATGATGAGGGAGGAAAGGGGGAAGGCCAGGGAGGAAGGGGTTCGCCGAAAGGGGGGGAGGTTAGGGGAGGGAGGGGGTTTAGGGTAGCTATCCGACTTGTTGCTACTTGCTAGTTTCTAACTTCTTTTTTAATACAATTTTAGCTTGGAAGTCATATTAAAACACAAATGTTTTCGTTCCTTCTCCTTTTTTCTTTCGGCATATCTCATTTAGTTACTTGAGTGTTACATGAGCGGACAATGGAGGGTTTAGATCTCCAATGTCCATTGGGCAATAGACCCTGCCACTGGAGTTTTTTCAGAGAAAAATAATGTGTTTTCAAGGCTGTTTGGATCGGAAAAAAATCACCCCTCCTGAAAATCTGACACCCGCCTCGACACATTAAAATTTTTCTAATTGTCGTTTGATTTGAAAAAATTTCATCATTATGCGATTTCCAACGTTTTGCTGACGTGACCAAGCAAAATCTCACCCAGAAGTTCCCACCGCCAGCGTGAAAATTTGTGTAAAAGAGGCGCGTGTGAACCCAACATGTGCATTTCCGCGAGAAAACAAAGCGCGCTGACATTTTTTTCCCCTGATTTCCATGAACGATCCAAACAGACCCTAAATGTCCGGAGAACTTGCAAGTAATTTGTTTATTCTCCCTGCCATTGACCTATGAAGGCCAACTAGCACATACATCATAGACATTTTTGTGGTGGTCTCTTCTCTTTCAACTGTTTTAGACAATGATTAAATTCCCCACTAATTTCAGTGATCTAGATCTTCATTCTACTTGTCAATTGATACACTGTTTAACTAACAAGAGTCAACTGCAACACAGTTTAAATCAACTGTCGATCCGCGCTCACTTTTCAGACCTTCGTTTCGTTATATTTCTTAACAAGGCAAGGCAAAACTAACTAACATGACTTCAATGCACTTTGACTCGAAAAGCATAAACTACAAAATAGATGATTATGACCAACTTCTGGGAGTCATGACTGAGGGCATTCGCAATGTCCAGAGGGTAAGACCCACATGTTTATCGAGAAATTTGTAAAAGAATGTGGTAAAAAATGAACAGGTATACCACTAACAATTGCCAAAAAAAGAAGCTATTTTCAATATAATAGGAGAGCGCGGCAGAGACCCACTCACCTGGAATTATCAAATGAAGCATCGTCGTAGTACAACCCCAGATGAATAAGAATGATAAACCCCAACTAATGCTGGCAATCAAATTAGCAAGTCAACAGAGCGGGGTATATGGTACTAAAATGAAATCTGTATAACAAAACTGAAACCTGCTCTAAGATTTTCCTTTAATAGAAGATAACAATAGTTCTGAGCAGGTCCTAGAAAACAACACGAAACGGGGAGACATTTTAGTTTTAAACTTCGCTCTAAAGAAAAGGGCGATAGGTACCTGAGGAGCATGTTGCTTTCTCTGTACCTCTATTGTCACCTTAGTCCTTCCGTTCTCCTAGCCGGATATCTCATTATGTCGACTGTCACATAGCACCCAGTTTGGTCCATGAATTTGGTCGATGAAGCCTGGTTACCGCTGCTAGACATATAAGCAGCAGTAAAATCTTCAAAGTTGCTGAAAAATCCCTGTATATCATGGAGCAGATTATGGGTGATGCCCAGTTGCCGACATTGTTGCCAATCATCTTTTAGGCCGTAACCCATAAGTATTGCTTCATATAACTGACGACATGATTAAAGAAGGCATCTCTATTCAATAGCATCCTCAACCATAGAAAATGCATTGTGATGTCTGACAAGAAGACAATGGCAAGCAGAACTTTTGGAAGTGAAGGAAATGTTGGGAAAGCTACCAATCAACTTTCAGACATTACCATCAAACATTTAAAACAGTCACCACCTTATAGCACATCACACAAGCTATATAGCACAAGTAAAGAGTAAATCTAGCAAGTAACTCAGACGAATGCTGATGCAGTAGCAGCTGAATGAACCTATGTTCTTTTCTCGCGTCCAGGCTGGCCCATGCGTGATTTTGCGTACCTAAGCTTTTGTTAAGGAACACCAAAAGAACACATCACATCCACAATTTAATAAAATAAACTGCAGAATTCCAAAATTACCAATTCATGGGGGAAAAAAAAAAGGATACTCTAAACGCATGCCCTCCCCAACTGATGAGTACAGGAGGGCTCCCTGCAGATGATTCAACGCTCCAGTTGAAGAGGCCACATTCTGCGTCAGGTAAGATACAACTCGAGGCATGAGGAAAGTGAGAACAATAATACAGGGAAAAAGGAATAATAAAAATGAGAATTTGGTCATGTAAACTGTAATATCCCAGGTGAATTACATATATATTAATATTTAATAATCATTATTATTCTAAATTATCATCCCTAATTATTATACCATATATTTTGCATTGATTTTTAGGAAATATGATATTAATATTCCCAATTATTTTCCTCATTTTCTTTTCATTCTAATTCCCTCTTTTTTTTGTTTTCTTTTTAAATTTTCCAAGCCCGCATCACAAAATCCAGCCCATATAATCTTCTCTTCAATTTTCCTTGATTTCCTTAATGTTTTCCTAAGCCATGAACCAAAGCCCATAACTTAATTTACTATCCAATAGGGTTTAGATTTTCATACCCAAACCCAATAAGAAACCCAACTCAAATAGAATTCTTTTTTCTTAATTCCTTATCCCTTTAAATTCAAGAATATCCAAAGAATAAAAACAAACAAAAACCATTTAAATTCGTGCAAAATTCTCCCCTATTCTGAAACACCCCAAATCAAGTTCAAACTAAAAGACAAGCATTCAAATTTACGGGCATATCTAAATCCTAATTAAAAACCAATTTAAACTTAACCTATACACTAGAAAAAATGATAAAACTCATTTCATAAGACCATCTATAAATAAATCCAAAATTAATCTATTAAAAAAACAATCTACTCTAGGAGGGAGGAGAAGGTCATTACCCATCAAGCTTTGGAATTGATCATCAAAAAGGCAAGTACCTAGAGCCTATTCTTTTTCTTGATTTTAATCTAATAGAAATCAAGTTTAGGATCCTCTTTCATGATCTTTCTCATTAGTCTAATTACATCTAAGCATGATAGAATCACAATCATACATAAGGAATTCGTTACGGCCAATTAGTGACAAATATCTTATTTTTAGCATTATACTATTTTTTTTATGTTCTTGCGTTCGTATATGGAGTATGCATGCATGTATGTATGAATTTGATTCTTTCAAGGCATCTGTAAAAAAGAATATTAAGAATCAGCCACGATTTAAGTTTTAGTCCTTTTGCCTTTAATGGACTTGTTTACATAATGGTTTGCATAATTATTTATGCATAATAAATCCTGAAAATTCTTGATATTATAATATGAGAATATTTGCTCTACTGAACATTTGCAGTTCAATCTATGTAATTTTTTATTATAATAAAATCGTATTTAGATAATTTATTGGGAAAAATTCAGTTCTGAAAATTTTTGTCTAGTTCCTGACTATTCGAAAATTCTATTTTAGTCCTTGAATATTCCTGAATTCTGTTTCAGTCAGCCCCTGTAACTTTTGAAAACTGTTTCCAGCCCTGAAATATTACTGTTTAGTCCCTAGATATTTTTCGTAAATCAATTGAGTTCAATTTGCTTGTTTAAAAGCATATTTTCATTTTTTCGTTACTTTTAATAGAAAGCCCCTAATGTTTATTGTAATAATATTTTGTATAAAATTAATTTATACAATAATAATAATTTAGGAAAGCTATTTACAATACATGTTTTGAATTTATAAAATGTTTCCTGAAACTAATTTAAAAGTTGATATTTAGATTACCTAAACAAAAATCTTTACTAAATTAGATTTCTAATCTTTAAATTTAAATCATGAAAATTTAAATCATGAACTTGATGATAGTTAAATTGTGACCTGTAGTTATTGTTTGATACTAAATTCTCAAGTATGTTATTGATGTTACCTCAAGTTAATACTCGTAATCATGCTTGAATAAATTATTATATGATGACAAAGAACCGACATAATTGATCTTGTTCACATAAAAAGACCCCATGATATAAAAATTACAACATAAACATCTTGGACATGAATATATGAACATGAACATGAACCCAAAAGTTAAATGGCATGGATAATACTTGCGTAAAGCATGTACTTGAAATTACTTGAGAAAGTGATACATGGTGATTATATAGGCTTGACAAATACATGGTGATATGGTTGTTCTTGACACTTGGTTCACGCAAGAATATTCATGTTCTATAATAAAATTTGATTACAAAATGACAAGACACGAGGCTAATATAGGGGAAATTAGTGGTGAAAACTGAGGAAATGTATCTTGAGTACCCCTACCTATGTACAAGAATGGTGGGTTTATTTTACATAGTGCATGTCATTTTGTGACATGGGTTATTGATGAGCTTATTCTAATTATATATTACTATATTTATTACTCTTGGCATGGTTTCTCGCTGCAGTACACGGAAGCTTTTTCCACTAACAGTTTTCTAACAACAATAATCATTGATTGATATGCGAGAATAGGTTGTGGTATGGGAAGCAGTCATTTCCACGTTTTAGGACCCAATTGACATGCGTAGTAGGCGTAGAATGAGGTATGTTCTAGTACATGTGACAGTTGGGGTTGTCTCCTCTAATTAATAACCATAGGAACATCTTCACAATTAATCTTGTTGTCTCTTATAATGATTGCTACTGCTCGATTGTTTATGTGATGGTTGCTATATTTTGATCGCTTCATTCTTTAAAATGCACTTATGCTTCTGTGAATGCCCGCCTATCATCATAACTTGAATATTGAATGCTATAAATATTTGCTGGTATTAATGAAAATAAGTATCATGTAACTGCATATTGTGTCCTCTCTTTGACCATATACTTCTCCGTGTTCTGCACATACTGCATATTCCTTTTCTTTATTTGTACTTGTCGGGAGTTTTCTGACTCCCTAAAATTTGCTTACCCTAAATAGTGGAGAGCTCATGGAGACACTGGCTGGAGATGAGTACTACAAGGAGCCTGTTGAAGCTAAGTAGAAGATTTGGAGACTGCATTTCATAGATGTATGGATATAGAGAGAATTTGGACTCATTTCTTAATATTGAGATTTGTACCTAGTTCTTTGATTTTTGTGTTCTTCATTAGTTCAATAAATCTTTGATTAGTTTTTTCATGTATGTGTACTCTATTTGGACTCGATATGTATATGCGGCAGATAGAAAAATGGTATAATTTACAAATTAGGGCTTAGCATGTTCTTTTAAGCATGTCGCCGGCCCAAATCACGTGCTTATCTTGCTATAGTGGGAAGTGGGGCGTGACAAAATTTTCTTGGTATTAGAGCATAGATTTAGATGATACCCACTAATCAGTGTTTTAAATATCGGATATCGGCGATATACTGGTCAACAAAATTATATCCTGGATACTAGATACCGGGTGATATCGCGATATGGTATTAAATAATAGTTGATATATCAATAGTCAATACACATAAGACATTATTAAAAGAAATAAGTTATTATCCGAACATTATATAAAAACATCATTAAAATACCACAATGAATATAGAACAAAATAAAATGATATCAAGCAAAAAAATAATAATTATCCAAATAAGTAACTATATCGGTCAATATATCGGATATTTCATCTCGGATATCGGCTGATATATCGGCCACGTGGCGATATATCGGCCCATATCGATCCAAAACGGTATCCGATAAATTTTTGCACTTATCATATCGTTTTGGATAAAATACCGATATCTCGGCCGATATATCGGTATATCAGCCAATATTTAAAACAATGCCACTAATTATAATACAACTTAATAAATTAAATCTTAACTGATGCATATTGATTCACACATACATGCAAACTCACTTTTCATCGCCTAGAATTTTCTTTCTTTACTTTTTATGTATCTTTTGCTTCTCTATTTCTTATTTTCAAAGAGATGTCCCCTCATCGTTCTTCTAACACCAACGTCGATTCTCGTGCTGAGCTCTTGGAAGTTCTTGGTGTTTATTGGAGCATCATTGAGGCCAAACTGTTTTCTTAGAAAGAATTATTGTTATAAACCATTTCACTACTGTTTCTTTATGATAATGTTTGTTTTCGTATAGTACTAGAATAATACTTATACTTGCTACACTTTGTAATTTAAATAATTAATAATTATTTAGTTTTTATAAGATTTTATGTAATATTAGTTAGCTAACCCATAATACTGTCTAATTGTTTTATTAAGTGAATAGATTGACCTAACTTCAGAAGTGACTTTGCTTCTTGTTTTTTATTTCAATTATTTCTATATTACACTATAATTATATTTGTATATATATACTAATTGTACTTAATCATTATTAGATATTTGATTATCTTAGTTGATTATAAATTGCATTATTAGAATAAGTAATATAGTTTTGCACTGATTGTTATTATTACTTATAGTATATGTAAATTTGTTACTAGAAAAAACATGATAAAACTCATCTTATATGGTCATCTATAAACAAGGCGGAAATTAAACCATAAAAAAAATTAATCTACTCTAGGAGAAGGCCATTACCCATCAAGCTTTGGAATTGATCATTAAAAAAACAAGTACCTAGAGCCTATTCTTTTTCTTGATTTTAATCTAATAGAAATCAGGTCTAGAATCCTCTGTCATAATCTTTCTCATTGGTCTATTACATCTAACCATGATAGAATCACAATCATGCATAAAGAATTCGTTATGGCCAATTAGTGGCCAATATCTTATTTTTAACATTATACTGTTTCTTTTATGTTCTTATGTTCGTCTATGGAGTATGCATGCATGTGGGTATGAATTTGATTCTTTCAAGACATCTGTAAAAATGTTAAGAATCGCCAAGATTTAAGTTTTAATGTTTTTGTCTTTGATGGACTTGTTTACATAATGGTTTTGCATAATTATTTATGCATAATAAATCCTGAAAACTCTTGATATTATAATACAATATTATATACTAATTATCCTATGAAAAATGCACATGCTACTAATGAGAAATCAAGACATCTTTTAAATTATCACATAAAACAAATAAGAAAATAAATAAAGAATTTCAAAGGTCCATAAGTAATTAATCCAATATGGACAATGTGTGTTAGCCAATGTAACATCTACCACAAAATGAATTTAGCAGTCACCCAGCCTATCTTTTTAAAAAGTTTTTGAGTTAATTCTTATTTCACAGGCTTCCTTTATTGAATCCAGTTATATTGATATTCTATTTTGGCGAGTTATTTCCTTAAATTAGACAAAACTTGCTAATCTACTTTGAATCAACATTTAATTTTTTTTTAAGATTAAATAACTTCTTTAGATTACTTTGTCCATCTATTCAAATGTGATTTCCAAGCAATGTATCTAAATGTGTTTTATCTAACTGTAATAGTAGAAATATAGTTTGTTTCAAGAAAAACATCTAGAAAGAACAAATTATTTAGAATCAATATATGAATAGCTTTGATTAGATTTTATTTAAAGATTTGGATATTAGTTAAATTTAGATAGAATTTTCATCTATAACTAAGAAAAAAAATCTCAATAGAAATTCTAAAATATTGAAAGTCCATTTCGATTCCTCTCTGCCTTCCTAGCCTCCTAGCATCCTCTCTCAAATACACATGTTTCAATAAGAAAGCACCATATAACTAAGTTCTCAAAAACTAAAACAAAAGTGAATTCTATTAAGTTTGTGAGGTTCCCTTAGAATAAAAAAATGTAGATGCATGCGAGAAGGGCAAAATAAAGTTAATTTAGCCAACTATTTAATCTTTTTTAAAATATTTATTAACTTAATATTTTTAATTGATTGCTTTTCATTCTAAGAATCATAATAAATGAGATTCTACTTTGATAAGTTTTCAGTTAACGAGGTTGGAAGTATAATTTGATTGTATTTATTTTATTATGAATATATGTTACGGATGGAGTCTTTGTTCCGTCGTATCTTCTCAGAATAATTATGAATTTATTTTTTATTTTCATTTGACGAGCATCTATCTTATCTAATTATTTAAATTATTCATATGAGACAGTTTCACAATTATTTTTACAAATGACCAATTATAGTTCTAAAGATATATGTATTTCTAAACACGAGAAAAGAGAAAGTTCAGTAGGATAATTTGTTGATTAAATATGAATAGATTTCATTATATTTCTTAGGATTTGAATAGAGTTAGTTTAGTTTCAATAAGGATCCAAGATTATTATTTATTTACTATTAGTTATCTCTAAAGTACAATTTTTTCCTTTATCTTTTGACATGGATTATTCACAACGGCCATAACTAAAATACCCATATAGAAAGAAATGGTGTGTGTGTGCGCGTGTGTGTGTTGGGGGTGGGGTGGGGGTTGGGGGGAAATCAGGGCTGTAAACAATTTGTTTTTAAGAATACATGTAGATTAATTAAACCCATATCCTACTACAACCTCTACAAGTAGTATTATTCCATCTTTTTCTATTTATTTGGCATCTAAATCATTATCTTGGGAGATTTTATGTTTCAATGTTTCTCCATGCATACATGCTAAAGTATATGTGCTAGATTTTGGTGTATTACTTCTTATGGAACCACTTAGTTTTCTGCAAACAAATTACATTTACTATTTTATGAATCATTATTTCAATCTTCTAGTTTCATGTAAGCAAACTAGAGGTAGACCTACACATGGAAGGAGGCAATTAATAAGAACATGATTGTTGTTAATTTAACCGAAAGAAAGACCCTTAACAAGCTTAATAAAAGAAAAGGATTGACCAACACAAAAGGTTTGGAATAAAGGTGTTACAGTTATTGTTGTATATAAGTTAATATCAGGTAATAAATACATAACCACCTTGTGCAGACTTGGCACCAAACACCCAAAGGTAGCGTACAGGACAAGAGATAGTGGGAGACATAAAAGCTCGAAGAAATGTTAGAAATGACTGTTCTTATAGGAATAATGAAGCTTCCAGAATTAGTTTTTGAGTTTTATAGCCAATAAAAGAATCACTCAATTACATAAAATCTGCATAAGTTCGCCCATTTAATCAAAAGACAATTGAAAGAGTATTAGAAGTCCCATTCCAATGTCCCAAATGTTTGTTGTATAAAGAAGTCTCATTCAAATGCCACAATTGTTTGTTGCATGCAAAAGTCTTCTTCCAATGCTAACATTTTAGACTCCAGGAAGTCAATTTAAGGTTATCAACTTTGGCCAATCTCTTAAAATTTCAGAAAAGGAAAATTTAGACGACGAGAGAAATCAGTGAAAAATAAGGCTAAATAACAGAAAAGTAAAGTATAGCAGACCCAATACATATAAATACCTCAAACAAATATTCTTAATACCCAACTTAGATAATCCAAAGGGAAAAATAATTAAATACCCAATTTAATTTTCGGATTTATTATTATACCCAGTAGTTTCCTAAATTCTCTTTATACCCAAAATACTCATAATAAGTCTAAACTCTATCCAAATAGAATTTTGTGTATTATATGTAGCCCATTTTAGACGCCCTGACGAAATTACCACTGGAATTTTGAAAAAAGTCTGGGTGTTTAATTATATCTAGGTTTTTCTGGAAGGATTCTTTTTCTTTTTTTTTTTTCCAGATCCACACCCTGCCTCCTTACTTCTCTTTGTTTTTCCGGCTCGATGACGAATTGGTGTTGGCTCAACGAAAATCCTGTGCGGCCGATAGACATCCTTATCAATCGCGAGTCCTTGTCAGTCAATTGACGAAGCCTGCAGGCTGCGAGTCCTGGTCGGCTGACAAAGCGGCAGTCGTGAGTCCTCGGTAGTTTCGAATTAGATCTTTTTGGCAGTGGAAGGCAGTGTGAATCTGAGTTAGGAGCGTGTGAATGATGAGTGAATGTGACTGGAATCTTGGAGCTTTTGAGAGTAATGATTTCTTGAGGAATCAAAGATTTGTTTGATTGTTTAATGTTTTTCCTTAGGTGAGATTTCTAATTGTTATTGGTAAATGACAAGAGTTGGATTGAATTTTTGAAGCAGAGAATACATCATTCCAAAAAAATCACAAGCAATAGTAGTAGTTAGTAGTAGATCCCCTCTCCGCCTCTTTCTTCCTTCTCTCTTTGTTTTCGTGCCTTGATGATGAACTCTTAGTGATCATAGAGTGATAGTGTTGCTCCTATAGTCATTAAAATGCTATAGTTTCACTAGAAGTACTATGGGGCAGATAATTATGCTATAGTATAACCATATATGCTACTGTTTTCTTGGAGACGCTATAGTATCATCAGTTGTGCTGTAATTTAGCTAAATGTCATAATATCGCCAAAATTGTTATAACTTTGTAAAATATGCTAATAGTTTGATTAGAGTTTCTACTCGTTTACAAAATGTGCTCTATTGTCATTAGCGCACCTACAGTTTTGTGAGAAAAGCTATAGTTTCATTAGAATTGCTATAGTTTTTCAAAAAATTCTATAGTATCATTATTTTGTTACTGTTTTCTTCAATGATAGCATATGAAACTCTCTGCATTGAGAAGAGGCAAAGGGAAAAAGAGACAGAGGAGCTTGATTTGGAGATTCAAATGGCTAAAGAGTTGTTAAGAAAGTTGAAAGGAAGAAAAAGAGCTTAATAGTGAGGCTAGAAGGGATGAAGAGGATGAAATTAAGACTGAAGATGTTGATCTTGAGGAGGGATGCTGATGAGGGTAGTGAATATGATGATTATAATGATGAATATGATAAAGATAATGAAGATGATGATGATTGCAAAGGGAAGGGAAGATATGATGAGGGTGATGACGACGATGCTAATGAGGATGCAAGTATAGAAGAGGAGAAAGAAGAAACAACCAAGCAACCAAGGAAGGACGTTAAATTGAGGGCAACTTAAAAGCCTCAGCTATTTCACATGTAGCATAGTTGATTAAGGGAAATTTTGAGTTTTCCGAAATTTTCAATACGAGAAACAGCATAAGTAGGTTTTTTGAAGAGTACAAGTTTAAAAGTATATAGATGGTTAATTTTGGTATAAAGATAAATTAAGAAGTACTGGGTATAAAAATAAAGCTGAAAAATAATTAGATATTTAATTATTTTTCCAAATCCAAATAACTAGCTTGAAGTTTCTTTACAACTCCCAATAAATCTCCCTTTATTAACCAACCATAAAAAATCCCAAATGACTACCCCCTTTCCTCAAGTGCAACCCACATGAGTACCCCCCCCCCCCCCCTAAGGATACTTCAAGGTAGTTATAGTTGGGATTTCTTAAGTAGAGGGAGTTTTCTGGAAAACCATGAAAGTTTAAGAGGGTATTACGAAAATTAGCCAATACCTCATACTGAATTTTATAACAAATCCTAAAAGTTTTTTTAAGCAATTGTTATAATATAATAAGTAGACATTAACAAAATTACCTTTAAAACTTTTAAATATTTGTTCAGCAATACATTCTTAATCTTAGCATTTTACATGAATTTAAGGATGGTGACTAAGGATGAAATAAAGAATGGAAGGACAATTCTGGTGATGTGTGATGGAGGAAGTTATGGTGCTGGTAGGTAGTGAACCAAGAGGGGGAAGAAATGTCGATATTGGTGAAGGAAGATAAGATGGGAGATGGTAATCATGATTAGTGGAGGAGATGGTGTTGGGGATGGGGATGGTGGTGACATGGGGGGGAGGAAGAGGAGTTATTCTGTTGGAGGACGTCGTCATTGTGCTAGCGCTAGTGGAAGAAGAGAAAGTAGCTACTCTTTAGTGTTATAATTTCGCAAAAGGGGGGATGAAGAAATTAGAGGAAGAAAAAGAGGATGGAGGGATCTTTGATCAGTAATGGTGGAGGAAGAGAAATGGATAGTATAAGTGAGGGAAGAGAGAAAATGGCTTCAATTTCTCTACAGATAGAGAGTAGTGAAAAAAATGAAGTTGGAGCAAGAAGTGGACAAAAGGGTTTATGAATTTTTTCTTGAGGGCCAAAGTGTTCAATTTGTTCCACATGAAAGTTACGTGGAAATATTCAATTAGAATCTTTTAACAAAAGGCAACAAACAGTGAAGTCAAAGAAACTTCGAGGTATTTATCTGTAGAAAATTCAGTACATACATGGTATTTATGTTCAAAGTGGTCGAAAATTATTTAAGTTAGCCAACAAACAATAATAAATGTTGGAAGCACTTCTGCCATTCACTCTTTATAGAGCTTACTTTCCACTAGCACTGGAATCGAACTGAATCGAATCAAATTCTAACATGTTCGTATCTGATTTGGTTTCAAATTTTCAAATTTGTAGTTCAAATATGCTCCTTGACATCCGAATTAGAATTCGAATTTCCTGCTTCGAATCCGAATAAAATTCGATTATTTCTCAAATATTAAAATATTCTTGCATGTGATTTGATTTAACATTTGAGCTTGAGAATTATTTATTAAAAGTTTGTTTTATTTACCTCGATTTCTATTGGTAATATTCTAATTGAATTTGAAAACTACTTATTTTTATTTATGACGTAAAATCTAGATTTTGAATGCTTGATTAAAAGGATTGATTTGAGAATTATTTGACTCACTTTATTTTTTATATTTTGACATGTTTTTAAGCACGATAAAGTTCAGTTATTATAAATTTTATATATATGTAATAACATAAACTTCATGGAGTAGAATGTACATGTGCTAAATGAGTATATTTTGAATAACTTCTGCCATTTACTCTTTATAAAGCTTTCTTTCCACACATTTTATTGTGAATTAGTCATTACTTATGGCCACCAAGAGTAAATCATCATAATATTTCATAACTACTCTACGAAAGCTTTCCATATAATTGAATTTATTCTTAGCTAAACAATTTTGCAATTGTTAGTTTGTAATTCACGTATCTTGAGTTCTACAAAATATTTCTACTAGATATTAAAATCACTCATTACTGCTGCAATTGTTTGTTTCAAAACCACGTATGCAAATATCATATTAGAAATCTAATTAGATGTGCAGATGCAACTCAAAAGAAGTCTTAGTTAGGGTTTGAATTCAAAAAATAAAAGGTTTTCCTTGTTTGTTTCTATAACCTTGTAGAAAGTAGAGGTTATGTTGACTTTACTAGAAAAGAGGGAGGATAATAAGAAAGAAATTTGCTATCAATATGGATATAAGACGGCAAGTTGAGAGTTATTTGCGAAGCTAATTTTCTTAATACCCCCCTAAATTTTGTGGTTTGCTCAATAAAACCCTCTCAATATAGGAAATTCCAAGCAACTACTTTGAAGTATCTTTAAAAATCCCCAATAAACCACCTGCTGCTAAACAACAATAGAAAATCCCAAATGATTACCTTCTTTCAAGTGCAACCCACATGACTACCCCAGACATTGCTTAACTGAAGGTGATTTATTGGGATTTTTAAGAATATTTCAAGTAAGTTAGAAAAATCATTAAAGTTTGATGTCAATATGGATAACAAGATTTCTGAAATTGAGGTAATAAGAAAGAACTTTGCTCTCAATATGGATATAAGATGGCAAGTTATACTCAAAATAAAAATACGTCTGAGAGTTATTTGCAAAGCATTTTCTTAATACCCCCTAAATTTTGTGATTTTCTCATAGAACCCCGTCAACATAAGAAATTCCAAGTAACCACTTTGAAGTATCTTTAAAAATTCCCAATAAACCACCTTCTGCTAAACAACAATAGAGATCCCAAATGACTACCCGCTTTCAAGTGCAACCCACATGACTACTCCAGACAAACAGAAGGTGATTTATTGGGAATTTTAAAAATATTTCAAGATAAGTTATTTGAAATTTCTGAAGTTGAGGGGGGGTTCCAGGAAAACTATGAAAGTTTAAGGGGATATTAAGAAAATTAGTCTATTTGTAAAAAAAAAAAAAAACTTCCCGAGTATATTTTTGATAGATAGGTCATGTTTTCAAAACTATAACCATTTAACATAAACATGCAGGCTGTAACTTAAAATTTTGTTATAGCACTTAGTAGATTATTAAGATTCTAAAATTTTAAAATAGAGCTTTCAATATAATTAATAATCAATGGGGTTAGTTTTTGTAATGACTACGTTTATTGTCGCATGAGTAAACTTTCATACCAACTCATGTAACACTTTGTATCTTAGGTTTTTTTTCATCATGAAGTTTTCCTTGTTCCGAGTACATTCACCTTTTGAGGCTTTGCAATCAAAGAATTTTATAACCTGATTGTGGTTTCATGATACCGAAGCTTTAAAATTCGATAATTTTTATTGCTTATTTCTTCTGATGAGACTTCCCTTCTCTCTGACCTAAAATATCAGTTTGTTACCATTCAAGTACTTTGGGCGCACTGCCTATCTAAGTCCCTCCTTGCAATCTAATCTCGCAATATGTACCTTAGTTTTACTATGTTTGTAGTTAACAATAAAACTACAGGATGTTAGCCTGATTAAGTAGAATTAATAGGTCTTGGTTTGATACATCTACTTTAATACCCTATACTCCGCCAATTCTAAGCACATGAATCATGTCTTTGTTGCACAGTTGTAAAAAGCCCATTAAAGCCCCACTTTCGCTATGTTAGCTTTGGATCTTTAGCCCCCGTTTTTAGACTTAGAAGATTTTATTATTTTATTTTTATTTTATTGTTATCATTAAAAATTTTGTGTTTGATTTCTGATTTACTTCATTAGTTATGAAATTTCATGTTTTTTATTTTTTCTAATTTTTCTGTTTTTACTATTTTTATTCTTAAAATATTACCGGTGCTTTTGTCGCTAAAGCCCTGCTAAAACCTGGTAAAGCCTAAGCCCTGCCCACTGCTTTGCCCCCGCTTTCGCTTTTCACAACATTGTTCTGTTGGTTATTAAGGTGTATTGTATCATAAATGTTTTACCAATTAAACTCTTATAAACTCTTAATCGATCCTAGATAAGCCGAAACCTATAATATTAGGTTTTATTGAAACAGATAAAATAAGTTTTTAGGACTATATGATTCAAAACACATTCCAAAATTCCAACACAAGACAGTTTTGGCCCAGTATTGTTTTTATGTCATAGATAAGAGAGATACCATCAAATAAAATATTGCATCTTATGCATCTCTTTATTGTTTGCAGATGAACTATTAATCAGATTTACTAGCAAAAACAATAATAGTATCTTTTAATTTTGTTTCTCAATGTGGATGCAATCTCTGAACCTTAAACCACATAGAGAGCAACAGGTTTGCAGGCTGCAGCAACACCAATTTCCTAATCCATTTACACAGGAAATCAGAAGTAAAAACATGTGCACATGACTTCATGATTTCTTAGAACTGTGAGCCAAAAAAACTCATCGCAGATATACATGACATACCTTAAAGTCAACGAAGGCAACAGGCAATCCATTTTTCTTTTGCATCTTCAATTTTGAGAACCCCGGGCATCTGAAAACAATTTGAGGAGGTTCTTACAACTATTATATTTTAAAAAAGAAATAGAAATATAAAGAAACAAAAGCATAACATAATTGCCTCAAACCTTGAAAATACACCAGTTAGCTCCTGCTCTGAACAGGTTAGACCAAGGTTCGCAACAAATAGTGTAGAACAGGGTTTACTATTCTGAGGAATATAATTTGTCGACGAAATATTCTAAAACATTGAAAACCATTGTTACTTGAACAATAGGGAAAAGCAAAAAGATTTCAGACTAGCTATTCACATGTAGCATGTGTGCTTCTACATCTTAAGCAAAGCAAGTGCAGAGAGAGAATCTAAATATGAACAATATTACAACTCTAGGAGAGGAATTTCAGCATTTAACAAATATCTAAGGCAATTATGAGCATAAATATTGTAAGAATTGAGCAGCAACCAAATATAATGTTTTAAAGCAGAAATTATGCACCAAAAGATTTTTCTAGAAAAACAAAGCATTTAAATACAAGGGATACTTAAGTGTATATTTTTGCAGTAGAATGGCCAATTGAAAAAAAAAAGGCTTCAAGGGTATCACAATAAGAAGATAAAAAGAAATACAGGTTTAAAAGACGATACTTTCCTTCTTAACAGCAATCTGGCTTCCAATAGAACAATGACCAAATCATCCAACAGACATCAACCAAAAAAACATGAAAAGTTGCATTTACAATAAAAAAAAGATGAGATCGCTTAGTTTAATAGACCGATAATAATTTTCTCCTAATCTATGTGGCACAAACACTTCGATCATGGAGTCGTGTCGTGTCCCACATGTGTTGACTAAAATCATCCAACAGATATTGATCAAATAAAAAATGAAAAATTGCATTTACAATAAAAAAAGATGAGACTGCTTAGTTCAATAGACAGATAACAATGTTCTCCTAGTCCTAACCGTCTTTTGGTTTAGGTAAGAGATGAGTACAAGTTGTGGAGAATGCAGTATACTGTATATTTACTCGTGGCTGCAAACGACATCTCCGGTAAAATACATGCATGGTAGGAAACAAATAATTTAGCATTATAGTATCTTGAGCCCAATACTCACTACATTAGATTGAGAAGCAAAAATCCATATATCAATCAATACCGCTATCCTCTCTTACAGCCTGAGATTTTTTCCCCAAAATTCTAAGAGATATTTATGAGATTAACCTTGAACGAGACAGAGTAGTGGGATAGATCTTTATCGTTGAAGGGAATAGGCAGATCGAAATTTCAATAAGGGAGATCCACGCAGGGGTGGGCCATTGAGGGTCTCCGAGATTTGGGCAGTTCCTCAGAGCTCCTTGGATCCAGGCACGGTTTAAAGAGCCTGGTGGGGTTTTGTGATTGCTTAAGGCCGCAGAGGGCCATTAACCTTTTATATTAACCCTAGTGGGCAACGCACTTTGTCACACGGTTCAAAGACTCGGCCGAGTCAGACGAGTCGGCCGAGTCGTATCCGTCTTGGCCCGCTCCGAGACGAGTCCGAATCACAAGTCGGTCGACTCAACTCAGAGGAGACCGACTCGACCGGGAATCGGAGTTGACTCGGCCGAGAGTCGGAGTTGACTCGGTCAACTCGGCCGATTCACAGCCGAATTGGTCGTGACTCGGCCGAGTCGACCGAGCTCCGATTCTCGACCGAGTCGGCTGGAAACGTATATTCACCCATGACAAACAGGTATAAAGAAAATAAAAAAGAAAATAAACTTACCCCTCTCTTGCTCAGATCTGGAGATCGTCGCCGTTGTCCGATCGTCGCCGCTGAGATCTGGACTCTGCAGCCGCCCGATAGCCACCGACAGCTCCTCCCCAGCCTCAAGTGATGTTCCTCCCTCTCTGTCTCTTTCCCTCTCCCTCCCTCTGTTTCTCTCTCCCCCTCCCTCTCTCACCCGCTCTCTATCTCTCCCCCTCTCCATCCCCCGTCTCTCTGTCTCTTTCCCTCCCCCTCCCTTTGTTTCTCTCTCCCCCCTCCCTCTCTCAGCCGCTCTCTTTCTCTCCCTTTCCATCTCCCGTCTCTCTCTGTCTCTTTCCCCTCCCCCTCCCTCTCTCTTCCTGTTTTCGATCTCTCCCCATTCCCCCGTCCGAGGTATAAGAGAAGCAGATGATGGTGGTGGTGAAGATTTGAGGGTTTTATCTAGTTCTAGTAGTGATGATGGTGAAGATGGTGATGATAATGACAACAATGATGGCGGTGATGGCGACGGCGGTGATGACAATAATGAGGACAACAATAGTACTGATGGAGTAACTTATAGTCTTGAAGGTCACATGCAAATGTTGAGTTTGAAATCAGACCAACATTATGGTGTGACATATGTCCATGACTACAGACCACAACTTGATAGATCTACGAGCACTAGTATCGGTTTATCTACTTACTGCAGAGATGATTATGATGATGATTTTGTGCCTCATCGCAATTCAATATGGAAATAACTACATTAGCATGTATTTATGAGTGTAGTTTGTGCAATTTACTATATTGTTCATGTATTTTTGATGTGCTTCTACCGACAACGCGTGTATTTATGCTTTCGTTTTATGTTTAGTGTGCTAGGTGATATGTTTTGGACATATGATACATGAATGTGGATGTCTATATTTTTTTAAGATTCATCGTGATTTTTCAGAATTTTTTGAGCTTTCTATGGAACATTTTGCATGTATCGCCCGAGACTGATCCAAGTCGCCGAGACCGATCCGTCTCAGTGCTCGCCGAGTCGGCGGCCGAGACCGCGACTGTGAACCATGCTTCGTCATGAGGTCAGCACAACAAGCAGAGGTCAACGGTCGATGGAGGTCAGCAAAGGGCATTGGTGGTTGGTCGATCCATATTTAATGCCAACAATCTCGCTCAATCTAATAGTGCTCATTTTAAATCTAACATTCTTTCTTAATCAATCCTCACCTTCTTGTCACAATTACAAGTTTTAATGGTATTAATTAAGGCGGTGTTTCTAACTCTCGTTCGCAAACTTGAAGGCGTTTGGATCCCATTTTAGAGCTACATGAAATGAGAAATTAGTACCCAGCCTCCTCACCACCATGTCGTCCTTGCTCGTGAGAATTATCGTCTCTGGATGCGCCATTGACAGGGGCATTGTCATCAAAAATGCGGTAATGTAAGTTGCGATGGCAAGTGCAATGAACACAGGTAAAGGAGGATGGGTCAGAGGGGTTCAAGGTAGGGTGGCGATGGAACTCGTTGCACTCCTCGGTATGAGCCCTCTTTCGTCGTGTAGTTCTTGAGACACTCACCGCATTCTGGATGCTGGTTCTGCGACGCTGGTGGTGTGGTGGTGTCCCTTTTTTAGTGCGGTTATATTAGGTTTAATTTGGAGGAGTGATTATGGGTTCACTTTTATTTATCTTTTGAGAGACAGGATGAAATGAGAGACGGGTAGTTTTATCAAAAAAAATTATAATTAATTAATATAAATTGGTGAAAGTCTAACTCTGTTAACTCCTAACTAACAAAAGAATGTATTCACAAATATATTTTGTAACATGAGGATATATATATATATATATATATATATGAAATTATACATAACGTCGGGAGAAACATGTAATATCTCCAAAACTCAAGGAGATATTTGCCTAAAACCCTTAATTGAATAATATATTTACTAAACATATTTATCCTAACAAATTAACTATACTTTCTCTGTCAAACTAATTAATAACTAGTTGATTATGTTAATTACTATTTTTTGTGTCAAATTAAATTAATAAATTAATGCACACCAACTTAAATAATTCATTCATATATTAACTTAAATAAGCTATTAAGGTAGAGTGAGCTTCCTCAGAGATAAAAATATCCATATATAAAAATATCATACCTAAAAAGTTCTTAAAAGAAGCTCATATATAGCCAAAAATGACCAACCTTTCCTCTTCTTGTCTTGAAAACAAACACATGCTGATCGCCCCCATGTGCGCTGATCTCACAAATTCCACCGCGATCCGATAACTTCCTCAACCTTCTAGAGCCTTCGTCATTCTCGATTCAACCTCCTAAAGCTTTTGCCCCTCGATTCAACCTTCACCACCTTCAGCAGACTTCAATAGCCTTCACTGGAGTGAATTGAAAGTCAAGCAACCTTTGTCCAACCTCTGACAGCCTTTAGAGCCCTCGATTCAGGAAACGATCACTTTCGCAGCAATCTGCCAACCCTTGATTGCTTTCCCGAGGTCGGTTCAACCTCTCACGCCATTTATGGGTCGTCGACAGTCTTCGCCATGCGACCCTAAAAACAGCTTCAACAACATCCGATGAACTCTAATGGGTCCGACAAAGCCAATCTCCTTCAATTCAAGGATAGTTCTTCATTCTTAACCTCTCTTTGAATTCCCTCTTTATCTCTAAATTTTGTCCCAATTTCTCTAAGAATTGCAAGTGATTGGATGTCAACGCTTACTTTCAGGGTTGTTCATACAAACCTATTATAGCCCGAAACCAAACAAAACAAGGTGATTTTCAACCTTTTTAGCCGAAAACAATTTCATTGGGTTAATATTGAATCTGTAGGCCAAAGCCCGATACGATATTATACCCGATGCATATCAGAATTAACCAATATATCAACCTGTGGTTAGAATCAATCAACCTAAATAACATAAATGGGAATGGATTATTGGGTTAGCAACCATTAACCTAACTCATCATGCCTTAATAGGTTAGGCATATTATTAATCAATATCCATTTAAGACTATCAAATGGACTTTTAACAAGTCAACAACCATTAACCTAATGGTAATGTTATGCACATTTTTAACTCAAGAACGGTCAAGAATCAATTATTCATGGGTTAAAAATAGAAATTGTGTTACTAATTAAGAAATCCATGTACAGATGTATTCTAGTCAATTTATTTCTTTAATTGAGAAATCATGTGCTACTGAATTCAATAATAAGTCTATAATAATAATCTTTCAGATTATTCACTTATTCATTTAAGTTATATTATTTTTTTAACTACCATGTCTACATATTAATTATTATTGAACTAGCGATTATGTTATTCAATATTTCTTTGAAATGTGATCAAAGTTTCATTAATTATTCCAAAAGAAATGTTAAAAGATCGCTAATTATCATACCAATTTTTAATAATTTTTAACCATTTTTTAAAACTTTTAAGGGCTTTTAAGAAATAAATCTCTAACAAATATCATATTTGGGTATTAATCCTTTCAGGTGTTACTCGTGACACGTTTGTTCTATATTGTGAGTGACTAATATCCAAATATGGATATGTAATATGTTAAGACCTGTATCTTTAAACCTAATTTTTTGAAGAAGTGACAGATACCTTTGATATAAAATAGTCAATTTTGATGATACTGATGATGTTGAATCTATAACCTTCAGCCAAAAATAATGCGGTCTTGAGATTTCAAACCTTACTAAGAACCATTATAGCATCACGAAGAGTAGCGGCCTAAAGGATATGTATCAAAATATACAAGTGTGATAAAAAGGCATCAATGTAAATGGTTTTACTGAACGATTCAAGTAACCTAGGTCAACAAGAAATGCAAGTGGAATACCATCTACAGATGCAAACAGAAACTCTACAACAACAACGAAGCCTTTATCCCAAGTTTTTTTGGGCTAGGCTACATGAATCACTCTTCTATTCAACTCCATTAAAGGTCATCTTCTTATTAACATGAAGCATTAACATATCTTATCTGTCTCTATCAACTATGTCACATCATCTCTTCTAATTAGCGCAATTATCGGTATGCATTACACACACCCAAACCATCTCAATCAGCTCTCCTTCATTTTATTCTCAACAGGAGCAAGATCTAACTTTCCATGGATGCAATCATTTCTTATATTATCTCTTGGTGTGTTGCTACTCGTTTGTCTCAGCATTCTCATTTTTATGACACTTATTTTTTGGACATATTTCTTAATTGTCAAATATATGAAATTATAGAGCATAATAGGTTCTATAGTTTTTCACCAAAACTTTTCGTTCAATTTCATGGATATGCTATGACACAACATACCAGGGCATTTCTCCATTTTATCTATATTGTTTTGATTCTACGAGTTACATCTTTCTTGATTCCACCATCTTCATGAATGATTGATCCAAAATAACAAAAATGAGCACTCTGAGGAATTTTTTGACCATCAATGGTACTATATGTTCATTCTTCTCATCATTTTGCTAAAGTTACATTCATTATCTTCTGTTTTCATTCAACTAATTCTAAATTCTTTTGTACTCTAAACTTTTCAACTTGGCATGCCTCCCTAAAACTACGCAGAGGCAAAAGTAAAACCTTTCTTCTACGAAGCCAAACTCGGCAAATATTTTCGTTTCCTTCTCTCCTTAGGGCTAGAGATCTGCTCCTTGGGCTTCGAGCTCATGGCCATGCTCTCCCCCTCTCTCGTCGAGATCATGTGATTTCAATTCCTATGTTTGGCCATCCTCCCCCCATCTCTCGACATGGTCGTGCTCATCCTGCTGCGCAAAGTTTGTGACAAGGAAGCCCTGCAAGTTGCATCTATGTTTAATGGTTATTAATTATTTGTAGAAATTATTTTGTACCCTAATTCATCTTCATGACCTCTTTATCTTTATTTGCCTCCCTGTCCAGCTTGCAGAGTTCAAGTATTAGACAATGGAAGTGGCCTAATGAACCCTGCGTCGATGTAGTGGTCAAAATTTGACCTCTATCAGGATCGTCGAAGACATCTCTCGCCCCAGATTCTGAGGTCATGCAGCCACCCAGAGTCGACTGGACTTCGGGACCGACAGTCCTGCCATGTGACAACTTTATCCATCCCCACAGACAGATCAAGAAGAATTTTAAATCGTGAAATCTATTACGTGACTCTATCATCTTCCTCGTCCAAAACCACCTTACAGCTAAACAAAGTAGTTGAAGATAGTAATCCATAAACCTCCAGCACACCAATACTAACAACCTGGATATAGTCTCGACGATTACAAAGATCAGCAGATTCAAACCGAAGAGTGAAAGATTTGCATCTATCTACATCCACTCCACCGCCTCTGTCAGGTATAAATGCACCTCTTTCTTCAACGAGAAAGGGGTCGCTCCTTTAATCCTCAGAGCACACACCGCACATACACCCTACCACACCACGCTAGCAGTTTCCCTCTGCTAGTTCGCCATAATACACTAGCAGTTTCCCTCTGATGATCCTCCCACCTTACCAACTACTGATTTTCAGGCTCGAGGGTCTTAGGCTGGCACCGCATCGGTGCTCCTAACCTGAAAGGCGTCTTCTTTCTCTGTGTGCTCTGACAGGTTTGATCGAGAGTGTCCAGTTACTTGTGATAGAGTTTTATCTACCACAAATTGGTGCTTTCATTGAGAGCTTAGTCTACACTCGAGCTCTTTCTCCCATCCGACCCAAACCAATATCCTTCCTCAAAAAGCCTCTCTCCTAGTGTCGATAGCCCCAAAGAAATAAACAATCGCTCACAACAGCGTCATGTCCAAAGACAGGACCAACACCACCGTCGGGGGCACGATCCCTCCACACACAATCGATCGCAAGCGTGCTGCAAAGACACTAGCTCCTCCTCATCTCAAAGGGATGCCGCCAACGCCCGCGCGCTGCTGTACGAAGGCCAGATGCTCCAGATACTCGCAGACAAGAAGCAGATAAAGGAGCAACAAGCCCGATCAGATCGCGATCAGGAGCAGGTGGTTCTCGACTGTGAAAATGTCATCGTGAACAGGAGGCGTTGAAGCAACTCAGCGGCCAACTCCAGGCGCAACCACCCTCCAAAGAACTCAGGTCCAGATGCAGCCAAAAGACAAACTTGGAGCCAAAAAGAGGGTCGACAGACCCATCACGAAACTGAAGCGGTCCAGACTGACTTCTCCCCTGCGCGAAAATCGCTCCGACAGCGAAGTTGATTCACCTTGTTTCTGAGTGAGAGTTCAGTACGACCAGACACGGAGGAGGATTGAGGAATTTTCCTACATCCGAACCCTCGACGAGCTGGTATAAAAACGGGTCGAGGAAGCTAGGCTGCAATTCCGCAACGGACCGAAACATGCCACTACCAATGTCTCCGATCCCCTCTCTGAAGCGATTCTGGAGTGTGAATTCACAAAAAAAATTCACGACTCTGACCTTCGACTACTACTCCGGAATTAGCGACCCAATTGAACACATCAGGCATTTTCGAGACAAAATGGTCTACTCCTGTAACGATTTGCTCATGTACCTAGCCTTTGCGTCCAGTCTGAAGGTGTGGCCTCATATTGGTTTTATTCTCTGTCGTCGCGTTCACTCCACAATTGCGAGAAGATAACCGAGACGTTCCTCACCCAATACGTCTCCCACCGGGAAGCCAAAAATAATAACCATCACCTCCTTACCGTCAAAATGAGACAGGGCTCAAATCGTACATCGACTACATCCAGAACCAACTCGCCAAGGTTCCCAACTGCGTTGAAGATGGCTATACACTCGTGTTCATTAGTGGATTGCAGATTTCTCACCCTCTATACAAACACATCTAAAGCATAATGTCACTCGGATGAGTGAAGTCATGTCCCGAGCTCAGCCTTGCATCCAATTGAAGGAAGCGATGAAGAGCTCCACCAACCAGGTCTCAAATGCGGCAACGACGGAGAGAAGTCGAAATCACTGTATGAAGCTCCAACCAACACCAGTAACCCGAATTAGGGGCAGGTCGCCTGCAAAAGACAGGTGTTCCCGATTCTCATTGAATCCACTCAAAGCCTTCAAGATGGAAGATCACTTCACTCCACTCCAATGAGGCTCCCCATAAACGAAGTCTTCAATACCGTCAAGGACGAGCCATGGGTAAAGCACCTGAAGTCGATCCAATCCAACCCTGCACTCTACGGAGTGAAAATATCATTCTTACCAGACAGTACGTGACACCATAACATCCACTGCAGAAGCCTCCAGAAAACCTGAAAAAACTTGTCCGCCAAGGCTTCCTCAAAGAGTACGTCCTTACCCCTGGGGCAGCCTCCGATGCAGGGCAGCCGAGCACTCCGCCTCCTACCCAACCGCAACACATGATCACCCAGTACAAGGGGATTGAGCGATCCGATCCCTCAATAGAGATAGGGGAGTGCCTCCACCAATAACACCCCTGTATTTCAATTAAATTTCATGTATTTTACTTTAATCATCAAATAAAATACATTTTGCTCCTAACCGTTTCAGCTCACTCTGCTGCTGGGATTGCCCCCTTTCAGAGTCCCGCCAAGTTCCTCGCTCCGCTGATGAAATTACCCACTCGGAGGTGACTGCGAACCCAACTTCGTTGCTGGGATTTCTCCCACTTGGAGTCCAATACTTGCACGCTCTGCTGATGGGATCTCCCCACACAAAGACGACAACGCGAGTACTCGCGCGGGCTCCCTCGCGATTAGCTTACGGACAGTCGAAACCCTCCACTGTAGGATTCTCCCCCGGTCGGAGTCCCTACTTTGCTGTTAGGATTACCCCTCTCAGATCCCCTAATGTTTGCATGTTCCGTTGATGAGATTAGCCCCACTCGAAGACGATAACACAAACATCAGCCTAGAGCTCCCCTCCTCTGACCCGGGGGCAGATGAACCGCTGGCAGTTTCTCTCCGTCAGTGCCGCTCCACTACTGGGATTGCCCCCCTCAGAGTCCAAAGTTTGTCGCTCGACTGATAGGATTACTCACTTGGAGACAACTGCGGACCCACTCTGCTGATGGGATTGTCCCCCACTCAGAATCCTGCAAAGTTCGTCGCTCCGCTGGGGGACTACCCCTCTCAAAGACGACTGTGTACCCACTCTGCTGATGGAATTGTCCCCCGCTCAGAGTCCTGCCAAGTTCGTCGCTCTGCTGATGGGATTACCCCGATTCGGAGATGACTGTAGACCCACTCTGCTGATGAGATTGTCCCCCATTGAGAATATTGCCAAGTTCGTCGCTCTGCTCATGGGATTACCCCCACTCAGAGATGACTGCGCACCTACTCCATTGCTGGGATCTCCCCACTCAGAGTCCAAAGTTTGCGGGTACCACTGATGGGATCACCCCACCAGTAACAATGCAAACTCATCAAGACACTCCGTTTCCAACCAACTACACCGGAGATAGAGATCAGCACTCCGAAGAGGCATGATCATATTATATCCAAAACCCTTATGGTAAATGCAATCAGGCAAGATCCAAACATAACCATTTTCATTTCAAAAATATTCCATTATATTTATTTTGTTACATCTAACGTATGTAATACAAAAAGTTTTACATATCTGGGTTTATATTTTTGTAAAAGAAATATAGAAAATCTGAATCCAGACACTCTGATCCTTCCACCTCTGTCAACCCTCGCTCCGAACACCGAAGAAACACTTATCGGGGGAACATCTACCGAAAGACGTCATACCTATTCATTCGCCATCATTCTCCTCACGTTTGCAAGAAGAATGAAATGGACTCTTAGGAAACCCTCCGAGAGCGAAGCAGCGACGTCCGACCAGATTGAAACCTGCAAGACACGCAAGAAGGTGATGGCATCACGTTCCCTCTGAGGAGTTCTGTGGGAGAGCACCGAACTCCATATAGATGAGTGATTCATCGGCATATCTAGCCGATGAGCTCCTTCTCCTCCTTGCTCGTGCAAGCCATAAGAAAATAGGCTCCGAGCCTCAAGGTCAAAGCTTGCTCGCCCAAGGTTAAGCGAATTGGAATCCAAATCGCCCGATCAAGTTAAAGTTAGAATCATACCTATCACCCTCGATGGCGACACCCTATCACGACAACTAATGCTCCACAATAAGCATTCATGGCCGCTAATGCGACGCACCGTCTAGATTTTCAGAGAACAAGAGCTTTCTCACCATTCTCTTCATGTCCCCTCTCATTTTCTTTCCACCATCTGATGAAGAGAGAGGAAGAAAGGATGGCAGACCGTACAAAAAAGAAGCTGCAACAAACTTAGAGTTTTTGGTGAATTTTGAAAAAGCTTAAAGAAGTTGAAGATGACCTCCTTTCCCTAGATCTCCTCCATTTTATAAGTGAACGAATGAGTCCATCACCATCAATGCAAGTCTTGGATACACATGAGCTCCTAAATAGTCGGTACACGACCCGAGAAGAGATCGACCAATCGAAAGTCATTATGACACCAAAAATTAAACTGGCAGTCATAATGGCACGATATTCGAATCGGCCATTGACGCGACTAGACGATAGCTGACAGTCAGAGGCATGGACTCCCCATCAATCTTGAAGATCCGCAACAAATGCACAAAGATATTCCGGATGATTATCTGTACGAGGCACCAAAGATGAGGACAAGAGACTTCTCCCAATCGACTCGCTTTCTCACTTCTCATATGCATGCTTTGGCAAGTGCGAAAGTAGAAGAGGCATCTGTAGTGATCAAAATTTAACCTCTATCAGGATCGTGACACGCGTCCTTCTCCAAAAAAACACGAGAAGGCACTCGAAAGCCCCTCCGGAATCACCTCCATCCTAACAACAATTACACCACCACTCCCTCTCCGAAGACATCTCTCTCGCCCCAAAGTCTGAAGTCATGCAACAATCAAGAGCCGACTCGACTCCGAGCCGAATGTCCTGCCACGCGACAACTTTATCCATCACCACAGCAGATCAAGGTGAACTTCTTAGTATCGCAGAATCTATTATGCGGCTTTATCATTTTCCTCATCCAAAACCACCTTACAACTAAGCAGAGCAATTGAAAATAACAAACGATAAACCTCCAGCGCACCAATCCTAACAACATGGATACGATCTCGGTGGTTACAAGGATCAACAGATTCAAACTGATGAGTGAAAGATATGCATCTATCCACATCCACTCCACCACCTCTCTCAGGTATAAATGCACCTCCTTCTCCAACGAGAAGGGGGTCACTTCTTTAATCCTCAGATCACATACTGCACATACACCGTGCCACACCATGCTAGCAGTTCCCTATGCTAGTCCACCATAATACACCAACAGTTTCCTTTTGTCGGTCTTCCATCCTTACCAACTACTGTTTCTCATGTCCGAGGGTTTTAGACCAGCACTGCACTGGTACTCCTAATCTACTCTGTGTGCTCTGACGCACAAGTTTGATCGGGGCGTCCAGTTGCTTGTGGAGGAGTTTTATCCACCACACTCGGCGAAGATTGTGTACTTTATCGACAACTTAAACCCTCTTTACTGAGTTAGATTTCAACGTTCCCCGCCCGTCCATACTGTGCCAACAACCTCATCTATGAGCGCTCCGCCAACAACCTCACCCCCCCCCCAATTTTCATTATGATGATGACACCTCCCCTCTTGCACCTCTATGAGAGCCAGTCGATGACCTCGCCGCCCCCTTGGGGAAAGAGATGAAGGAATGCGGGAGAGAGAGGACATGATTTCAAAATCGAACAGATTTGTCATGCGAAAAGGTAGAATTGAGAGGAGTCTTTTGTTAACATGGTAGTAACATAAATTGACCTAAGTTGAGAATTATTAAGTCCAGTAAATAAGCAATTCATTCAGCTTGTTATGTTTTCTTTTGTTTAAATCCTCATTATTGACACTTGTGTAAGTAGGCAGACAGAAGGACACACCCCCCCCCCCCCAAATAATTCAAATACATGTGGTCATGTTTGGAAATAATATGCAGGGATAAATATGCGAGGTTGATAAAACCAAAGGATATATTTGCTAAAATCCCAAAAAGAAAAAATAAATCATGAGGATTGTGTCTCAGGCCCTCCTTATGCCTCGCCTCAAAAAGATGTCCAAGTCCAATGCTTTGCCTCACACCTTCACTTTTTTAAACACTGACATTTACCCCCTTCCATAACTTTGATGATGTTGGTCATAGACATGGCAACTAAAAAAGAAGGTTAATATTTTTATCTATGGTAACTTTTATTAGATTGATAAGCATTCACCTCTACAATGATGCACAGTCTAACAATTGGAACACATTTTATTCCAACTTCATTCAAACTAAAAATCGCTATAATTCTATTTTAGGATTATATACAGCTCCCACACACAGAAGTTCAATCACCAAGATCATCTAACTTTTCAAGCCTTCTCAAAGTCACGACAACATTAACTTCTATCATGTACGACTATTAGGTCAAAAAGAAGCCCAAGGTAGGCTTAGCAAAATTTATGATCAATTGTGAACCTGTAGTTGATCACCTAGAACCAGATGCCAAGTTATTAGTTCTTACCCAAGGCAACTGAAGGAAAGAGTTTAAGAGAGAGCTACCAACATGCTTAAAACACCATTTTGCTGTACTATTGGTTGAACATTCTAATCTCACACAGCAAATGATCTTACCAAAATGCCTGAACTAGGACAATGTCCAGATGAAGAGGGAAGATAACAAGGTTTGCTATATGAAAAGATGATCACCTCAAGCATACACAAGTCAAAGGGCCATGCTGATATGGATTGGATAACAACACAAAAATTCCTTAAAATAGAAAACCTAATAAGCCAAGAAACATTTAGAAGTGATAGGATTTCAGATTCAAGATATAACTTTGCTTTTGTGAGTAATTAAGAAAAGTCCGCAATATGATTCACAACTGATGGCAAATCAACTATAGAAACTATTGTGATTGCTAGAATTGTGATTGCTAGAAGAAAACTGCAATGCGATTAAGATAGGTGAAATACTTCATCACAAAGAATGCATGCTTATAGTGTCAAGTTTACTTGAAGCAATTAAAAGGCTGATTAAACAAATAACTGGATATGTGAGAATAGAAGTAAATCTCACTCACTGAGGACTTGTTTGGGTCTGTAACTCCATAGTCATAAATTGCATGACTGCAATAATAAAAGATTGGAAATAAGTAGTTGAACTGACGACAGGCAAAACACTATGATACATCTTGAAGTTAAAAAATAAAAATAGCAACTTGGTCAATATACCAGCACAATATCCTGTTTTACGATTAAGATGGATTTACAATAGAAAGCTAATAAACTAGAATTAAACAATGAAACTGTGTTCAAGTAGTGTGTCTTAACCTTTGTGTAGAAGGATAACCATTTATGCTGTAAGCAGAATTACCCATTCCAGGCATGTGAATATTGCTTCCAACACCTGTTAGTGCGCAGAGTGTGGCAAACATGTGCGACGTGAGTTGTCCGAAGAGGGTGTTCAATATGTGGAGAAAACCACCAAAGATAACCCGAAAAAAAAAATGTCAGATAAAGAGCAGCTAAGGCTGAGTGTTGATAAAATATATGTACATCTAAAATTCTAAATTCTTTAAATTGTGCCACCTCATCAGCCTCAAACTCATTTGGATAAGCTGACAATTGATAGAACCATTATCATTAGCACTATACACTGATTGTGACCACAGCCACATACTAATATGTATGAGATAAATCAATACTTTAAATAGAGGGCAAAAAACCTCAATTTGCTCTAACAGGGGCCTGTATAGACCATGCAAACAGATCACAGATTCAAATTACCTGAATCAAGAAAGCCCCTTGAATATTCAACAGTTGCTTTAATTTTCTTATCAGGAGAGTAGGACATGTCATTATCTGAGTTCAAAGGAATTTAATCAGCTCAAGATTGAAAAGCCAGGCTGCAAAACTGAAGTGGGAAAACTGTTCCTTCTTAATAAGGAAAAGTAAAAGAATAGAGATGTATTCTGGGAAGAGCAAACTGCAAACCAGTTCTCCAGCGTTTAGATCTAGAGTTGGACTTTGCAAAATCAATGTACAGACTTGATTCCTTCTCAAGATCAAACATTAGCCCCTGCCCCAATAACATTATAGATGCATAGTCATTTAAATGTGTATAATAATTCCTAGGTACCAACCTCTAATTTGAATAAAATATCAGAACTGAGACATTAGAATATAGAAAGAAAGTATTATTCAAAATAAGCCTCTAAAAAATATCCGAAAAGCAATTGAAGTTGCCATTTACATGGGTGACATGACAAGTACACATACTTAAAAAAAGTAAACTAGGGGTCCTCACAGTCAATAATAAAATTTAATCAGGTTGCAGGCTACAAACTTCTATAGTAGTGCGCACGAGGAACTGACAACTAGTTGTCCTTTCTGTTCAAATGTATATTAAACTTTGTGTTGGATAATATGGATATGATCTATGTATGAGATTGACATCTGAAAACGCATGCAAGTCTGACTAGCACAATTATAGATCTATAAAACCAAGCAAGTATGCATGCATCAAATAATCAAACCGAATCATAGAAGCAGCAGAGTAATAATTCTTACAGCCCGCATGGACCATTGTGTTCTTGTGACGCCACCTAAACCTTTGAACGAAGCCTCGTGATCGTCTCCTTCGTCGTTCGTCTCCATGGCTTTGTCTGCGTCTCATAGGAGGGTTACTAGGTAGTAGATCACCCAACAAGTGCTCCTCGGTGACGAATCAATGAAGAGAATATCTCTAGAGATCTCTCCTTCTCCTTCTCCTGGAGATGAATGGATCTCTCTCAAAGTGATGAGATGCAGCATCTTTTTTTATTGCTCTCACTCATTCATTGATTAATGTCTCCTCTCATGAAGAGGACTTATGTGTAGAGAGGCAATCACTCAGAAATTCTAGACCTAACAGGAATCAAGTGTGGGCGTGATCTCAACTGTTGATGGTACTTCTCTTAGATTAGATCTCTTCCCTCAAATCATTCCTAATCCCAATTTAAGAGTC
The DNA here is from genome assembly GCA_038442645.1 of Agave tequilana. NCBI lineage: Eukaryota > Viridiplantae > Streptophyta > Magnoliopsida > Asparagales > Asparagaceae > Agave > Agave tequilana. The sequence goes on from JAVJIF010004439.1 coordinate 54,673, forward strand.
TCTCTTAATTAGCTAACTCGTCAAGAGAGAGATTGAGAAAGGAAGACAACAGGCTCGCTCGCGCATAAGAGATTTCTTGAGTGCGTTTGAGTTCGGTTCGGGTCTAACTGCAAGTCGGACCCCCACCCACCCACCTCCAGTTAATGGGTAGGTTGAGTGGGCCCACCCGACCATCAGTGTACACTTTGTGCATCAAGTTGCCCTTATTGTTCTTTTATAAAAACATGCCATTTCATTGGCAATCTTAGATGAATGGTTGGAAATCTTCAAAACAAGTAACTTTCAATTCACACTATTTCTTATGACATACCAAGTTAAAATGTCCAGATTGATGATCACTCATTGGGTGGACTGCCATGTAGTAAAGTAAGCAGAAATAAACTTAAGTTTGTTCATAGTGAACAATTAATGCTTACCTATACAGATGGATGGTTGAATTGTTTGGGCACAAATGTCCAAGAACGTAGAATTCCCAACTCGTGAACCGGCCTTCTTGGACTTTTAGCAACACTCATGTTGCCATATTTTCTTGGTCAGAACTTGGCATCAAACAGAGGTGGTCCCAAGAGGGGTAGCCCCAACAGGAACGCCCTGTCCAAATCTGGGAAATTTCTATATTGATTTTTCATTTTACCCTCTCATAAAAAAAGAGGCTAAATTTACCAAAACTACCATACTTTCATAGTTTTCCCAAAATACTACCATCGACTTTAAATTCCCAAATAACCATCATAAAGAATTTTTAAAATTCTCAAATAACTACCTTCCGTTAGTTGGTCGTTTATGGGATAATCATGTGCTTATCACGTAACTAAATAAGACAGAAAAAGCCTTGCTTTGCACACGATACGCATGTCCCTTGGGTATTTTCTTTTTTCTTTATCTATTTTTTGGTTTCATTTTCCTTTTCCTACTTTTACCCAATCCACTATTGTTCGCCTCCCTTCATGAACCCAAATGCCTCCTCCTACACCTCCTTTTCCCACACCGAGCGCCGCCTTTATTCCTCTTCTTCCCTCAACCCACCGCCGCCCCCTTCTGTTCTCCCCTCCCTCTTCAATCCACCACCATCTCAACTAACCCAATCACCGCCACCTCCTTTTCCCAACCTACCATCGCTGCCACTTCCTTTTCCTCCTTGTCTCCCCTCAACCACCTCCTCCCTCAATCCATCACCATATCCACCAACCAAACTCCTTCAAATTCGTCATCACTCACCCACCCGCTCCTCTCTCAATCCCACTTCCCCTTCCAAGTTCCAACTTTGCCACCTTACTCAAATTTGATCACCCTTCTGCACCTCCTCTCTCATCTATAAGTTGAGGCCGCATGGGTTGGGGGGAAAGGGAAAAACAGAGAAAAAGAAAAGGCCCAAGCACGTACAAAGCATGGACAAGTGAGCATATTTCCTTTTCCCTTAAAAAATGGGAGGGAACCTTGGTCTTTTCACAGATGCCGTTAATGGTGTCAGGGACTTATTTCGAAAGTTATTTGAGAATTTAAAAGTTAATGATAGTATTTTGGGAAAACGATGAAAATTTATGGTAGTTTCGGTAAATTTAGCCAAAAGAGAAAAGGAAAAGGAGATACTGAAAAGGAGATACTGAATTGGACCATCATGTCTGGAAATGGGGCAAATTATGTGTTCTCTCTCCCTTAACGTTTCGTGCAAACGGTTACATGCTTATAGCAAGACATTGCACTTACGAATGGTGAGCCCCACAAAATTTAAAATCTGTTTATTAGTTAAAATTGAGACACATTGTACATAATAGTACTGTAACAAATAGAGTAGGCTTCCTTGATCAAGTTAAATGAACCTAAAGAAAATCTTTAATTGAACAGAACATATATCCATGTGAAAATCAATAACAGAGGCAAAAAAAAGTTCTCCAAATGACATTAAAAACCTATAACAATAACAAAATCACATGTCGAATTCTTTTTATTTCTTTTTCCCATCCTTATTGAGTAAAAAAGTTAGCAACACAAAACCCTCATAGACTTGATAATTCCATTCAAGAAATAAAAAGTAACTCAAATAAGGAGAGATAACTTCAAATGAAAGGGGCCCATTATCCACTGTTTTTCAAAAGTTCAAATTATAAGGTAAATCTTCTCTTTTTCCATGGTCAGAAGTTACAATGTGTTTAATTTTTTTTATTTGCATGTTCACTTGACTTGTGTTGATTTAATCAAGAAAGTACAAAGTTCTTTTACAGATTTTCTTTTAAAAATAATAGTAGCTAATTCGTTACTTCAATAAACTGTCACTTAAATTCTAGATCTAGATGGATATTACTATGAAATTTGAATTTCCTAACTATAGGACAAACCATAGTTAAGTTAGTAAACATTAACAAAATTTAAAAATCAAGATTAAACATGTAAGTAAGTACACCAGAGCAGCATCACCTTCTAAAGAAATTTTTTTATACACTTTATTGACCTCCCGCCATATAAGAAAATCTGTGTTCCACCACCTTAGCACCAATCAGAGTGTTAAAGTGAGTTGGATGGTTGACCATAAAAGTTATTAAATAAACCTTGAAATTTTCACTCCATGATTGCCCTTAGTATGACGGAAAACGCTCCACAGTGATGATGTATAAATCTAAATGTAGATAAATCAAAGCATGGAGTTCCTGTAAAAAAAAAATCATTTTTTTTCTTTTTAAGAAAAGGCCAGAGCCGGTGTAAGCGTAAAGTTTTTAGTCTTTTTGGAGTTCATATCTTACTCCTACACCTGTGCTCCCGCAGCCAAATGCAGTCTAAGGAAAATAAACATATATTATAATATTCTGGGGCATCAGTTATATGAAGAGCCATTGATTTAACAAATGCTATTTGGCATGCATTAAGGTGCATATTTTTGAGGAAAATAATTCAAATATCCACGAGGCTGCCTGTGTATGATTGTTACCCACCACAGGGCATGATTATCCCAAACACCTATCCTGCCTTTATGGAGCTAAAGTATCCACTTCTAGTTATCAACCGAAACAACAAGCCTCAAAACTTAAGTGGCAAGGATGGAAAATATTTTTCAGAGATCTCGGGCTGACAGAAACCTTAACTGGAAATCTCAGACATTGAATTCCTGGTTGTTTATGTTGCACTTTGTGATAGAATATCTTGATAAATGCATGCACATGTTTGTCTATAACAACATGTGCATATGCTTGCATATGAATCATGTGTTTTGATTTATGCAAACATGTTTTCCTGAGTATATGTGTATACATTTATGTTCATATGTTTGTGTTTGTGTGTGTAAATTCTTGTGTATAAATGAATATGAATGAATTCGTTTGTGCCTACGCAAATGTATGAAAATCTATGAGTTATTATACATGCTTCTATTTGTATACAACGCCTTAAGTCAACTCAACAATGCTACAATAAACATTACTTCAAAGTTCTGCATGAAATCATATATTCCCATTAATTCACGTATGCATGCATACATGTGCAAAAGATGAGTGCAGCTGTAATTAGGATGTTGAGATGGATGAGTGACAAATGGCTCAAAGAGAGGGTAAGAACTAAGTGAATCCATTAAAAAAGTAGTCAGATTGAAGTTAAATGAGGGGGAGACAGTTGAAATGGTTTGGGCATACGCAATGAAGACCATTAAATACGCCACAGGGTGTTCACAAGTTGGGTAGGGCAGTTTTTGGGTATTTAAACCTGAACCTGGATGTTTGGGTGAATTTTTGAGTGGTTTGAAACCCACCTTGGGGTTTCGAGTTGGGTCCAAGTCAGTTCGGGTTTCAAGCAGGTCGCATGGGTTTTGTGGGTGGTGTGTTGGGGGGTAACAAATGATATACTATGTAAAGTATAAATAAATATACAAATAGATAGATGCAGATGTATATATGCAAAAGTTATGTATTATTATGCATATACATATGCAAAAATATATATAACATGTATTAATATATATCAACATGCACAAATATTTATGTAAACACGTACAAATCAAATTTATGGATACTATAAACAGCGGGTTCGAGTACAAGTTCAATCTTGGGTCTTTTTTCCTTTTCTTTGGGTTTGAGTCAAACAAGTTTTGAAGAAAATGAAAACCTATATGATAGGATTCAAGAGGAATTTAGACTACTATAAAACCCACAATTTTCGGGCAGACTTCAGGCTGGTTTGGGTTCAGTTAGGTTTGGGTTTAAGCCCGGCTCATGAACACCCATAAATACGCCACTTAGGTCTTAGGAGTAATATAGTCAAAGTTGAAGAAGGACCAAGGATAGACCTAAACAAATATGGATTGAGAAAGTTCAAAAGGATACATTGTTTATTAATTTAACACAAGATCTGGCCCTTAATAGCAATGAATGGATAAAAGGGATTCATGTAGCCAAGCCTCACGATTTGGGTCCTTGACTGGGGATGGAGCCAGAAATTTTACATGAGGGGCAAGCTATATATTTTATGAGCAATATTTTTATAAGGAAATAATAGATTTATTTGCTTTGTGGAGTTACATTTTCTTCAAGTGCATCAAGCGTATGCAAGTGTATTTTTTATCCTAATTTTCAATTTTTCACATAGTCATAATAACTGAATTTCATTACTAAATAGTAATTAGCAAATACTATATAGCATGTAAGACATACATAATTCTCCTCTAAAAAAAGATAGCATAAAAGGATCAAAAGTGTCTTCAAAGTTTTGAATATGTGGATCTACCAAACCAAGTGTAAACATTCAAATTTTGTTGAATTAATAGGAAATACTTTTATTAAGAAAGTTTGGATGAAATTTTGAAATGATTAATAGAAGGCATAATATTTATTTCCCTTCTTAGCTGTCAAATATCTTATTGTTTTAGTTAGATGCACTATTTTGTTATCATTTTAACTGACATATCTATTTGAAACTAATTTACACATGTATTATATCTCTCTGTGTGTGTCAATGGTGCAGGCGTACATCAATCAAGAAAACATACTTATATCCGATAATTGGACACTTGACGGATTACACGTTGGTTACTCCTATGAGGCATAATAAAATTACAATATGGCCCATGTGTTCGAATGTGTATCAAAAAGGTATTCGATACTAAGAAGTTAAAATCTAATGCATAAAAGATAAGTGCATAATTCTATTTGATTCTAAGATGAACTTCTATAATTGTCCACTATCTTAATGAAGAATTATGAATATCCTGGTAATTATTGATTCATATAACTTGGAACTATTCCATATTAGCTGAGCAATTAAGTTTTTTTTAATCATGTTCACTTTACAAAGCCGTTTTATAGATCAACAGCAATTAACTTAGATACACATAAATTTTTATTGTTGAATCCTTGATCATGATGTATCCGTATTATGAATTTTCAATACTTGTTATATTCTTAGACCCGTACTATTTTGTATCAATATCGTGAATATAAGGTCCGTGAATATGTATGTACATATATGAGCTCGATTTAACTATTATGAATTCTAATTTGTCGCCAACTTAACAACTACCTACAAGTACCAGTACAAAATATCACAAAGTTCCACAGAAATCAAGCACTTCTAGCTGAAATAGTAAGGAAGGTACTGTTGCATCTAAGGGTGTTGTTTCCTTACATTCAAGGCTTGCATTGCAGTGACTGCAGATTGTTGATCAGTGAAAACAGCAAACGCATATGCCTGTTAAAGAGTAAAAAATAAGTTAGAGAACAGCAAGAATCAAAATAACAAGTTAAATTGTTAATGACATTACAAGTATTATTGCTTCATGGCCCTCACAACTTTTTTTGTTTCTCTTTGTTTAAAAAACTACAAAAACTAGTATGTGTTCTGATTTCCTTTCTTTACCTGGGATGTTTTCCTTATCTAGCATGCAAGCATGTGAAGTTCACGTGCTTGAAACTTTTGAAAGGTAATGTAAAGAATACGAATCACGCTAAGCTTCAATAAATGAACAACAAGCAGTTTAATCACAAACATCACACAAGACAATAGTGCGCACATGCACTAGTACAGTTATCAATCAGTACATAAATTTAAGAAATATTAAGTTTTAACAAAACATTAGAGCTTTAGCATATAATTGACTGATTGCTAGGAAGCTTTTTCATATAGGTAGAAATAAACTATTATACACAATAAAATCAAAGAAAACATATTCTATAGACTGCAGAACAATGAAAAAAATGTACTTTAGTTGTCAAAAACATAAATGGCATGTAATGCAACCAGATTATCATTCCACCTTAGGCTTCGCAAAATGAATTTCGGACAGAATTATCATAGATTTTAGTATAGACAAGTTGTAGTTGTCAGTTAAATTCAACCCAGATCAAGCAGATTTAATTTGAATTGATTTAGGAGTTTCTAAAATGTGATTTAAGAGTCATAGTTGTGTTAGTATTAGTCTAAAATTTCTTATTTTAAAGTAAACTAGTAAAGCAGAAAGAGGAGTTCGATCTTGAGTTGGCCTTGTATTGTTTTTTCTCTATATGAAGAGATGCAAGGTAATACTCTGAATTTGAATCGAATGAATCTGAAAAAGAGATTAAAGGGGGAGAAATCTGGTAATTGAAAAAAAATTGGAATAACATTTTGCTTTCTGCCCATTTTTTCTTCTCCTCCGCATATATTTTTGTTTTTCCGAAAATTTCAAACAACATATAGGATCTGTCTACCGATCTAAACATTTCCAATTTCCAATGATCCGTATCGGATTCCTTATTTCCGAAAAGCATCAGAATTTCACACAGTATACAACATGTATCAAAAAAGATAGCAAATTGAGAGATGGAGAGATTACACGAGTGGAGCCAGCGCTCCTGAGCTGAGATGACTCGAACCCGGGGAACTCTCGGAAGAGATTGTAGATCTCGCGAGCCTGCACGTCGTCGGGGAGCCCGGCGACGAAGAGGGTCCGGACCTCGTCGCTAGAGGAGGGCTTGAGATGATGATGATGAGGATGGTGATGGGAAGGAGGAGGGAGAGAGTAGTGAGGCGGCGGCGGAGGCGGGGGCTGGTGGTGGTAGGGATGGGGGGCGAGGCCAACGCCGGGGGAGGAGGGTGAGGGTAGTAATTGTAATCGGAGGCAGCGCCGGGAGGAGGCGGAGGAGGATAATAGGAGGAGGAGGAGGGAAGCGGAGGGTAGTGGGAGTAGGCGCCAGAAATGTCTTCCATTGACAGCAGAAGAGAGAAGAAGACGAGGGTTTTGATTTGGGGGGTTTGATGGCGTTGGGGCTAACAAGTAGCAACACAGAGAGAGGTTTGGTTGCCGGGTGGGACTTGGATATGTAAAGAGATCTAAATTGGGTCTGGATCCGCAAACTTTTGGGATCCATGTGTATATCCAAATACAATTATTGTAATTTGGGGAAATTTCAAAAAAAAAAAAAAAAATCACTTTCTCTGGAAAATGTTTGTTCAAATTTCATTTCTGAATTTAAAAAAATTGCACACAGTGCGTTGCTTATGTGGAGGTTTTCTTTTTTTAATGACAAGATTTTGATGCCTTCGATGTTGTTAACTCATAACTGTTTTGAAGAAAAAAAACTCGAGATACAAAAAGATGTCACAAAGATAAATTTTAATAGGACAAAAAATGTAGAGAGCTTTTGTAATCAATTGCATTTGTTTTGTACTGTTAAGTAATTTGAATACAGGTCAAAATTGCAGAAAATTTCTATAATCAATTACATAGTTGCATTCAAATTCGAATTAAGAGAGGACAAAGAAAGAATGCATTTTCAATTTTCTTTTTTTTTGTTTGTGATCACTCATTTTTTATCAAAGATTTGTTGAAGAGTAGCTTGAAATTGTGTCTGTTCTGCCAATCCTAGCCGCAAAAAATGGATATATCCATGTATAAGATTGGCAACACGGGTATAAAACGTACCAGGAAAAAAGTCAAGCGTCACATAGGCAGAGTGGTAACACCTGACAACCCTAATGTAACAATAAGAGTTTTCTTTTTCTTTTTTTTTCCCTTTTTTCTTTTTTTGAAACAAAGGTTATAATCCGCTCTTAAACATGAGACCTCCCATTTCTCGATGCAAACCTTTTAGCACTGAGCCAAACCTCAATGGCAGCAAGAGGAGGTTGGTTTTTGTAAATAAAATTCGAGGAGATCTCTCTTTAGAAATATTTAATGAAATATGATTTTTCAAAAAAAAAACACCCTTATAACGTTATGATAGACAAGCTTTGATGGAAAAATGTAATTTAATAAACATTTATTAGAAGAACTATTTCCAGAATAACACAAAAATAAATCTCATGTCACCATACAAAATTCGGAGCATGAAAAGCACACCAATGTAAGACACATGAATTTTTATTTTTTTTCTTCTTCTTTTTGTTGGTAAAATTGTACTATTTTAATGAAATATTTCTTAAAACATGCAAAAATTCTTACAAAATTAAATTAATACAATACAATAATTATTACAATTATTATAGCATGCAATAACAATTATAATTCAGAAAATTAAAAAAAAATCTGGTATGGAGAATGCAATCACGATATCGCTGCCCTAAAGGATCAAAAATTTGTCTCCTTGTCTAGGTTGGATCAGCCTTGTCCCCTAGCGGTAAAAGAACCTCAGATTCACCAGCATTCGGCCTAAAATGGTAGGCAGAGCATCTACACAGAAAGAGATTTTGTCCAAAAAAACAAAGAACATAATGGCTATTTTGAAGAATTTTGGAAAGAGGGAGACAGAAAAGATGTTAGAGTTGGGCCAAAGGCCATTCACCTTAGTTTTGATTATGGTTATCTCATGAAGTTATTTGTACTAATGATTTTTGTTTGTTTAAGTTGATAGTGCTCTCGACAGGTGATATTTGATCCTCCCATTTAGCTGGATTAGTGGCAAATTTTTTTTTTAGCAGAAGCTAGTGGCTTGAGTTAGAATTTTATATTTTGAAGCTTTAAAAAATGCAGCTGAGCAAAACTCTAGTGGATTCTATGAAATGTACTAGCCTATTGCAGCTTTTTTGTCTCTTGAACCATTGATGTTGCTTAAAATTCAGTTTAAATTTCAATTTTCTTGGTGTCTGAGTAAATGTGTATCTAGTAACTTTGTTATTAGCGTTCTTTGTACTAAAACATGTCAACTAATAGGTCATTTGGGCCTAATGGGTCGGTTGGGTCCTAATGGGTTGACCCAACCTGACCGACCCATTTAGTTAAATGGGTCAAATGGGTCGAGTCGACCCGCATAACACCGGGTCAGGTTTGGGTTTGGATTTTTACCCGTATAAATAATTAGGTCGGTTGACCCGACCCGAATATGGGCGACCCGTATAAGACCCGACCCAATTGACCTGACCCGACCCAATTGCCACCCCTAGTCTAGAGAGGCGCTGAGTGATGGAGTCTCGAGTAGTCGTTGTCTTTTATTTAATAGGTAGATAGTATGCTCCGTAGAGAGTCACTCATTTTGTATATCTATTACCAAGTTGATGTATATATTCAGTTTTAGACTCTGCATCCCTATGTTGGGATCCCTTGGACATATGAGTTGAAAACTTTACCCCTGTTGATACTTGATCGCGGGAAAATCGCGCACAAAAGTGTATGTTTTGAAATTGATATTTAAAGTGTGTGTGCTTTGGCTTCCTCGATACTTCCGTTATAGCATAGAGGCTAAAACGAGTCAAATCCACAAGGACGGGAGGCGATAGAAGCTTACACGGTATGTTCACGTATATGTTAACGGTTGTTCAAAGTTTTAATGAATGAAAAGAAAAGAAAATAAAGAATGAAAGAGAAGTACGGTGAAACACGAAGGAGTGGGAAAAATAGAAGATAAGATATTTGTGGTTTTTGGAATGTTTCTAAAACAAAGTAAAAAAGAAAGAAAACTCACGGCTATTAACTACTAATGACTCCAACAACATGCTAACCTCTTAGTGATAGTTGCCTCACATGTATCATTGGCCATCACTAGTCCTTGGTTCAAGAGCTTTACAAAGCATGACCCATATGTAACTCATCACATCCAAACCCAACAAAACAAGAGCAAGTTACACTTAAACCATCAAAACTAAAAGTAAGCATGGAGTAAAGTAATATTAGCTTGTTAGAAAGTTAGGAAGTTAGAGTGTTAGATCCATCATCATGAGCCATCAATGGCTCTTGCAAGAGCAAGGCCAAGTAGAGGCTATTAGATTCATGTAGATTATCAATTAAGAAGTTAGACTAGTTGGTGATTAGTAGTTAGTTGCCATGAGAGAAAAATTAGCTATACATGTAAAAGAGATTTGAGAGAAGAAAACAAAGATAACGTAAAAGAGCACCTTTCATAGATTGTCACCTTCTATTACAAGTACTCTTGCTTCCCAACATGTACCACTCTCTCTCCCTATTACAAGATCTACAAGAAATGGAAAATACAAGGGAGGAAGAAGAAGAACACTAACCTAAACTATCCTAAACTACAAAATGGAGATGAAAACTACCCTAAAACATTGCATATCTTCTGCTCTGGAACCCCAAGGGGTATTTATAGGCACCAAAGGAACGGGGGCCAGGGGGACAACCCTGACCCGAAGCCAAGCGCGCGCCGCGGCCGTACGACCATGTTGTGGCTGTGCGCGCAACGCTTCGAGCCGCGCGCTGTCCTGTTTGTCTCCTATCAGTTTTTGTGCCCGGTTTCTGGTTTGCAGCCCCTGGTTTTGACAGAATCAGCCTCTTAGGTAAATGGCTATCTTAATAGGCCTTTAATCACCAATTAAATGGTGATTTAGGGTCTTCTTCTTCATTGCACATCATGGACCTAGAATCAAGCAAGCAAAGCTTTATTAGTAGAATTTTATACCAAATAAATATGCGGATGTGATAAAAATTATGCAATATTAGAGACTAATCACACCCCCACACTTATCTTTTTACTCGTCCTGAGCAAAACAAAAATAAGAAAATTATTACACCACTTTCGCAAGTGACGCAATTGCACTGAGCATGTGCAACAAGCCGTTAAACCTCTAAGTCCCTAGAGGAGGAGTTTTGTCTCCTGAGCGTTTTCAACGGATTACACCCACAAAATCAATAAAGAAAGAAATCAGATGTTAGTATTTTTGAAAACGCATTTTGAAAATAAAGAAAAGTGTTGAAGTATTTTTGCAAAAATATAAGTGATCCAAGGTTAGAGGTTAACAAGAAATTGTTCTTTCTTAAACTAAGTCAAAATGCAAAAAATCTTGTTATAAATTAAATATAAGAATTTAAAATTGAATTGATTCTTTGACCTTTCATAAAACTCTTAGAAAAATATGCACTTTGTGGACTGTGAAGATTTTTGGGATATTGACTCAAACTTTCATGCCATTTATTATTATACATATTATTTTTTCTTCCTTTAGTTTTCTTAGGCTTTCTTATTTACCTGGGTAGTGAGCCTTTATCCGGTGTCTCCCAAACCAGATGATCTTAGGGCACCAGATGAGAAGACATCTCTCGGACTTAAGGACTCGAGTAAACAAGGCCACAAAACTAAAGGGAATTATTTTATTTTTGTCCACCGTTTTAGGTGTGAATAATCATACTTCCTGAGGCATAATTACCCAACTTCAATAAGTGATTTTATCATCATTTTTTTGTTATTTTCTTTTTATTTTTTATGACATTTTCAGTCTTTGTTTCAATCCCAAAAATTGTGTATGTATGGAGTGCATAAATCTAAGGCAAAAAATTCAAGATCAAATTATCTTTTCAATTTTACTTTCTTATCCTAAAATTTAAACAAGATTTATTATTTTGACTCGGTTTAAAGTTTCATAATTTTAGGTCTTCCTAATTCCTAAGATAATCTTAATTTTCTTAAAAATGGATCAAAACTATTTCTCTTCTTTCAAAAAGTTTTGTAAACAGAAAAGAAAAGAGTTTTTATACAAAAGAATTTTTTTAACTAAAAAGAAGTGTAAAAGAAAGAAAATGTAAAAACTAACTATGTTAGTAAAACCTCCCCCACACTTATCTCAGGCATTGTCCTCAATGCATCGTGAATATGTATATACATGAAACAAATAGAGAGGGAAGGATGATTAACTCAAGGGGGTGGCTCCGGTGGTGGTCTGATTAGGCTAAGCGTTGCTACCCAATCAAAATAGCGTGGATCTTGCAGGAACCCACCAATAACCTCTCTAATATGACCCAGTAACAGAAGGATGGACTGAATGGTCTTATTTAAAAAATTATCCCCATCTAATTTTTAATTTTCAAAAATAATTACTGAGTCATTTACTTCAACATTCTTGTCCAACAATGAAGTGTGATTTTAGAAGATGATGGATTTGGACTCAAAGGGATCAAAAATAAAAACCGATACCGACTCGGGAATTTGACTCAGATCAAGTCGACAGTCAACAATGAGAGTCGAAATTGGTTCAAAAATAGGGTCCAAACTAAAGAATTGTTGTTCACACACTTTCCCCATGAATGAAGTGTGATCATAAGAGATTGATGATTCCATTTCACAGTGTACTGGTACAGGATTCAATGTTGACTCCGGAATAGAGAAAAAATCTGGTAAAGATACCAGAGTCATTATTGAATCAAAAAGTGAAATGGAATTACTAACATGAGGTTCAGGATCACATTCAGGTTCGGTTTCAATTTCAGGAAAGGGATAACTTGCCAGAATGTCCAAGCGACTTTCATAACTTAGAGTATGGTCAAGTTCAAATGTATGTTCTGAAATTGAATCTGGATGCCCAAAATGACATGATTCATGGGTCCAATAAGTAGAGTTAGGGATATAAGGATCGGTCAAAGGTTGACAAGAAAGACTTTCCTCGCTCTCATTGATCAATTCGATCATTAGTGTGTCTAACCTAATGATAGGCCGTGTAACAGAATTTTGAGTATGAATCATGTCTTCCATAATTTTTGCAGTTGGTTCTTCTTGAAAAGGTGAGTATGGAAGTTGATTTTGAAAATTGTGGTGAAATTGTAAGTCCATCGGATTTTGCGATTGCTGCTCAGACTCATGCAAGGGCTCCATACTCAAGTCCAGTATTGATGGTTGTTCATTTTGAATTAGTGAGACTGAAAAAATGAGTAGGACTCTTGAAAATTTGGTTGAGATGATGAGTCTAACATGTTTTGCATTCTTTCACAAAAGACATTCAAACGCTTTTCTAGCTCAAATTTTTCTTCAATTGGATGCTCTAGAAAAGGAGGATGTGGAGTTTGATGTGGGAAGGATTGTGATTGAGCAAATTTTGAACTTGTTGTAGGGACTCTTCCATACTCCTTTCCAAATCAGATTTTTCTTCGGTTGGTGGAACAGGAAAAGGAGTATATGAAGCAAAATTGGGGAATGAACTTTGTGAAAATTGTGGACAAGGTGGTTGAAAATTTGACTCGGGAGAGGTGAATCCCCATTGACTCTGTGAAGAGTTGAAATTATTTTGAAAATTATAGTCATATGATGTAGGATATGGGTCATATTGAGTCGGATAATCCCAACTCGGCATATATGATTGGTTCATGTTGTACATAGCCGGGTTGGAGTTATTCAAGTCATATGAGGTCGGGGTGAAATATAGATTCATATTATGATTGAAAGAATTATTGTTGTTAAAATCCATTTCACAATATATATATAAAAAAAGAAAACAAACAAACAAACAAACAAACCAAGAAAAAGAAAAAGAAAAGAAGCATATGCTAGGGTTGACTTAGAACTAGACGACTCCTAACTGGTTAGACTATCCACGGGGGGTACATTGTCGGAATCTGACCACGAGTTAATCGGCCAGGTAGGAGCAAGATCAGTGGGAGGTATCCGTGCCGGAGCAACGGGCCTAATTATGCCAAACCACTGTTCTTCGAGGTTTCACCTCTCAATCCCCAACCTTAGACACCGATTTGACAAGAGTCAACTTCTAACAACTTCCCCCTTAGGTCAATCTCTTAAATGAGTCCGACATGTCCATAGGGGCCAACGTCTAGCAATTTTTATTTAGGCTTGGGTTGTATGAGTGGGGAGATGATTTTTGAGCTAAGGGAGGGTAATGAGTTTCCCACCTTATGTTGTATTGGGTGTTGCCCTTAAGTTAACTTTGTGCAAGTGTGCAATATAGATAAGAATGAACATAAAAAAGCGAGTAAACCACTAAAGTGTTTATCCTATACTCTATGCAATGCCATATGTACACCTCCTATCAATATCACAATAACGCAAGAATAAAATATAGTATATTGGAATAAAAATTGACACGTGCCTAGATGCAAATATCTAAACCGTTTTAAAGCATCCAATTACCGTATTTTAATTCTTAATATTATTTACAGTGTACAGGTAATATAAAAAAATTAGCAACAGAGTATATAAATGTACAAGAATTTACCCAATCACACAAGAGCAAGTGTGGACTTCTGCAACGCTAAAAATTTGACCTGCACACCAAAAATAAAGAAGAAAAGTTAACAAAAACGTGAAATCAAACTGTTTCCCTCCCCCGCAACGGCGCCAAAATTTGATCGGGGAAAAACCGCGCACAAAAAGTGTATGTTTTAAAATTGATATTTAAAGTGTGTGTGCTTTGGCTTCCTCGATACTTCCGTTATAGCATGAGGCTAAAACGAGTCGAATCTACAAAAACGGGAGGCGATAGAAGCTTACACGGTATGTTCACGTGTATGTTAACGGTTCTTCATAGTTTTAAAGAATGAAAAGAAAAGAAAATAAAGAATGAAAGAGAAGTACGGTGAAACATGAAGGAGTGAGAAATATAGAAGATAAGATATTTGTAGTTTTTGGGATGTTTCTAAAACAAAATAAAAAAGAAAGAAAACTCACGGCTACTCACTACTAATGACTCTACCAACATGCTAACCTCTTAGTGATAGTTACCTCACATGTATCATTGGCCATCACTAGTCCTTGGTTCAAGAGCTTTACAAAGTATGGCCCATATGTAACTCATCACATTCAAACTCAACAAAACAAGAGCAAGCTACACTTAAACCATCAAAATTAAAAGTAAGCATAGAGTAAAGTAATGTTACCTTGTTAGAGAGTTAGGAAGTTAGAGTGTTAGATCCATCATCATGAGCCATCAATAGCTCTTACAAAAGCAAGGCCAAGTAGAGGCTATTAAATTCATGTGGATTATCAACTAAGAAGTTAGACTAGTTGGCGGTTAGCAGTTAGTTGCCATGAGAGAGAAATTAGCTACACATGTAAAAGAGATTAGAGAGAAGAAAACAAAGATAAGGTAAGAGAGCACCTTTCATAGATTGTCACCTTCTATTACTAGTACTCTTGCTTCCCAACATGTACCACTCTCTCTCCCTATTATATGATCTACAAGAAATGAAAAATACAAGAGAGGAAGAAGAACACTAACCTAAACTATCCTAAACTACAAAATAGAGATGAAAACTACCCTAAAACATTACAAGAAATGGAAAAACTGCTCTGGAACCCCAAGGGGTATTTATAGGCACCAGGGGAACGGGGGCCAGGGGGACAACCCCTGGCCCGAAGCCAGGCGCGCGCCGCGGCCGTACAGCCTCGTGGCCATGTGGTTGCTGCACGTACGGCGCTTCGAGCCGCGTGCTGTCCTGTTTCTCTCATGTCAGCTTCTTTGCTCGATTTCTAGTTTGCAGTCCCTGATTTTGACAGAATCAGCCTCATAGGTCAATGGCTATCTTAATAGGCCTTTAATCACCAATTAAATAGTGATTTAGGGTCTTCTTCTTCATTGCACACCATGGACCTAGAGTCAAGCAAGCAAAGCTTTATTAGTATAATTTTATACCAAATAAATATGCGGATGTGATAAAAATTATGCAAAATTAGAGACTAATCAACACTTCAAAAAAACGAACTCCCTGATAGCAATTCAACCGGTCTGAAGATGTTTAACCTATCAACACTTCTAAAAGACAAGTCGCAAATAGGTTGAAGACCTGTCCATCTCTAATAGACAAGATAGTGATTTGGATTCCACTTATCCAGTGAAATAAAAGTGAACCAAGCATTGCCTTCTGAAAAAGCCTAAAAGGGCTAACATTTAGCTTCATGACAAGCTCAGAGCAGCTCCGCAGTGGGCTCAATCCTCAGCTTCACTGTAAGCTAACTCAAGCTCTAAAACTGAGCCATCACTTAGCTCTTCTCTAGCTTCACAGTAGGCTCCTTTTTTTAGCTCCGCTGAGGGCTTATAATCTAGCTTCGTAGCACGCTATTTGTAGCTCCGCAGTGAGCCTACAATTTAGCTTTGTATGAAGCTTCTGTTAGCTCCGTTGAAGAGCTATTGTGGTTATTTTTAATCATTTTTGAATCTCGACATGAGATAAGTATGGTTAAAATCAAATCTGGCAGTTGATTGCCATGATCTCTTGACCTCTCGATTAGTTGAGAAGATCAGAGGAGATCCTTCAATTGATTGGAAAGGATTGAGATAAATCCCTCAATCAATTGAGAGGATTGAGGCAAATCCCTTACTTAGTTGAGAGAATCAGTGGAATAATCAGTTGGAGAAAATCTGAGGATTGTTGTAATCACCCTAAACCAACTATCTGATTAGCTTCACAGACGGGTGTTAACTCTGTGCAAGCTTCATTTAGCTCTGCAGCAAAGCTATTTTAGCTTCATAGCAAAGATAAACTGATTCGATTGGTTAACTAATTTTTAGAATAGCAATCACCCTTCATAAACCCTATAAATAGCCCATTGCAAGGAGGATTTCGGGGCTCAAAGAAGATCAGGAAAAGAGACTAAATTTTGGAGAGCCATTGGCTGAAAAATTTAGCAACCAGAGCTTATCATAGGCTGTGAAAATTGAAGAGCCAAAGCTCTGAGAAGAGATCAATTTCTAACTTCCAAGTTTCTTTAGAGAACCTTGCTTCTCTCTTTTAGGGTGCAAATACCTATGATCTTCTGATCTCAAGGAATCTCCGGAACCAGGCGAGAAGGAATTCCAGGCTGTAGGCTCGAAGACTCATCGCTCGCATCATCAACAGGACAAAGTGGTCGCACACTGACCAGTATTCCATCGGCACACTTCCCCAGAAATTCAGTAGGAAATACTTGTAATTTTCTTCTTTTTACTTGTGATTTTCTACAATTTTTGTAAGTTTTCCCTAATTTCAAATCAATGGAAAATAAAATGGCGACTCCACTGGGGACTGTCTTCTCCGCCAAGGAGAAGATTGTGTCATGATGATGAGACCCTTGGGTCTGCTGCTAAAACTTTGGTCATGCAGTTTGACCAAGAGAAGTTTGAGCAACTTCTCTCTGAGGGCGGCTCAAGCCCTATCAACGTGCGCAAGCACAAGATGATCTCCGTGGCTAAGTCTCCTCTGGCCGTGGCTTGAAAGTAAGTCCCTGATGAGATGAATAAGGCTATCTGCTGGCCTAATTTAGTCTCAACAGAGACTGAATTAGTTTCGCACCAGCACGCACATGCTGCGCGCAAAGCTAAATCAGCCCTAAACGCTCTCTGGGTTGAAAAATCAAATTCAGCCTTGTGCAAGGCTAATGGATCCCTGATTTCAGCTTCGACAAAAGCTAACAAAGTCTCTGACTGCGAGACTATTTTAGCTCTTCACAGAGCTCAGTTTCGCTTCTCCCGTGAAACTAAAGGCAAAGTCGTAGTAACTTTGCTCCCCGCTTCCAAAGCTTCTGTCCGCGAAGCTAAATCTGAAGCACACTTTGGTGCTAGCAGCGAAGCTACTTTGCTCAAAGAAAAAGTACTTCACAGTACTAAAACACCAAGTGCTGAGATAGTTTCACCGTGGTACTAAAACACCAAGTGCTGAGATAGATTCACCGTGGAAGCTCCCAACCAAGAGGAACGCCTTTAAGGCTAAGTCAAACTTTAAACCTAAGACTATTCAGCCCATCAGGGCCAATATCCAGCCTCCTCGAGTATCCATATTAGATCGTTTAGGTGCGGTCATCACAGACTTGCGTGAATTTCTGAGCAACAAGCGGAAGTTTCGCCCTGAAGAGTAAGATCACATCTCGCCGTCTTAGCATAGATGAGCGGGGTACAACTTGTGACGTTTTATTTTGCTAAGTGTTGCCTGGGGTCAATCCCTGCAATATCTCCTCTAAATTAACTATCGGTATTCAATCGGTTGTCAGCTCAGACCTCCGAAGAGCGCCGGACTAGAAGGAAGAGGAAAACCAAAATGTCTCACTTTGCTGTAGCCTCTATTAACATGACAGGAAGAGGAAGGGATCCAACGCAATCTCGAAGAGAAAAACAAGGGGTTCACACTCCTTCACTTAGTTCACCAAATTCTAACTATCACCCAGGCTTAAGTCAGGTTCTGATTGAATCAGAGGTTGCCTTTCGAGGTGCCCGCTCTAGGGTAGAATACCCTACAATTATGGATAACTCTCTTCTTTCATAAGGGCTATGTCACCAGAACCACTGAAAAACTCTTCCAGTGGTTAGACGACGAAGGAGAAGTAAGCGACTATGCTTTCTCTGCCACAGTTAGCTCAGAGCAAACAAGGACTGTGTTAGCTAACATGGCCGACAATAACCATGTTAATGATCTCTATTGACATATGGAGGCTCAAGAGTAAACTCCAAAGCTCAATAAGCGGCTTTGGATAACATTCAGCAAATATTGGCGTAACTTTTAAACAACCAAAACAATTGTGAAACCACCGGTAGCAATCATGACGAGGACGAGAATGCCGACACAGAACCCCCTAAACTAAAAAGTCAAAAGGAAGTTTTGCAATTGATGCCGATGTTATTAAAGGCATCCAAGATCATATCACGTCCCTAACTCAGAGGGATGAACTGAAGAAAGCAGGAATGATGCGTCCTTACTCGATGGAATGGGACTCTGTTCCTTACCCGCCAGAGTTCAAGCCACCTACGTTACCATGTATGATGGCAACAACTCGCCAAATCAGCACATCTATTACTTACGGTCGCAAACTGGCAACGTGATAGAAAATGATACTGTCATGGCCAGACTATTCATCGGCACCCTTAAGCGATTAGCTTTTGATTGGTTTAGAAGCCTCCCCAACGACTCTATCAATTCTTGAATTTACCTGGAAACTCGATTCCTTTCTCGATTCTATAAGGATGACACTAAGGTGACCATGGATAAACTCCTTTCGATAGTTCAAAATGGAGGAGAATCTGTGCGGGAATACATTAAGAGATTTTGTGATCTCTTTCTCTCTCTCTCTCTCTCATGTGCCTCGCAAGCATGCTCTTGCCCATTTTGCTTCAAACATGTCGGCATAACTTCCTCGACAGGGTAGAAATTCATATGGGAGCCATTAAAGCCAATACTTGAAAGGAGCATATCGAACAAATAGAGATAACTGAGAAATCAGCTAAAAAGTTCGAGCCCTCAGTGTCCAAGAACAAATGGAGGGTTGGTAACAAGGGGCATGATGCAGTCCAATCTTTTCAATCTAAAAGGAAAGAAATGATGGCAGTTGAATTGTCTGGGGAAGCTCCACCAAGGCAAAAAAGAGCGACGCCAGCAACAATCAGGAGTTCAAGTTTTCGCCGAGAAAATAATCTTTCAAAGATGAACAGGTGGTGACCATCTTCCACCTACTCAACAAGGGTAACAAGCTCAAGTTACCTGAAATCCGGCGACCAGAAGAAATGGGGCGTACCAACGACCCCAACTACTGCTTCTTTCACAAAATGGTGCATCATCCCACCAGCAGATGCTTTGTCCTCAAGGATAAGATCCAAACATTAGTGGATGCTGGAGTTCTGACTCTCAAGTCAGATCAAAAAAAAATCACCGCCAACATGGTGACTATCAATTAAGAACCTTCCCGAAGACTATGGTCCAAGACAGATTGACCCCAGTCACAAAAGCCATATTTTGTTAACCAAATGGCAGAAAAGCAGAAAGCCAAGGGCTTCGTTTCAATGACGACAAAATCTGGAGAGATCATGTAGGTCCATACGGATATCGTCAAAGATGAGCAATGGGAATCCAACAAATTCAAGCTCAAAGGCAAGTCATGTAACACCGTCTCCCTCACAAAGGATGATGACGCTATGACTATTGCTTCTCTTAGTGACTCGGAAGAAGAGAAGTTTGCCTTAGCAGCGCAGCCCGCTGCTACTCAGCCATTAGGCACCCGGTCTGGAAGGCCATACTCACGACAGTACGACCAAACCGTCGACGAGACACAACGGCCAATGACATCAGGAACAATTGCACCAGTTCAGGTTTCGGTACTATCCCCAGCACTAGACAAAAAGGAAGCAAAAGGAGGTCTGATCGACAAATTATTGAAGAAAAATCCTTCAAAGGGGCTCAACGCTCCTTTTCGCTTCGACATATTGTCACAACTTGCCAATATCTCAGCTCAGATCACTTTACACGAGCTACTTCACCTCTCGAAGAAGATAAGAGAGGCACTTAAGGATGCACTTGCTAACTAAGAGCTCTTTCTGACACAAGTGCTGACAATCACTACTAATGACGACGGGATTCTATATCCCCAATGTCATTTGGTGCAACGACAGGTGTTATCCATCACCTTCACTCCTGAGGACATGCTCCTCAAAGATAATAAGCATGATAGACCTATGTACTATACTAGGTACATTGGTTTTGCGTGCATTGAAAGGATCCAAGTCGATTCAGGTTCTGCTCTCAGCATCATTCCAAAGAGGCTTCTCTACTTTTTGGGCATCCCACTCAGCAGGTTATCCACCACCACTACAACCACCTAAGCTTCAACGCCGGGAGTAGTCACCCTCTGGGCAAGATTTGTCTCCGATGTCAAATTGGAGACTTAAAATCAGAAGTGACGTGTTGCATCATCAACACTGACACGTCTTATAATCTCTTGCTCAGACGACCATGGTCCATGCCAATTGGATCATCCCCTCCACGTTGCACCAGTGATTTAAATACAGGGAGATGATGCTGCGGTCCAAACAGTATTCGCTGAAATACAGTTGTTCAAAGGAGTAGATAATTACTTCACTGATTCCTTACTCTATCAGGAGAATAACGAGCCAGTGAAGTAATCGTTGCCCGATGACATCGATAGTGGCAACGAGGCAAACTCAGAATCAGGAGAAGATGAATCGACTATCTTTAGTATAGAACCAATTGTAGCGTATCTAGATGATTTTGATTGTAATAATCTCGCCAAAAATGAGGACGAGTAGGTCCTTAATGAAAATATTGCTTTTGATTACTCGTCGTGTCCTGAGGATGTATTTAAATCTGTCAATATTAGTTCCTTGCACATGCCTTTATCCATCTCGAAAATGGCATGCATACATATAGAGAACAATGAAGGGTCTGCCTTCATTATCCCGCCTACTAAAAGGGACCAGTCATCGATTATATTCGGCAGAAGCCAAGTTTGGGCCACGACATCTAGGGAATCGAACGACAACTTGGAACCCCCGTAATTCTTTCATTATGTGCAATCAGCACACCACATGATGGAAAGAATAGGGTACAGCTTGAATCGTGGCGATTGTTTGAATTTTGTAAAGCACGGCGCATACCTTTGCAACCCTTCATACCTGAAGGAAAACCAACCAACTATTACGACCGCACACGTAAGGGGTCAGGAAATGGCACTCTGCCTCTTCAGTCAGAGTCAGAGCCTGATGAGTCCCTACCATCGCAATCATCAAATTCGTCCCATTAGGACTCTGATATCAGTGTGGCGTTAGTTGATTAAGTTTGAACCTGCACACAAAATATATAATTTCAGATTTTAAGATTAAAAAGTGCAAGGTTCTCAATTCAACCGCGATAGCAAGTGGCTATGCGGGTCGTGATCCACAAGGAGGGACTAGCGATGAAAGTTTTTTTAGTAAGTTTTCTTTTAAGATACAAAGGATGGTTAAAATTCTTCTTTTAGTTCTTGTAAAGAAAAAGAGAAAAAATTAGGCTAAAGTTAGTCAGGGAGAAAGTGGTAGATTAAGAAGGTAGAGAAAAATAGAAAATAGACATATACAAAGAAATTGAAATGAGTGATGAAAGAGTTGGGTGTTGTTGGTGTTGGTGATCTAAACTAAAGAAATAAAAGGAAAGAAAGAAAAGATTAAAGAAATACTTATCTCCTCTGATTGATGACTTACCTAGAACCCTTGCATGTTTTACCTTACTTCGGAGGCGTTCAATGCATAAAACATAAAATCGAGCTCAGTTCCCATTCACATTACATCATCAAGATGAACAAGAATGAAATGATACAGAATCTTAAGGAGGAGAACATCATCATGTCATATCATTGGCACTCACACAAACATGGCTATACTGATGCTTCTAGATTCACTTGAATGCTCATCATAACTAAAAGAGGAAAAGTAGAAAGAAGAAGAAGAAAATAAAAGTAAAGACAAACATTAAAAAGAATACCTTTATTGCTTGCAGAAATGATGGAAGAAAGGAGGAGGTACATCGGTGTCACTCTCAACATAAGCCTCTCTCTCTTACTTACATGAATCTCAATCTAACCTAAGCTTACAAAGAAACAAAAATTACATAAAAAGAAAATAAAAATCGACACTACAAAGAATGAAAAAGTGGCTTAAAATCTATCTCTCTGCTTGGTCGTCCCCATTTACAATGAAAAACCTGCCTTTTATGGGCAAAAACCCAGAAGGGGGAGGCGTTAGAAGATAAGGGGAGCAAACGCTCCCCTTATCTCGACCAAAGAGCCGCGGAAACGCGGTTTTGGCCGTGTTTCCGCGGCCATGGTGTGGCCAGGTGGCCACACCAGGTTGGGGCAGCTTCTTTGTTTGGAGATTTTTCCTTATCTCCTGCTGGTTTTCCCATTACAGCTCCGAAATTGTGATAAAACAGCCTTTGATATTTGGCTTCAACCGCTTG
The DNA here is from genome assembly GCA_038442645.1 of Agave tequilana. Classification (NCBI taxonomy): domain Eukaryota; kingdom Viridiplantae; phylum Streptophyta; class Magnoliopsida; order Asparagales; family Asparagaceae; genus Agave; species Agave tequilana. Next base: position 77,483 of record JAVJIF010004439.1, read on the forward strand.
GTTTGGGATGACTCATTTCAACCGATTTTCAACCTCTCTGATTTATCAAGATTTGCCCTGATTCACTGATTTCAAATTTATTCTTAATTCAGAATTTGATGGGCTTTTGGGCTCATTTTTCTTTACTCTCCTTTAGGAATGGGCCTACAAATAAATTAAACAATAATTAGGAACAAGCAGAGTTTATTTTATAATAAGTATGAGAATATGATAATAAATGTGCAATCTTAGCGACCGATCACACCCCCATACCTATCTTTTGCTCGTCCTCGAGCAAAACAACTAAACTATACTAAAAATTATTAGACCACTTTCGCAAGTCACGCGATTGCACTGAGCATATGCAACAAGCCGTTAAACCTCTAGGTTACCCTTTGAGGACGAGTTTTGTCTCATGAGGGTTTTCAGTGGATTACACCCACAAAATCCGTAAAGAAAGAGAAAATTGTTAGTATTTTGAAAACACATTTTGAAAGAAAAATATTTGAAATATTATTGTAAGTTTTAAGTAATCTATAAGTTATAGGAAAAACTGAATTTTTCATTCCTAAACTTAGTCTCTATTCAAAAATTTGTTATCAATCAAAGTAAGGAGTCAAATTGTACTTCTCATCTAGTCTATTACTTTACCTTAAGTCATATGCACCTTGTGATCGTGAAAACTTTGACTAAGGGTTCTTTAACTCTAACTTTTATGCCTTATATATATATATATATATATATATATATATATATATATATATATATATATATATATATATATATATATATATTGGTGGTATTATTCCTTAGTTCTATTAGGCTTTCTAATCTGCCCATGTAACAAGCCTTTAATCGATGACTCCCAAACCAAACGGTCATAGGGCACCGGGTGAGAAAACACCCCAAGGACTTAAAAACTCGAGCAAACAAGGCCACAAAACTAAGGATTTTATTATATGAACCCTTTTAGACGTGAATACTTATGCTTTATTAGGCACAAATACCCAGCTTAATCAGAGGATTTTTTTATATATATATATTTTTTCAAACTTATCTAATCATCTTTCGCATAAATATCAAGACTTACTTAGACCAAAGCACCTAGCTAATCAATAATTAGATTTGTTCATCTTTCATAGATATATATATATATATATATATATATATATATATATATATATATATATATATATATATATATATTTCTTTTTTTATATAAGGCATAAGAATCTTTATTTTTGAACCCTAAGTGTGTAAGTGTATGAAGTGTGCATATTTTATTAAGGTAAAGATCAAGACTAAATTATTTTGACAAATTATCTTTCTAACCCTAAAAATCAAACAAATAATCTTATTTTGATCAAGTTTAAGAAATCCTAATTTTGATTTTCCTATTCCTTAAAATTGACTTAATTTCTTACAAAAAAATATGTCAAAATATTGTTTCTATTTTCAAAAAGTTTTTAAAAGTAAAGAAAAATGTTAACATTTTTTTTAAATAAAAAGAAAAACCTAAGTTATGTTAGAACCCTCCCCCACACCTATCTCATGCATTGTCCTCAATGTATGAATTAATGCATAGATGCATGAAAAAGAAGACAGGGAAGGAAAACACTACCTTAACGTGGTGGTTCCGGTGGTGGTCTGATTGGTCCATGAAATGCGGCCCAATCGACTTTGCATGGAGTTCGGAGGAACCCACCAGAAATTTCTGTAATATAACCCACTAAAATGATATATACATGAATGATTTTTATTAAATATTTTACCTCATCTAATTTCTAAATTCCATAATTAATTTCAGAGTCAATTTTGTCAACCGCCTTGTCCCAAAATGAAGCGTGAAAAGATAGAATGATTGACTTGGACTTAGGAAATACGGGAACTAATACCGACTCAGGAAAGTGACTTAAGTCAAGTAAAGGTTCAGGAGTCGAGATTGGTTCGGGAAGTGGGTCCAAATCATGAACTTGAAACTCAAGTCGACATTCATTTTCCCACAATGGAATGTGACTTAATATTGGTGATTCAAGTTCAAGAATGACAGGTGTGGGAATCAGAACTGACTCTAAAATATTATTCAAATCGGGTAACAAAACAGGAGTCAATATTAATTCGGGAATTTGAACTGGATCACAAATTTGAGAATCTAGGTCACATTTCTCATTGAGTTTAATTTCATAAAAATGAGAACTTGCCAATTTGTCAATGAGACTTTCAAAAGTATGAAATTGGTCATGTTTAATAAAATGATCATCAAATATGGGCGATTCAATTTCATTATGAATAGGCACAGGATCCAATGTTGACTCGGGAAAAGATAGAAATCAGGTGAAGACACTGGAGTCATAATTGAATCAGGAAGTAGAATTGAATCACTAAGTTGAGGTTCATGATCATATTCATTCTCAAGTTCAATTTCAGGAAAGGGATAACTTGCCAAACTGTCAATGTCATTTTCAAAATTTGGAGTTTGGGCAAGTTCAAATGATTGTTCTGAAATGGAACCTAGTTTTCCAAAATAACATGACTCTTCGGCTCTAACAAAATGGTTAGCGACATCAGAATTGGCCAAATGGTGAGAACATAGAATTTGGACCATCATATCTATGTCATGATTACGAGCGTTTTGAGCCTGAGTCATGGCTTCAAGCATCTTTTCATAGTTGATTGGTTCATCGTTTTGTTGAAAATATGAAGTGTTATTTTGGAATTGGTGGTGAAATTGTGAGTCCATCAGATTTTGTGATTTTTGTTTGGACTCACGCATACTCATTTTCAAAATTGATGGTTTTCTATTTTGGACTGGTGGAACTGAGTATGAATCTTGAAAATATTGTGGACAAGGTGGATAAGGAGGACAAGTTGGTTGAAAATTAGACTCGGGGGAGGTGAATCCCCATTGACTTTGTGAAGAGTTGAAATTATTCTAGAAATTATGGTCATAAGATTGAGGGCATGGGTTATATTGATTCGGATAAGACCAATCCGGCACACTATGTTGGTTAAAGTTATGATATGCCGGATTGGTAACATCCGAAAAAGAGGTGTAATATGGATTACCATTACAATTAGAAAAATTACTGTTATAAGTCATATCACACAATAAAACACAAACAAATAAGCAAACAAAGGAAAAAAATTCTAAACTAAGTTAGGATAGACCTATGACCTAGACGACTCCTAACTGGTTAGACTGTCCACGGGAGGTATAATGCAGACTTTGACCACAAGCTAATCAGCCAGGTCAGGGCAAAATTGGTGGGAGGTTATCCGTCAAAGACGTTCCTTAATTAAGTAACCACCAACTTTCGGGCTTTTGGCCCTTAATCCCCTTCCTAGACACTAATTTCGCAGGAGTAAAATTCCAACACCTTTCCCCTTAGGATAATCTCCTAATTGGGTCTGAGATGTCCCTAGGGCCAGCGTCTACTCATTTTTAGTTAGGCTTGGGTTAGTGAGTGAGGAGATTGTTTGTGGGCTAAGGGAGGGTAATGACTTCCCCACCTTATCTTGTTCATATGATAAGCCCTTAAGATTGATTTAGTGCAGTGTACAAGAAAAGCAACACTTAAGCAATGTAAATAATCCAAAAGTGTTCTTATACTAGATGCTATGCACACGTACCTTTGCTCCAGCACTCTTCAACAGTAATGAAAAATGTAAACGAATTAGACACGTGCCTAAATGCAAGTCTAAACCGTTTTTAGCATTTAACAAACATCATTTTACTGTTGAGGTTAGAAATGAAGTACAGTGAGTCAAACAAGGAGATAAATGCTACAAATATTTAAACTATGTAATTCAGCCAACCTGTAAACAAAATACAGGTTAATAGTTCACTCAGTTTGCCACAGGACTGTAGCAAATCTGAGGGCTTCTTGGCTCTGCTTTCTTGAGCAGAGTCCAAGGCCACTTATATGTCCACTGCAGCAAGAATTCCTTGTTGTTAAATCTGTACACCAAAATCAAGAAGAAGGTTAACCAAAAATATAAACTTTAATGAGAATTACTTACCGTCCCTCCCCGGCAACGGCGCCAAAATTTGATTGAGTTTGAACCTGCACACAAAATACAGAATTTCAGATTTTAAGATTAAAGAGTGTAAGGTGCTCAATTCTATCGCGATAGCAAGTGGCTATGTGGGTCGTGATCCACAAGACTAGCGGTGAAAACTTTTTTTAGTAAGTTTTCTTTAAGATACAAAGGATGGTTAAAATTCTTCTTTTAGTTCTTGTAAAGAAAAAGAGAAAAATTTGGTTAAAGTTAGTTAGGGAGAAAGTGGTAGATTAAGAAGGTGGAGAAAAACAGAAAATAGACATATACAAAGAAATCGAAATGAGTGATGAAAGAGTTGGGTGTTATTGGTGTTGGTGATCTAAACTAAAGAAATAAAAGGAAAGAAAGAAAAGATTAAAGAAATACTTACCTCCTCTGATTGATGACTTACCTGGAACCCTTGCATGTTTTACCTTGCTTCGGAGGCGTTCAACGCATAAAACATATGATCGAGCTCAGTCCCCATTTGCATTACATCATCAAGATGAACAAGAATGTAATGATACAGAATCTTGAGGAGGAGAACATCATCATGTCATATCATTGGCACTCACACAAACATGGCTATACTGATGCTTCTAGATTCACTTGAATGCTCATCATAACCAAAAGAGAAAAAGTAGAAAGAAGAAGAAGAAAACAAAAGTAAAGATAAACATTTAAAAAAAAATACCTTTATTGCTTGCAGAAACGATGGAAGAAAGGAGGAGGTACATCGGTGTCACTCTCAACATAAGCCTCTCTCTCTCTCTTACTTACATGAATATCAATCTAACATATGCTTACAAAGAAACAAAAATTACATAAAAAGAAAATAAAAACCTACACTACAAAGAATGGAAAAGTGGCCTAAAATCTATCCCTCTGCTTGGTCGTCCCCATTTACAGTGAAAAACCTGCCTTTTATAGGCAAAAACCCAGAGGGGGGAGGCGTAAGAAGATAAGGGGAGCAAACGCTCCCCTTATCTCGACCAAAGAGCCGCGAAAACGCGGTTTTGGCCGCGTTTCCGCGGCCATGGTGTGGCCAGGTGGCGACACCAGGTTGGGGCAGCTTCTTTGTTTGGAGATTTTCCCTTATCTCCTGCTGGTTTTCCCGTTACAGCTCTGAAATTATGATAAAACAGCCTTTGATATTTGTCTTCAACCGCTTGATTTGGGATGATTCATTTCAACCGGTTTTCAACCTCTCTGATTTGCCAAGATTTGCCCTGATTCACTGATTTCGAATTTATTCTGATTTAATTCAGAATTTGATGGGCTTTTGGGCTCATTTTTCTTCACTCTCCTGTAGGAATGGGCCTACAAATAAATTAAACAATAATTAGGAACAAGCAGAGTTTAATTTATAATAAGTATGAGAATATGATAATAAATGTGCAATCTTAGTGACAGATCAGTAGTCTTCAAAAAGCTCTTTGCTAACATGACATCTATCAGTCAGGCGAAGCAAGACGAAGACATTGAGCCATTCCACGTTGATCCGTGGGCTCAACAACTAGATCTTCAATAGAAAAAGTATTTCGAACAATGCGAACCTTTGACTGAAGATAAGGTGATCCAAGTCGATGTGGGTGATCAAGCGCATCCAAAGCTCATCTCTGTAAGCGAAAGCATATCTCCAACAGAAAAACAAGACCTCATATCCTTCATATGGGAGTATATTAATGTCTTTACTTAGAGCTATGAAAATATGCATGGCATCGATCCTCAGGTGGCTAACATCATCTCTCATCAAACTGGACGCCAAACCGGTTAAGCAATAACAACGACGATTTTGACCAACATCATGGAGGAAATTGAAATCGAGGTTCATAAACTCATCGAATGTGGCCATTCGAGAGGAATAGCACCCAGACTGGGTTGCTAATATTGTCCCTGTGTTGAAAAAAATTGAAAAGATCAGAGTTTACATGACTTCCGTGATCTCAATACAGCCTATCCTAAAGACGAATTTTTGTTGCCCATCACTAATGTCATGATCGACAATACATGTGGCTTCGAAAGAATATCCTTCATGGATGCCTTTTTAGGATACAATCAAATTAAGATGCACTCGGATGATGAGAAGCATACATCATTCATAATACTACTGTGGGTATACTGCTACACAATAATGCTGTTCGGATTGAAAAATGTGGGTGCGACTTACCAACGTGCCATGAGCATAATTTTTCATGATTATCTACGGAGAACGGTGGAATGCTATGTTGATGACATTTCAGCCAAGAGTCACAGTAGAAGCAACCATCTCGACGACCTGAGAACCATGTTCGATATCATGCAAGCTTACCATCTGAAGATGAACCAAGCCAAGTCATTCTTGGGAGTGTCGAGTGGCAAGTTTCTTGGATTCTTTGTCACATCTAAAGGAATTCACCTTGATCCTGACAAAGTCAAGGCAATTCAGGGCATGCAACCTCTGAAGACCCTCAAGGAGCTCAGAGTTTTACAAGGTAGACTCGCCTACATCCGAAAATTCATTACAAATCTTTTGGACTGTTGCCAGCCGTTTACACGGTTAATGAAGAAAAATGTCTCCTTCATATGATATGAAGCTTGCCAAAAGACTTTTGAGGATATCAAAGAGTACCTCACCAAGCCTCTGGTCCTGGTAGCTCTTATTTCAGAAAAATCATTCTTGCTCTATGTGCGAGCTATGGATCACTCCTTAGGCGCTCTTCTGGTACAAAGGAACGATGAAGGCTACGAACAGGCCATCTACTACCTGAGCAGAACTCTGATCGGAGCTAAATCTCTATAGAACCCTGTCGAGAAGGAGTGTCTAGCCCTTGTCTTCGCTTTTCAAAAACACGACATTATTTTGTTGGCCAAACCATACATATTGTTTTAAGAGTCAATCCCCTGCGTATTCTCATGATGAAACCAGTATCCTTGAACTCTGGACTAGCTAGTTGGGCCATTTTACTGTCCTAATATGACATGACTTTTGTCCCCTAAAAGGCGGTCAAATGTCAAGCTCTCGAAGATTTTCTGGCAGCCCATCTAGTTTCGAAAATGTCAAAGCTACATGAAGACATCCCGGACGAGGTCATTGAGGCCAACATGACCTCAGGAGATGATGTATGACAGATGTTCTTTGACAGTGCATTAAGAATAGGCCCTAAAGGAAAGATCATTGCTAGAGTGGGGGTAGTATTTGTCTCGCCGGAGAATCGTGTTCTTCCTCGCGCATTCTCACTGACGGAATTTTGTTCCAACAATGTAGCTGAGTACAATGCTTTGCTTATTGGCCTCCAACTTGCTCAACAAATAGGGGTACGATACCTTGAAGCTTATAATGACTCTAAATTGATCATCAACCAAGTCAAAGGAGAGTATGAAGTTTGACATGAAGACCTGATCCTTATCACCATTCAGCCAATAAGTTGGCCGACTCATTTTATGGCTTCTACATTAGCCATGTGTCTCGCCTCCTGGATACAAAGGCAGATGTTTTAACTGCGCTCGCGGCTACATTGGTCTTGCCAGCAAACACCATTTATCATCTTATAGTGGCTACTCGTCATCTCTTCTGTCTGAAGCACGATTTAGAGGTTAGCGAAGTTCATACAACCTCGACAAACTTCAAACCTAAAGATTGGTGATTCCCGATCATCGACTATGCGTTGCATGGCATATTACCTGGTGATCCCAAGGAAGTAGCTTCTATTCGATGAAGATCTCCTCGATTTTATTATGATCCAGTGGTAAAGACGTTGTACCACCATTCATATGACAGCATACTTCTTCATTGTTTATCCAATTTGGAAGCACGAGAAGTACTTAAAGAGGCTCGATATGGCATATGTGGTGCCTCATCAACTAGGTCAAAGCTCAAGGACCGACTGCACCGACTCGGCTATTATTGGCCAACTATGATCGCGGACGCAGTAAAATACACGAGAAGGTGTAAGGCTTGTCAAATCCATACAGATTTCATACACCAACCCCTAAAACTACTCCACCCAACGGTCATTTCATGGCCATTCGAAGCATGGGAAATCGATGTTGTGGGACCTATCAGTGCTCCATTGGCAAAATGTCATCAGTTCATCCTTACGATAACCGATTACTTCTTAAAATGGGTGGAAGCAACACCGTTCGCATCAAACGCCATGTTATCCACCGATTTGGTGTCCCCAGGCAGATCATCCACGACAATGATCTTTACAAGCCAATTATTCTATCGGTTCTGCAACAAGTACTGAATCTAGAATGTGGCTTCAACTGCTTACAACCCCGCCACCAATGGGTTAGTAGAAGTGTTCAATAAGACGATCATTAAGCTCCTCAAAAATTTGTCTTTTCAAGCAAACGAGATTGGAACGAGAAGCTCAGTGAATGTCTTTGGGCCTACCGAACAATGGTCCGTACATCTGCAGGCAATACGCCCTTTTCTCTAGTTTATGGGTGTAAAGTAGTCATACCTTTAGAGATACAAATGTCGTCACTTCGCGTTGCTCTAGCAACCAAGATGACAAAGAGATAATGACAAATTTCATCTCCAAGAGCTGGAAGCATTGGACGATAAGCGAATACAAGCTCAACAATGCATTGAGTTTTACCAAGCTCAAATCTCGAAGGCCTTCAACAAAAAGGTCAAGGAGAGAGTCTATCAGAGAAAAGATTTGATTTTAGTTATCAGGTGACCAATGGTCATGACGCATAAGACCAAGAACAAATTCCAACCTAACTAGGAGGGACCCTTCATGGTAGAAACAGTCTACTCGAATGGAGCATACCATCTAGCGAACCCAAATAGCGACACGCTCCGATTAATGGCAAGTTCTTAAAAAAGTACTATCCCTGATCACGTTAATACCACACCTGTGATCAAAGAAGTACTGTACATAACCATGCTAACATTAAATCTCTGGTCAGACAGACTTGTCTGATGGTTTCTTCTCCCTCTCCTTAAACAGAATCAATTTCATCTCTGCTCCTTCTAGGGCTCTCATTGACATCAAGCTGCTGACAATAAAGGATAGACAAAAGGTAAAATTTTTGATTTTAGCCTTGTCACTCTTCTCAGTTGGAAGAATATGTCATATTTTGAAGTCAAGTATGCTTAAGCAGCACTTTTAGACACTCTTCTTCCTGATCATTCATCTCGATCTAAAATGATGGTGACTGTTTAATATGTAATAGTGGCATATCTCCAATCATCCCTTCACCTCTGTCATTCGACGAGTCATGATTTGGTCTCACGACGACCTCGATTGAGCCGAGTTCAATGAAGAAGGTTCGTGACACATCCGCAGAAACTTTTCATTGTTTCTACATTCATGTCTGGATCCAATGATCAGCTGCAAACCTGAGTCTTGGCTATGATGAACTGAAATGAAGCTTCGCGAGGAATATCAACTTGATGACTATTCAAGAACAAGAATCCCGATTAGGTGACACTACATCAAGAATTTCAACTTACTCGATAAATTTCTTATGAAGTTTACTCTTAACTCTTTAGTCTATAGTGAGATTTTTGAGGTCACCAGTGAATACAGAAAGGTCCACTTCAAATGGTAAGATTTGAAGCCTTCAGTGAATAAGCCTAGAGGAATATATTAGCTTCTAAGCCCAATATAAAATCCTCGACAACTCATTATGCTGAGGAGAATAGCATGGCTAGCCCAACTCAAATGGCAGTTGGTAAAGGCACACTACCTAACTTTTATCTTTCTCTAGTTGAGAAATCCCTTGGATGAAAATTGATAATTTGTTTTAAAAAAAATAAAGATATTATAGAAGAAAGCAAAAGCAAAATATAAATAAAAATATGAATAAAGTAAAAGGAAAAATATGAAGAAAGCAAAAGAAGAAAGAAATACTAACTTTTTTGTGAAGATTTGAATAACTAAAGCGAATAAAAAGAATTAAGAGATTGGTATGAAGGGAAGAGGAAGATGAACTGGTGAACTCGTTTTTTGTCGTCGCCTTGATGTTTTCCAAACAATGCTAAAATAAAAAGAACTAATAAAAGAAGAGAGAAAGAATATGCATAAGATTAGGGATGAATTCATCGAATCAGGAATAAAAAAATAATTGCATAAAAAATAAAGAAAAATTAAAGGAGACTTATGCTGAAGATGGTGCATAATCTTGAAGAAGAACCTTGAATTTTATTTAATAATCTTTGATTACAAAATCTTCGATCTCCTCCAATCTCGCATTACAACGCTCAAAACTCTCCTTTTTTTGGCTTTTCAGCTCTTTTGTGTCCCTCTCTCTCAATGAATACATGTATATATAGGAAAATAGGGATAATGGAGAGCGTAGGGAGATAGAAGGAGCTAGCTTTTTCTGAATTTGAATCTTCTCCTTATCTCCAAACTTGATTTGATTTATCCAGAATTCTGATCTACAGCTTATTGGCGTGTTGATTGCTGAATATTACTTATCAGATGTAGAATTTAAAAATAGTGATCAACATAAGAGTTGTAGCCCTTTAAATCTTCTTTCTGATCATCTTGAATCATCAGATTTGAGTTTCGGTAGCAAAAGTTATGATTAAAATACTAAAATGTATTCAGTCTAAATCTGAATCTAAATTGCTTCATCTCATCCATTGATCTTCTCTCTATCCATTTATCCTCAGCGAAACCGATAGGGTCTTCAAAAATTCATTTTTCCTTTGAAGTTTTATAGTATTATCTTATCTGGTAAATCTAATCATCAAATAAGATAGCCTCTAGATTCTCTGAATTTGAGTCGATCCCCGCTTGATTTGAACTTTTAGATTTATTTGGATACGATTCATGATTATCTTCTCTTTGTCATACTCTGCATGAATTAGGACATTAGGACATATGGGTTTGTAGGAATTATTATAGAATGAATGTAGGAATGCCATAATAATTATGCAATATATGTGTTGGCCCAGAGGCCCATCACTCTAGTTTTAATGATGATTAACTCATGTAGTTATAGTTTACTAATAATCTTATATTTAAATAGTTTCAGTGATTGATCAAGATATTAGTAGGTATTTAGCTTCAACAAAGGAGTTTTGGAGCTTTCACATGTAGATTCAAGAGGTCGCGCGTTAAGATCGCATCTAGCACTCGGTTGGAGTCAAGCACTTCGGATCGTGTTTGGATTGAGTCGGCTTGGAGACAAGAAGACTTCGATTTGTGTTTAGTTTAGTATGTTTAGATCTTGTGTAAAGATAGCTAGTGTTGGTTTGCTCTAGTTCACATACACACACAAGTTTAAAGTTTGATTTCGGTTTAGCCCATTTTGGTTTTCATATCAAAAACATAGATATATATCTTATATGTATATTGGATTCTATCCATATACAATATGCTTCAGATTTGTTTCAATATCATGTTTTTGTATCCATATGAGTTTTGGAGAAAACGATTTTTTATTTCAAAAATCCAAGTTTTGGAAAATACAGATTTTATGTTTAAGCCTAATTTCCATATCACAAAAATAGTTCAAATAGTTTGTAATATGTGTTGATTTTTAATCACACATGTTGGTATTCAAAGATCTTATAAGAACTTATTTTTGTGAAATTTCTTTGTATTTTATGAGATTTTGTAGAAGTTAAAAAGACCAAATTTTAATCCCTATAATTGTTTGACCTGGCCTTCTGCCGGTCGACCAGACGGTCGACCGAGGCAGAATTCGGTCGACCGAGGCAGAATTCGGTCGACCAGTTCGGTCGACCGATGTGCACAAACGTGCACATCCATTTGGATCTGGCCCTGGTCGACCGGGCGGTCGACCGATGGCACAACGATAAAAATCTGACCGTTGGCTGGTCGACTGGCAGCAGCCTCAGCTACTGATTTGGCCCAGGGACTAGTTTTTGGAATGGGTTATAAATACCCATCCCTTTAGGCTGTTTTGAATAAGAATTTCAAGAGAAAATTTTCCCTTCTTCTTATTAAGTGTTTTAGCAAGAAGTTTTCAAGAGTTTTTCGGCTAAAAGATTTTATCTTTATTTGTTTTTAAAGTGATAGAAAATCAAAGAAAAAGAGAGTCTTTGGGATATTGATTTTTGGATCTTCATTTCAATATCTATCTAGTATTTTTCTCAAGAGTTTTTCTTTGTTGTTTTTATCTCCAAACACTTTATTTTCTCACACTTGAGCTATCTATCTATCCTATCTATTAGGATCTTATTTTTGGTGAGAAAATTGGTTTCTGGTTTGTTGAGACCACTAAGTGTTATAATCCTCTTTGCTTTGTGTTATCCCTCTTATGTAAAGGTGATTGTGGAGGAGTTTGAATTTGTTGGTATCCCTCTAAGTGTAGAGGTGATTGAGGTTGTTGTTTGGCTTTATGCCTATCCTTCTAAGTGTAGAGGTAATTGTTGTTTAGGTTAGTGCCATATCCCTCTAGTGTGAGGTGATAGTTGTTGTGCCTTGCCACTTGTGCAGAGGTTGTTTGTTGGAGAGAGGAGTTGAGTACTCCTAGTTGTATTTGCCAAATCCTCACTGGAGGTTCCCTATGTGGAAAGTCTTGTGTGGACGTATAGTGAAAATTCTTCTGTGTAAAGGCGGGGATGTAGAACAGTGGCTCGAACCTTGAAACATATCTTGGTGTTTACGATTGATTCACTATCTCTTAACTCTCTCTCTTTTATATCTTGTATTGATTCATATTGTTCATATCTTATATATGCTTGGTATTGTTTGTGTGCCTCACTTGTATTGAACCAAGAGAGCTTCATGTAGCACCTCATCTCTTATTTAGAGGAATCTAGAGGTGTTAGTCCAGAGCCCTTCACCAGGAATTCGACTACACTCTTTGATTACACTAAGTGTGTTATAATTTAGTTTTTAATTCCACATCATTTGTCATTAGATTAGCCATACACCTATTCACCCCCCCTCTAGGTATATTTTCAATTGGTATCAGTGCCTATGCTCCTGATATTAGGTTTAACCACCTACGAGTGAGATCTTGGTTAGCTAATCTACATATTGTATTTGCACACATATAGTTTACACTCATGGATTACCTTGCCCCTCTTATATTTGATGTTTCTAACATCGATGTATGGAAGTTTAAGATGAGTATGTACTTTAAGACCTTAGGAATGCATGTTTACCTTGCTACTACCAAGAAATCCTATCTTTATAATAACAAGCATATAGAAGCCAATGCACAAGCCCTAGAGGCACATAAACGCACTATAAGCAAAGAACATTTATCTATTGTTTCTCATTGTGATTCCGCTTTTACAGTATGGAACACTTTGACCTCTCCCACGCTACAAACGATGAAATATGTGGAGGAGGAATCTAGTGGAGATGAGTCCGACCAACCTTGCTACATGGTCCAAGGGAATGACTCCCTTAAGGTAAATTCGGACACTCAATTAGATGATTGTACTAGCTCTTCTAATGATGATCATGATAGTATGGATGCCGATGCATTAAATGAAGAGCTTTCCAGTGTTTGTGAAAATTTGCTTGAAAAGTATGAACTTTTGAAAAAGAAAACTTTTAAAATAAAAGAAGAAAATAAGGATTTGTACTCAAAACTTGATTTGATTTTGCAAGAGAGGGATGAGATTTCAAATGAAAGGGACTCATTTCCAACTTGAACTTGCTCTATATGAAAACAAAATTTTTAAAAATAAAAATGATTGTGACATTGTTTTGAAGAAAAATGAGACTTGACTTTAAAACTTGAAATTGTTTAAAAAGAGAACCAATCTTTGAAAAAAAAATTGCTTCAATTTCAAAGGAGCTAGATTTGGTTTCAAAGGAAAATATCTCTTTGGAAAATAATTTTTCTTCACATGCTTGTCATGCTACTATAGCTTCATTATCTAGTGTTGCATGTTCCACTTTGTCTTCAAGTATTAAAAGTGATATTTGTGTATTGAAGAAAATTGTTGATTGTTTGGGCTCTACTTTGAGGCAATGTGCTATGGATCACAAGAAATTGGAATCCATGCATATTCATGCACACCATACACGGCATACACATGTTTCTCATGTTCCACACACATGACACTATATATGCTCATGTGCACACTTGTACACATTGTGAACATAAGGGCCACCTTACAAAATTTTATTACGATAGATTAAATGATCCAAATTTTGCAAATAAATTTGTTTAGGTTAGGAAAGGTAGTAACCCCCAGTATGTGTACCAAAAGTCACTCCTATTTTATTTGATGTAGGTGTGGGCTCTTACTTGACGTGAGAGTGTTGGTGCCTTGATGGTGAATATGTTCCGAGCTAAATGGTGACAATTTTGGATGCATCACTTTCAAGGGATGTTTTGGTGGAAGGACTACTATGGTTTGGAGATCTAGAGATTAGCCCTAATGGTTTTGATAACTATCTCTAACTCCTATTTAGCTTCCATGCTTTCATTATTGATTTTTAGCATGTTTTAGTTTTTCATGATTATTATGTTAAATATCATGATAATTAGACTTGTAATATACATATGTGGTATTTGAGATATACCCATGTTCATTTGGATTTACATCTTTTGTGTTCTCACTTTAGCTTAGCTATTGTGTATATCATAGCTCCAAACACGTGCATTTACCTTAATGATCATGTTTGTTTATGATTTTCCACTTCATATTTTGATTACATATTTAGATGCAGTTTTCATTAAAACTTGTGTACATACTCGTACAACTAGTGAGCCACAAATTGATTATTATATGTTTGTACTATGTTGCTCATTTGTACTCATTAGACGTACTAATATAGCCTAGTTTTGATGATTCTTACATTTTAACTTGTATTCCCTATTTTGTACATGTTTCATGAAAATATATTTAGCTTCATGTATATGTCAATTTTGTTTAAAACTTTAGATATACATGTCTATCATAGAGTCACTTGCTTTTTCATGCAAATTTTTATTATGGACTTTCTTGTGTTTAGGATATGTATGTATACTTCTAATTTAGACAAAACATACATATACCTTTAAGTTTGTATTAATTTAATGAAAATTAAATTTTATGTTTTTCATGTTTATAAAGGAATTTCATATGAGCTTCAATGTATTATTTTCATGATTTTGTTGATTACATGATTTTTTTTACACTCTATGTATGATGTTTACTCATGATTTGTTTTCATGAGATTATATGTGATTTATTGCTATTTAAGTGTCGATGATCATGTGATTTCTTGTTTTCATGGATTCATTCACGTTTTATTCCCTACTTGAAGGACTTCGTACTAGTTATAAGATTATCATAAAATTAGTTCGTATTCTTCAAATTGGTAGAGTTTTCAAACATGTTAAAATATTTTCAAATCCTATTTTTTTTTGAAAACTCCTACCTTAAAAGGGCGGCTGGATAGGCGACCATGCCTTGTATGCTTAAATTGAAAATCTTTTTAACATGTGCATGAATAGGGAGATAATTATGAGTTATACATTTGATCCTCATTATATTTTCAATTAGTATCACAATTAATTTTTTTTGTATACTCATATTTGTGTTTTCTATATATGAATGCTTCAAACTTCAAATAGTATCAATTTTGATTAGTATTTACATTTTCATACATATATATATGTTTTGATTGTGCTTACAATATCTTTACATCTTAAAGCACATTTCACGTTTTTGTTTACTTTTCTTCTTTGTGGTGTGCAGTTAAAAATTTTAGCATTGTAGAAGTTCGCATTTGCTCTTGTGTGGTTGGGTAAATTCTTTTATATTATTATATTATGTTGCTAATATTTGTTACCTGTGCACTATAATAACTTAAGAACTAAAATACAGAAATTGGATGCTTTAAAAACGGTTTAGACATTTGCATTTAAGCACGTGTCAATTTTCATTCCAATATACTGTATTTTATTCTTGTGTTATTGTGATCTTGACGGAGGTGTACATATTGCATTGCATATAGTTAGGACAAATACTTCAGTGATTTACTCGTTTTTTGTGTTCATTCTTATTTATATTACACACTTGAACAAATTGAACTTAAGGGCAATACCAAATACAACATAAGGTGGGGAAGTCATTACCCTCTCTTAGCCCAAAAATCACCTCCCCACTCACACAACCCAAGCTTAAATAAAACTTACTAGACGTTGGCCCCTAGGGACATCTCGGACTCATTTAAGAGATTGACCTAAGGGGGAAGTTGTTAGAAGTTGAATCTTATCAAATTGGTGTCTAAGCTTGGGGATTGAGAGGCGAAACCACGAAGAACAGTGGTTTGGCATAGTTAGGCCCATTGCTCTGGCACAGATACCTCCCACTGATCTTGTCCCGATCTGATTAATTCATGGTCATATTCTGACAATATACCCCACGTGGACAGTCTAATCAGTTAGGAGTCGTCTAGGTCTAAGTCAACCCTAGCATAGGCTTGTTTTCTTTTTCTTTTTCTTTTTCTTTGTTTGTTTGTTTGTTTGTTTCTTTTTTATAAATTGTGAAATGGATTTTAACAATAACAATTTTTCAATCATAATATGAATCCATATTTCACCCCAATCTCATTTGACTCAGAAACTCCAACCTGACTATGTACAACATGAACCAACCATATATGCTGAGTTGGGATTATCCGACTCAATATGACCCGTATCCCCAATCCTATGATTATAATTTTCAACTCTTCACAGAGTCAATGGGGATTTACTTCCTCCGAGTCAAATTTCTAACCACCTTGTCTACAATTTTCACAATATTCATTTCCCGATTTTGATTCATATACTCCTTTTCCTGTTCCACCAACCGAAGAAAAATTCAATTTGGAAAAGAGTATGGAAGCCATGCTTGAGTCTCAACAACAAATTCAAAATTTGCTCAATTCACAATCCTTTCCAAATCAAACTCCATATACTCTTTTTCTAGAACATTCAATTGAAGAAGAATCTGAGCTGAAAAAGTTTTTGGAAGTCTTTTGTGAAAAAGTGCAACGATTTCAAAATATGTTGGACTCATCATCTCAACCACATTTTCAAAATCCCTACTCATCTTTTTCAGTCTCACCGATTCAAAATGAACAACCATCATTACTAGACTTGAGTATGGAACCCTTGCGTGAGTTCGAGCAGCAATCACAAAATCTGATGAACTCACAATTTCACCACAATTTTCAAAATCAACTTTCATACTCATCTTTTCAAGAAGAACCAATTGCAAAAAGTATGGAAGACATGATTCATACTCAAAATTTTGTTACCCGGCCTATCAGTAGGTTAGACTTAATAATGAGCAATTTGATGAATGAGAGCGAGGAAAGTCTTTCTTATAACTCTACCGATTGGACCCAGAATCATGCTATTTTTGAAACCGAGATTCAATTTCAGCAAACCCATTGAAACTTGACCAAACTCCAAGGTTTGAAAATCACATTAATATTTTGGTAAGTTATCCTTTTCCTGAAATTGAAATTGAACCTGAATGTGATCCTAAACCTCATGTGAGTAATTCCATTCTACTTTTTGATTCAATAATGACCCCGGTATCTTTACCAGATTTTTTCTCTATTCCGGAGTCAGCATTGAATCTTATACCAGTATATTGTGAAATTGAATCATTAATATCTTATGATCACACTTCATTGATGGGGAAAGTGTGTGAATATCAATTCTTTGGTTTGGACCCCATTTCTGAACCAATTTCGACTCCCCCTTTTGAATCTCGACTTGATCTGAGTCAAATTCCCGAGTCGGTATCTGTTTTAGTTCCTGTTCCATTTGAGTCCAAATCAATTATCTCCCAAAATAACACTTCATTGTTGGACAAGAATATTGATGAAAATGACTCAGTAATTATTTTTGAAAATTGGAAATTAGATGGGGATAAATTTTTAAATAAGATCATTCACTCAATCATTCTTTTATTGGGTCATATTAGAGAGGTCACTGGTGGGTTCTGCAAGATCCATGATTCTTGAATGGGTAGCAACGCTTGGCCAGTCAGACCACCACCAAAACCACCACCATGAGGTAATCTTCCTTCCCTCTCCCTTTGTTTCATGTATATACACATTCACGATGTATTGAGGACAATGCATGTATAAGTGTGGAGAAGGGTTTACTAACAAAGTTAGTTTTACATTTTCTTTCTTTTACACTTCTTTTTAATTGAAATTTTTTTTTATAGAAACACTTTTCTTTTCTTTTTACAAAACTTTTTGAAACAAGGTAAATAGTTCTGATTTATTTTTAAGAAAATTAAGATTATCTTAGGAATTAGGAAGACCTAAAATTATGAAATTTTAAACTAAGTCAAAATAATAGATATTGTTTAAATTTTAGGATAAGAAAGTAAGATTGAAAAGATAATTTGATCTTGAATTTTTTACCTAAGATTTATGCACTTTACACTTACACAATTTTTGGAATTGAACAAAAACTGAAAATCCCATAAAAAAATATATTAAAAAATGATGATAATAAAAATCACTTATTAAAGTTGGGTAATTATGCCTCAGGAAGTATGATTATTCATGCCTAAAATGGTGGACAAAAATAAAATAATCCCCTTTAGTTCTGTGGCCTTGTTTACTTGAGTCCGAGGGATGTTTCTCATCTGGTGCCCTAAGACCATCTGGTTTGAGAGTTACTGGCTAAAGGCTCACAATCCGGGTAAATAAGAAAGCCTAAGAAAACTAAGGGAAGAAAAAAAAAGAAAAAAATGAAAAAAAATAATTATACACAAATCAATGGCATGAAAGTTTGAGTCAATATCCCAAAAATCTTCACAGTTCACAAAGTGCATATTTTTCTAAGATTTTTATGAAAGATCAAAGAGTCGATTCAATTTTAAATTCTTACATTTAATTTATAACAAGATTTTGCATTTCGACTTAGTTTAAAGAGGAATAATTTCTGATTAACCTATGACCTTTGATCACTTATATTTTCAAAAATACTTCAACACTTTTCTCTATTTCAAAATGCGTTTCAAAAATATTAACATTTAATTTCTTTTGTCATGGATTTTGTGGGTGCAATCCGCTGAATACCCTCAGGAGAAAACTCCTCCTTGAGGGAAAACCTAGAAATTTAACAGCTTGTTGCACATGCTCAGTGCAATCGCGTCACGTGCGAAAATGGTGTAATAATCCTCTTAGTTAGTTTTTTTTGTTTTGCTCGGGACGACGAAAAGATAAGTGTGGGGTGTGATTAGTCTCTAAAACTGCATATTTCATACCACATCTTAACATTTATTTAATATTAAATTCTGCTAATAATTCTCTCTTGTGTTTTCTAGGTCCATGGCATGAAATGAAGAAGACCCTAAATTACCATTTAATTGGTGATTAAAAGCCTATAATATAGCCATTGATTTTGGAGAGCAGTTTCGTCAAAACTAGGGGCCCAAAATCAGAAACCGGAACATGTAGCCGACAGGGGGACAAACGATCGGTGCGCAGCAGGCGACGCTGTGCGCGCCGCCCAGGTACAACCACATAACCGCGTAGCCGCGTGCCAGGATTTGACATGCGACTCCGCACTGACCCTGTGGTGCCTCAGTTCGCCTATAAATACCTGGAGCTTTCCAGAGCTCAAAGCGAGGAGTTTTGAAGGACTTTTAGGTTAGTTTTTTGGGTTTTTCCCTTGTTGTAGTTTAGGGTAGTTTAGTTTAGTTCTTCTTCCTTTATATTTTTCATTTCTTGTAGATCTTATAATAGGAGAGAGAGTGGTACATGGTGGAAAGCAAGAGTGCTTGTGACAATCTGTGAAAAGTTCTCTCTTTACCTATCTTTGTTTTCTTCTCTCTAATCCTTTTTACATGTTTAGCTAATCTTTTCTCTCATGGCAACTAACTACTAACCACTAACTAGTTTAACTTCTTACTTGATAATCTAACGAATCTAATAGCCTCTACTTGGCCTTGCTCTTGCAAGAGCCATTGATGGCTCATGATGATGGATTCTAACACTTTAACATCCTAACTCTCCAACAAGCTAACATTACTTTACTCCAAGCTTACTCTTGTTTAATTTAATGGTTTAAGTGTAGCTTGCTCTTGTTTTGTTGAGTTTGGATGTGATAAGTTAACATATGGGTCATGCTATGAAAAGCTCTTGAACTAAGGATTAGTGATGGCCAATGATACATGTGAGGCAACTATCACTAAGAGGTTAGCATGTTGGTGGAGCCATTAGTATTAGTAGCCATGAGTTTTCTTTCTTTTTCACTTCGTTTTAGATATACAAACAAAAATCACAAAAACTATTTCTTCTATGTTTCTCACTTCTTTATTTTTACCGTACTTCTCTTTTCATTCTTTGTTTTCTTTTCTTTTCATTCTTTCAAACATTGAAGAATTTTTAACATACACGTGAACATACCGTGTAAGCTTCTATCGCCTCCCGTCCTTATGGATTCGACTCGTTTTAGCCTCTACGCTATAACGGAAGTATCGAGGAAGCCAAAGCACACACACTTTAAATATCAATTTCAAAACATACACTTTTTGTGCGCGATTTTCCCCCGATCAGTGCTCAGGACACGATTTTCAGTACATACTCTTTGACTTGGATTTATCGATACACGTATGCTTACCTGTGCACGCCACTTGGCATTCACCACACCACTCGTTGGGGAGTTCTGACTCCCTTGGACCTGCATGTTCAGATCTCAGAGGTTGGAGCTTGTGGATTCTTCCGGTTGCTGATTAGAGATGCACAGAGGAAGCGTAGATCTTCGGCAGACCGTCTGGAGCCCTATCTTCCAGGCCCTCCTGCTCGTCTCTCAGTTTTTCTTTTATAACTCGTGAGCATCTTTTGTACTGTTCATCATTATATATCTCTTTGTATCCTCGCATTTGCAACTATCAGTGATGTAATATACTTGTAATATTGTGTCACATCCCTGTGATAACTTTGTAATTGTACTCATATGTTGGAATGTATAATGCACCACGTACTTTCGTACTCTGATTCTTTCCTGTACTGATGCTTAGCGTATATATGTGAGGGTATTTTTGACCTACGTATATACGTCGCAGTAACGTCTCCGTACCCGCGGGATCGGGGCGTTACAGTTCTAGACCTTTATTATTTAGTTGTGTACTAGACTTGAGTTGCCCTATATACTAAACATGAATAGTTTAGTTGTGTGCTAGAACCATATAGTTTTGCCGTGACCTAGACCTGAGTGGTGTGCATGGGTATTAGACACGTGTAGTGTGCATGTCCTATTTTGGTGATAGTCAGTGTGAGTAGTGTTAGGCACGTATAACGACGTGCATAGTTAGTACCTATATTAGACATCTAGAGTATGTTTATGGATAAAATTTTCCTTAGGATAGATTTGAGTAATAAACTTTTAGACTTTAATTATATTCATTTTCAATCGTCTCCGGATGAGGCAAGTGATAGAGCTGAAGGTTCTTGGTTTCGCCAGACTGAGATGGTGGCGTGCATGCTAAAAAACATACTTAGCGGTGATTTAAGCAGAGGCTCCTAGATGCCGTTGAGGTAGGCCTAATAAGGCCAGTAGTATGTTTATTGTTTGTTATGTGGAATGATACTTTTGGTATCGTTCAGATTTAGTCGTGCATGCACATATGTGCACGGACATGCACGAACATGTTATAATTTTTTTTAGGCATTTCTCACTTCTACTTTACAGACTAGTATTGCATGCTTATATTTTACCCTCTCCATTAGTTTTTGGTTTGTCTTCACGACCTTTTTGAGCCGGCTTCGGACTTATGGTGGGAGGCAATCTTTGAGTTTGTTCTTACTGGCGTGTTGACATTGGGGTTCTTCCCCTCCCCCTTTTAGGTATTGGGCATGGCAATCGGAGAGGCATTTCTATTAGGATTTCGCTCAGAAAGAGACCACCTCTAGTATTTGTTTAGAGTTGCTTCATCCTCTAGGACTCCACCAGTGATGTATCATTTATTTGATTCAGTTGTATCTCCATATACATTGTATAGATTATACTCCTTTATTGAGTCTCTTTGTATTATTATTTGACGCCGATGGCCAGATCCATTTCATGTATATTTGTATATGCCTTTGTATCCTAATGATGGGACTTCCTTGTATATTGAGACTGGACCTTTATCCCGAGAGGGATTTCTCTTCTATATGATTTTACAGTCTCTTTATGTTTCAGGTCAGATATACATGTCTTTGCTTCCTGCTGTATATAATTATGTTATAATTTCTACTCATATCATATATATATGAACTGCCTGAGTTTATTATCAGCAATGTTCATGTCCGATTTTCTTTGATATTATATCTGCCTGAGTTATGTATCACTTTATAATGATTCTAAAGTTCGCACCTAGAAGGCTGCTGATGTGTGGACTTTTGGGTTGTTACATTTAGGGTCTGTTTGGTTGTCGTAACTGGCCGTAATTCGTAGTTGTAATTGGTAAAGTCTTTTACAATTGTAAATGAGTTACATGTATGTAAATTTTACGGTGTTTGGTTGGTAATATAAAATTGTAAAGTGGGAAAGTGTATTGTACTTTACGGTGTTTGGTTGTCGTAATGTATAAGTCGTAAGTGAAAAAGTTGACCACAAAATTAACTATTTGGTGATTTTAAAAGTTTTAATACTGCAAATAAATATTTAAAAAGTTAAATATTAAAAAAATTTAATATTAATATAAAAAAATATTACAAATTTGTATAACCACAAAATTAACTGTAACTGGGCTGTAAGTGAGTGGTAACTGGGTTGCAAGTGAGTGTTAGTTGAGTTACGTAAGTCTTTTACGAATTACGGTCCAAACAAACGCCGTAGTTGTAACTGGATAGTAAGTCATTTACGAATTACGGAGTTTTACGCGAAACAAACGGCCCCTTAGCCATCAAACTAAAAGCCGTGAATGTATATCAAGCTTGAACTAGCAAGTCTACAAACTAAAGCTTTAACATAAGTTCTAAACTTACAAGCACAAAAATCTTGATCTTGAAATGTTGAAGTCTTTGGTGTGAGTCTTGAATTGAATTTGACTTTCTTTTGGGCGTCTTTGGTTTGGAGCGAAATTGGGAAAATTCATTTTCCACTTCCTGTGTTTGTTTGGAACCGGAAAAAAGTAATGGAAAAAACCCTTTTCCCTTTTCCTTTTTCAGCTTCCTTTTACACTACTATTTTCCCATTTGTAGGGTACTACAGTTAATTTTGTGGTCATTTAAATCTCATTTATAATAGGTTGTACCTCAAAACTGTTAATTTTGTGGTCATGTAAATCTCACAGTTTAATTATAGTCTAAATAAAAACTTCATAATTAATATTTACATTAATATTATTTTGCGGTCAATTTTTTCACTTTCACTTCCACATTACTAATCAAACATCGGAAAATACAATATACTTTTTCACTTACATTTTTACATTACAGCTAAACACTGACACTTGCACAAATCTCAATTTCCTATTTTCCTCACCTTTTTCTCCCCATTTTTCAATTATACTTTTTCCTCCCACTTGCAACAAACCACACAGGATCTTCAAACTTCAACGAGAAACATTTTATATAATATTGGTTGAGATTGAGTTTCACAATATGATCTCGAACACACTATATCTTGATAAATAACCTATATAAGCTTAAGATAACTTCAAGATCATTAGTTTCAACTACATGAGTTAGGAATCATCAAAACACGTGGTTAATTTAACCTTTAGGTTAGCAATCTCAACTTTGGGTCAACAATGGTTTCGTAAAAAATCGGCCTTTACTATTAAAATAAACAGAAAGCCCCATTGTACTATCAAATTCAGTTAAAAATAACATGTATCCATATAAGATTTGCATGTAAGTTATTTTATTCTTTGAATTTAGTGAGAATACACTTATATTGTCTAAGATATGGTAAAAAGTCCCCATCTATTATATTAAATTTGATAGAAATTGTAAAATATTATAATAGTATAAGGGTGTTTTCTTATTATCTTAAATTTGATAGAAATTGTAAAATATTATAATAGTACAAGGGTGTTTTCTTGACAGTGCATGGAGTTTTCTACTCATTGCAATAGTAAAGAGGGTTCTTACGAACCAATGATAGTACATAGGGGTTTTCTATAATTTACCCTTATAAATAAAATATCAAGTAATTTTTAGCTTTTTTTTGCTTAAGCAACAAACCAACACAAAATAGAAGGTCTAAATGGTGTGTTCTTTTTTAATAGCAGTTCAGAATACTTAAATGAGCCCTAACAAAAAATGGTCTATGAGAGTTTTAAAGTATTTGAGATCATGACCAAAAGTTTGGATCAATTTATCGATTTCAAATCTTAGATCTAGGAACTTGTTAGTTTTAGGTCGTGCACCTTATGAAAATTGGTGCATAAGTAAAAGAACTCAATTGCACTTAAAATTTGGTTTTTAGATATTTTAATAATATAGATCAATTTTAATATAGTAGATTTTATTTGAATGGTACTTAGCATTAAATTTGAATGAATATAATTAATCAAATTTCAATTCTTTCAAAAATAGGCAAGTGTATCTGGATATTGTTATAGTTTTAACTTTCTGAGAGTTGAAAGAGAATGCAAGTGTGAACAACTAAACTAGGGCTTCCCTAACTGTGATAGTTTCACTTATGTTGTAATCAATGTTTAATTTAAATAAAAAAGACAGATCATAATTGAGAAAAGTTTGTAAAGAAACAAGGTATTGCTTTGAAACATATAGAAAAAGTTTGTGAAAGACAGATTTCCACGCGCGGTGGGCCGAGCGGTGGTGGGTGGCTGTTGGGTGTTGGAAAAGAGCAACCAAAGTAAATTAAGCATGCTCTCTCACAGTCCAATGTCGCTGACAAAAAGATCAAAAAGAGACTATCAAACTGCTAGCTAGCCACTTTATTTAACAGACTGATAGATACAAAGAAGAATAATGAACACGCACACTCTCATCTCTTCTCACAAATCCATCAGAACAGAAATCAAAGGAGCATTATTTCAAAGAATTAATCTTTGTTTTTGCTACTCTCTCTTTCTGGGTGCAGGGGGAAGAGCTCTAGAGTCCCATCTCCTTCAGTATGTGAGTCCATTAACCAAACATCCTCCCAGCTCCGGCACTTGCGCTTGCTGCTCATGTTTTCAACCAGCTGCGCCGCAATTACGATATGTTATGCTAATGTTGATCTACGAACTTGCTCATCTTGTATAATTTGGTGAAGAAAAAGAAAAGAAAAGAAAAAGTTTCACGCAATTACCTTGTCAGTGGAGAATAGAGATAGGATAGGATCAGGAGTTGGAGCGTCGAGGGTGAGGAGGGCCGCACTGCGTTTTTGCCTCTGCCTCTCTCTCGCCTTGTGGTTCTGGAACCAGTAGAACACATTCTTCCCTTCAATCCTCCCGTACTTCCCCAGCTCCGCGGTGATCCTCTCGATTTGTTGTGCGTTAGGCGTTCGCATTCCGCCACGATACAGTTCCTCCAGTATCCTTATCTGCTCCTGTGTCGGATTCCAGCGGGTGCCACCTGACTGCATATGCAGTACATAAACATAGTAAACATCTGCCAACTGCATGGGAGGCCGCTAAAACTCGAAACTGTTCTTATTTTTACATTGTAGTTATCGTGGTTCACAAACTACAATAAACGTTTAGATGGCTGAGCACAACTTAGCATGAAATTTTGCAGAGAGCTACAGTTCAGAAAATTAACTGCAAACATGACAAGAGTCTAGAAATTGAGAGAGTAAAAGTTATAGTGTTGGCATACTGGAGATGCATCTTGATTCTGGATTTCGGTGCATTTAGCCGGTTTGGGAGAGTCGACGCTCCTCAGGCCCAGAGAGGTGATTATGTTAGTGTCATCGGTGCATGCAACCCTCGGAGCAAGGGGCCGAAGATGCTTGAAGTTGATGGCCTGTACCGAAGAGGTAGAAGATGAGGAAGGAGAGAGGGATGAAGGGTTGATTTCGTTGCAGAAGGCGAGGCTCAAGTGCTGCAACTTCATGGCTGGAAAGAGCTAGAGAGCTAGGATATCGAGGACAGTCGACGCAAATGCGTGTGGGTGCAACACTAGATATATACTGAAAGAGAGAGAGAGCAGCTAGAAAGCGAGTAGTTGCTGGTGTTGAGGAGCATGCAACGCAAAAAGAGAAGGAAGACCGAATGATGCGGTGAGGTTGACTTGAGTGAAAAAGATGAGGAGGGGGGCTGATTGGGCTTTGTTTGAACTGGAATCAGGATGACAAAAATTCGCCAAACACTTTTCTTCTTTTATTTGAGATGTTGGGCGGTCAAGTCAGTTTTTTTTTTTTTTCATGATAAGAAAGAGGGCTCCTTCCTTGCTTTTCGGTGGAGATGAATGAGGAGATTCCTCCAATCCCAAAAAGGGAATAAGAAAAGAAAGCAAAGAGAGGTAAAGTGAGTATCCACTTGCATATATGCTTTCCCACACTATAGTTAGTGAAGCAGGGTACTCTATTTACATGCATGCATGCTATATAAGCTCGGTAAGTATGAAGGGTTAGACTTATTTTGCTTCAAGTCTCTAAGTCAATTGGGTTTAATCAAGCCAATTGAATGTTTGCACTCGCTCGCTTAATTTATGTTGTTTGACTTAATAAAGAATTGATCAAGCCTAATGATTTGAGTCTACATATGTTTTATTACACTTAGTCATGAGTGTATTTAAGTTACGACGTGAGACTCATGTACACGTATGAAACTCATGTTATTAATTAAGAGTCTAAATCTATGATGAGTTACACTAGAATTTCTTGATGCCATATATATCATGGGTATGAATATCTCTCCATCATCATAACCTAATCTCTCTCTTGGAGGTTCTCTAAGGATAAACAAGAGAATTTGCTGGTTGGAGAGACAAATCTTCTCCATCATCTTCAAGTATTCGAGATCGTGTTATCTCCGATATCACTTTTGTGATAGAATCAGGTATGCCTAAAACCCTCATTCCCTTTGATCTTGATAAAGAGGTTATTGCATGCTTGGGATCTTGTTTAAATAATTATATTTAAATCAACAATTGGTATCAGAGCCTCCTCTTTATCAGATCATTGTGATATAAAGTAAAAATTTGATCTCGATCTAATTGATATCTTGAACATTTTTTTAATTCTATAATTTATTTGTGTCTCATGTGATTGATTTAAAAGAAAAAGATAGCTTTTTGATAAATAATTTTTCAGCTTATTGTATATATATTAAGAATTGTGTGTTATTTAAAAAAAAAAATTGATCCCCTAATCGCGCGTCGATGGCAGCCCAGCGACAGACCGCATGTGCGTGGCCAAAATCACTGGCCGCGTGCGGGCGGCCAGGTCGCGCTACGCATGTGCGGCCAGGGGCATGCAACCGCAGCAGGCAAGAGCCTGCTGCCTTGCGAGCGCCTGCAGACTGCAGCGCGTGCACAGCCACTGGTTGTACGCGCTTGCGTGCAGGCCGCGCGGCAGCAGGCCGAGCTTGCTGCCGATGCGAGCCGCCAGCCACCATGGAGCAGTAAAAAAGCGAAAAAAAATTGTTAGGGCTAGGGTTT
Organism: Agave tequilana; assembly: GCA_038442645.1. Lineage (NCBI taxonomy): Eukaryota > Viridiplantae > Streptophyta > Magnoliopsida > Asparagales > Asparagaceae > Agave > Agave tequilana. The sequence continues at coordinate 104,932 of JAVJIF010004439.1, forward strand.
CCTTAATTTGGGATTGTGGGATTGATTAGGATTAGGATTAGGATTCTTAATAGATAAATCGATAAAGATTTAAATTTAAATCTAATAAGGAAACTCAATTAATTTATTCCTAATTTATCCTACACTAAAATATACTGGGTTTGATTAGGGTTAGGATATAGTGATAGTAGTAACGATAACAATATAAAAGCATGGGATTATAAAATAATTGAAAGTACTTCTAGAGGGGGGAGGTGAATAGGTGTATGGCTAATCTAATGACAAATGATGCGGAATTAAAAACTAATTGCATCACACTAAGTGTAACCAAAGAGTGTAGCCGAATTCCCCGTGAAGGGCTCTGGACTAACTCCTCTAAATTCCTCTAAATAAGAGTTCCCCGTGAAGGGCTCTGAACTAACTCCTCTAAATTGCTCTAAATAAGAGTTGAGGTGCTATTTGAAGCTCTCTTGGTTCAACACAAGTATGGGCACATACAAACAATATCAAACATATAAGTATGATATGAACAATATGAAATAATGCAAGGCATAAGAGAGAGAGAGAGAGAGAGAGAGAGAGAGAGAGAGAGTTTAGAGATAGTGGATCAAACGCAAACACCAAGATATGTTTCGAGGTTCGAGCCACTACACCACTTCCCTGCCTTCACACAGAAGAATTTCTACTAAAGCGTCCACACAGGACTTCCCACACAGGGAACCTCCACTGAGGATTTGGCAAATAAACTAGGATTACACAACTCCTCTCTCCCACAAACACAACCTCTACACAAGAGGCAAGGCACAACAACGATCACCTACACTTAAAGGGATGGGCACTTAACCAAACAACAATCACCTCACACTAGAGGGATAAGGCACTAAGCCAAGATGGATCAACCTCTACACTTAGAGGGATACCAACACAACCAAGCATAACCTCCACAATTCCCTCTACACAAGAGGGATACCCACAAACTCAAAGAAGATTACAATACTTGGTGGTCTCAACAAACCACAAACAATTTTCTCACCAAAACAAAGATCCTATAGATAGGATAGATATGATAGCTCAAGTGTAAGAAATCAAGGTGTTTGAAAATTAAAACACAAAGAAAAATACTTGAAAAAACAACTAGAATAAGATAGAAATGAAGATCAAAACAAATATCTCAAATACTCTATTTTTCTTTGATTTTTTCAACCCTTTGAAAACAAATAAAGATAAATCCTTTTTAACCCAAAAACTCTTTTAAAACTTGTTGCTAAAACACTCAAGAAAATGGAAATTTTTGCTCTTGAAATTATTAATTAAAACAGCCCAAAGGGATGGGTATTTATAACCCATTCCAAAAACTAGTCATTGGGCCAAGGATAGCAGAAAATTCTGCTGTCGATCGACCGCCCGGTCAACCGACCAACGGTCAAATTTTCGACCGTTGGGCCATCGGTCAATCGAGGCCTGGATACAGAGAGCAATGCTCTCTGCCGGTCGACCGCCCGGTCGACCGGGGCCAGATCCAGAGAGTAGAGCTCTCTGGCGATCGACCGAGTCGGTCGACCGGCCCTCCAGCCAAATGGCCTGTGTATCTTATGCACATTGGTTGATCGGACCGGTCGACCGGCAGAAGGCCAGGTCATAATTTTTAAGGCATTAAAACTTGGTCTTTTTAATATCAATTAAATCCCATAAAATCACATAAATTCCACAAAAATAAGTTCTTATAAGATCTTTGAAATATAGATATGTGTGACTAAAATTTAACATATATTATAAACAATTTGAAGCATTTTTGTGATATTGAAATTTGGCCTTTAAACAAAAATAGTATTTTCCAAAAACCAAACTTTGAAATGAAAATCCGATTTTTTCAAAACTTGTCTAAATACAAAAAAAAGATATTTAAACTCTTTTTGAAGCATATTGTATATAGAAAGAATCCAATATACATGTAAATAATATATCTATGTTTTTGACATGAAATCCAATAACCGGTTAAACCAAAAACTAAAACCAATAAACTTTAAACTTGTGTGTGTATGTGAACGTTGAGTATATCCATACTATTTACCTTTACACAAGATCTAACAACCTAAACTAAACACAAACCGAACTCTTCTTGTCTCCAAGCTGACTCGAACCAAACGCGATCCAATGAGCTTGACTCCAACCGAGTGCTAGATGCAATCTTAACGCGCGAGCTCTTGAATCACCACATGTTAGCCTCAAAACTCCTTTGTTGAAGTTAAATACCTACTAATATCTTGGTCAATCACTGAAACTATTTAAACACAAGATTATTAGTAAATTATAACTACATGAGTTAATCATCATCAAAACTAGAGTGATGGACCTTTGGGCCAACAATCTCCCCCTTTTTGATGATGACAAAACTCATAGAGTTATATATGCATGGATTAAAGTTAAGCTTCATAGAAGCTCCCCCTTAACTCATGCATAACAGTAAACAATAAAGATATTCAATGAATGCATAAACTAAACAACACATATATGCATAAATGAGAAAATAAACATAAATAAACTTTTCAAATACTTCTCCCCTTTTTGCATAAATAAAAACATATATGCATTAAACAAGAAAATAAACATGCATATGCAAAACTCTCAAAATTCTTCTCCCCCTTTTTGTATAAACAAGGAAATGAAATAAACATGCATGTATAAACTCATCAAATGCTTCTCCCCCTTTTTGTCAATTCATCAACAAAGGGGCAAAAACCAATCAAACAATATTAAAGATATATATGCGAAATACATTCATGAAGAGGAGAGACGTAAAGTTAACTCCCCCTGCATACAAGCATTACATGAAAAAGAAATGACTAAACCCTAATCACATAACGCATAATATACAATATATAAAAGAGATGTGAAGCTCCCCCAACACACGTGTAAGACATAGAGAAGTGAGGTCAAGCTTTTCAATATGAGATACACTCAACATGAATCTATATATAGAGAAGATGTTAAGCTTCCTTACATATAAGCAATGCATATCAAAACAATATGATACCAAGTGAAAAATATATCAAATTATGATAAAGGTATATATTGAAACATTTTGATAACAATTTATGATACCAATTGAAAATAAACAAAAAAATTTTAAGATACTAAAAGATACCAATTGAAAATATCTTGATACCAATTTAAAATGTCTTGTAAATTTAATACCAATAGAAAATGAAATATTGTATGTTTTTGATACCAATTGAAATATATATTGTAAATTTTGATACCAATTGAATGTAAAAAACCAATTGAAAATACAAACCAAAATTTTGGAAATACAAATCATTTTGCAATAAAGATACCAAATTGAGAATAATGCCAATTTAAGATTATAGATACCAATATTGAAAATGTTAGCATATACCACAACAAAGTATTTTTCATCATAAAGAAAGGGACTAAGATACCAATTGAAAATAAAACCGATTGAAAGACAAAACATGAATTTTCTCCCCCTTTATGAAATACCAATAAAATCGTTGCATAAGCTTGTATAAGATACCAATCGAAAAATAATTGACATTAAGGAGTAAATCAAGCTTAACATAAACATAATTTGTGCTTTAAGATGTAAAGATATACTAAGCACAATCAAATCACATATATATGTATGAAAATGTAAATACCAATCGAAATTGATACTATTTGAAGTTTGAAGCATACATATATAGAAAACACATATGAGTATACAAAAAAAATATCAATTGTGATTCCAATTGAAAATTTAAAGAGGATAAAGTGTATAACTCATACTACCTCCCTTTCATGCGCATGTTTAAATGGATTTTCAATTTGAGCATACAAGGCATGGTCGCCCATCCAGCCGTCCTTAGAAAGAAGGGGTTTTCAAAAATAGGATTTGAAAATAGTTTTAACAAGTTTGAAAACTCTTTCAAAATGAAGAAATACGCAACTAGTTTTATGATAATCTTAAAAACTAGTACGAAGTCCTTCAAGTAAGGAATAAAAAAATGAATGAATCTACGAAAACATGAGAATCACACGATCATCGACACTCAAATAGCAATAAAACTCATATAGTTTCATGAAACAAAAATTCATGAATAAACATCAAATATAGAGTGTGAAAGACATGTAATTAACAAAATTATGGAATAAGACATTTAAGCTTAATGAAGTTCCTTTGTAAACATGAAAAACATAAAAAAAAAAAAATTTAATTTTCATCAAAACAATACTAATTTCAAGGCATATGTATGTTTTATTTAAACTAGAAGTATACATACATATCCCAAACATAAATGAGTCCATAATAGAATTTGCATGAAAATCAAGTGACTCAAGGATATACATGTATATCTAAACTTTTGACCAAAATTAACATATACATGAAGCTAAATACATTTTCATGAAAACTTGTCCAAAAATAGGGAATACAAGTCAAAATGCACGAATCATCAAAACTAGGCTATACTAGTACATCTAATGGGTACAAATGAGCAATTAAGTACAAACATACAATAATCAAATGTGGCTCATTGGTTGTATAAGTATATACACGAGTTTTAATAAAAACTGCATCTAAACATGTAATCAAAACCATAAATTACAAAATCATAAACATAAACCAACATGATCATTAAGTAAATGTACATGTCTTAGAGCTATGATATACATAATAACTAAACTAAGGTGAGAACACAAAAGTAATGGTTCATACAAACATGAGTCTATCTCAAATACTACACATGTATATCACAAGTCTAATTATCATAGAATTTAACATAATGAGCATTAAAACATGACATGCTAAAAATCAATAATCTAAAAGCATGTAAACAAAATAGGAGTTAGAGATAGTTACCAAAACCATTAGGGCTAATCTCTAGATCTCCAAACTATGGTGGTCCTCCCACCAAACTTCTCTTGAAAGTGATGCATCCAAAAGTGTCACCATTTAGCTCGGAACACATCAACTATCAAGACACCAATGCCTCTCACGTCATGTGAGGGCCCACACCTACATCAAATATCATAGGGTTGGATTTTGGTACCTATACACTATTGGGTCCATGAGGGTTAGCACCTTTCCTAACCCAAACAAATCTATTTACAAATTTTACATTATGTACTCTATCATAACAAAACTTTGCAAGGTGGCCCTTACGTCCACAATGTGTACAAGTGTACACATGAGCATACATAGTGTTAAGTGTATGAACGTGAGAAGCATGTGTATGTCGTGGTTTGTGTGCATGCATAAGAGGAGCATGTTTCTTGTGAAACATGGATTCCAACCGTTTGTGGATTATGGCACATTGGCTCAAAGTGGAGCCCAAACAATTAACACTCTTCTTTAAAACACATATATCATTTTCAATAATAGAAAAAGAGGTGGAGCATGCAATAGTAGATGATGAAGCTATAGTAGCATGGCAAACATGAGAATCAATATCATTTTTCAAAGAAATATTTTTCTTAAAAGCCAAATCTAGTTCTTTTGAAATTGAAGCAATTTTATTTTTCAAAGATTGGTTCTCTTTTAAAGCAATATTAAGTTTTGAAGACAAAATCTTATTATTCTTCAAAACATTTTACAATCATTTTTGTTTTTTAAAATTTTATTTTCATTTAAAATAAGGTCGAGTTGGGATTTCAATGAGTCCCTTTCATTAGAAATCTCATCCCTCTCTTGCAAAGTCATATTAAGTTTTGAAAATAAATCCTTATTTCTTCTTTTATTTTAAAGGTTTTCTTTTTCAAAACTTGATATTTTTCTACCAAGTTTTCACAAATTAAAGATAGTTCTTCATTTAATGCATCAGCATCAACATAATCATCACTTGAAGAACTGGCACAATCATCTAGATGGGTGTCCGAGTTTACCTCAAGGGAATCATTCCCTTGGACCATGTAGTAAGGTTGGTCGGACTCATCTCCACTAGATTCCTCCTCCACATATTTTGTCGTTTGTAGCGCGGGAGAGGTCAAAGTGTTCCACACTGTAAAAAATAGAACACAATGAGAAACAATAGATAAATGTTCTTTGCTAAGAGTGCATCTAAGTGCCTCTAGAGCTTGTGCATTGGCCTCTATATGCTTGCTATTATCAAGATAAGATTTCTTGATAGTGGCAGGAGGAACATGCATACCTAGGGTTTGAAGGTACATGGACATCTTAACTTTTCAAACATCCATGTTAGAAGTATCATACATGGGAGGGGTTATGAAGTCAATAAGTGTGTGCAAACAAATAAGTGTGCAAATGCAATATTAGATTAGCTAACCAAGATCTCACTCCTAGGTGGTTAAACCTAATATCAGGAGCGTAGGCACTGATACCAATTGAAAATACACCTAGAGGGGGGTGAATAGGTGTATGGCTAATCTAACGACAAATGATGCAGAATTAAAAACTTATTGCAACACACTAAGTGTAACCAAAGAGTGTAACCAAATTCCCCGTGAAGGGCTCTGGACTAACTCCTCTAAATTCCTCTAAATAAGAGTTGAGGTGCTATTTGAAACTCTCTTGGTTCAACACAAGTATGGACACACACAAACAATACCAAGCATATAAGTATGATATGAACAATATCAAATAATGCAAGGTATAAGAGATGAAAAACTCCTAGAGGGGGGTGAATAGGTGTAATTGCTAATCTAATGATACTTTTTAAAACTAAGTATGATGAATGATGCAACGATCTCTCAAAACAAGACTAAGAGCCGAATACCCCGTGAGAGGTTCTGAACTCCTTCCTCCCAATTCCCCTTGAATGGGTTAGAGGTGCGCAATGCAACCTTGTTGTATGAGATATGATCGATCAAGGCAAAGTATGATGGATGAATAGTGAGATGCACACAATATATCACAAGTATCACAAGCTTGAAGTAATAGCACAAAGAAAGAAACAAGATCACAAGCAAGTAATTTAAAGCAATATAGTGCAAGAGAAATTTAAAGCAAGAATTGACACAAGGCAATCGCAAACACAAGATATTTGTTTCAAGGTTCGAGCCACCGCTCTACTCCCCACCTTCACCTCCGTGAAGGGTTTCCACTATCCACCGAGGACGATTACAATGGCCTACCGAAGACCCGAGCACCGAGCTCCACAACTTACAAAACCTCTACCGAAGAGGTGTCTCCACAAGATGAAGAAGATCACAAGTCACCAAAGTGATCATAACTTGATCACTTAAACTCTTTTACAATGTCTCACTCTTTTACAATTTCCTTATAGAATGAGTAAAGGAATTTTGGCTCTATGGAGTGTAGTGAGAAAAACTCAGTTGTGAATTGATATTAGCTAACAATCACAACTGAAAACTAGCTCAAGTAAGTATTGGAAATGAAGAAGAGCTTAAAACACTTTTCTTCTCTTTTGAAAAACTTGAAAAACTTAAGGCTTTTTCTTGGTATTTAGTAAGAGAGTCTTCTCCTCTATTTATAGTGAGAGAAATGGGTTTAAAACATTTTATTTAGACCTTATTTGCTCTGAAAACAAACTGGAAAACCCTGTAAAAGTCTGCCAAAAAGCAGATCAAAAAACAGATTTCAGAATTGCACAAAAGAGGAAAGAGCCGTTGGGCTGTTGCAGGGGTCGACCGCCAGCTCAGCTGGCAAAGAGCCGTTGGCTCCGGTCGACCGGTCGGGTCGACCGTCCAAAAAGAAAAACATAGTTCTCTTCGGGCGGTCGACCGGGCGGTCGACCCAGAAAACCCGAGAGTGGCTGCTTACAGTCGGTCGACCCGGGCGGTCGACCGACAGACGTGCACAAACGTGCACGTCTTGGGACTGGCGCCGGTCGACCGGGCCGGTCGGCCGGTCAGCCTGAAACAGGAAAAATCAGTATTTTTGACTAGAAAACTTTTGTAAAGTAGTTTTGGGTTTGAACAAACTTAAGTAACATGCTAGTAGGAGTATATAAACATGATCTAAACATGATATTTATTTTGTAAAACTTAGGGTCATGTAAATATCTACTAAGGCATGAAACCAAATTTAAAACATGAAAATTTAAATACAAGACTCACATTTTAACCAAACCAAAATGTGTGTGTGTATCCTAGAGCCAATATCCAACACTCAAACTTTAACATTCTAATTCTTACATGATTCTAAAGACTTCAAGTTCTTCAAGAGGGCTTTCACCATATGATCTTCAAAACTTGATTCTTGAGCCCAAATTGAGTTGACTTGAGTCCAAAGCACCTTCCTTTAGGGAAGAATCCTTCTAGTAGAGTTAGAATCCTGAAACACACTTAAACAATAAACAATATTAGTACAAATAACTAATATGTTTTGTAATCATCAAAACACATTAAAAAATGGGTGATTGTAACCTTGGGCCAACAATCTCCCCCTTTTTGATGATGACAAAACATATAAGTTATTTAAACAAAAATGGAAGAAGAGCTTGGAAAGCTCCCCCTCAAATAATGCTATGTATCAATAATGCAATGAAAGCTAAATACATAAGGCATTGAAAACACATAGTTTTGTCAAAAAAACTTGAAAACACATAGTTTTTGTCAAAAACTCAAATACATCAAAGTACACCATAAACAAACAAAAACAACAACAAACAATCTTATACCAAACAAACTTTATACTTTTTCTCCCCCTTTTTGTCATACATCAAAAAGGGTTAAACAAAACAACAAAAAACATTTTCTTTAAGAATTCATAATGCAAACATTCAACTCACCACAAATAAATGAAAATCTAGCATAATCTAGAGGTTTAATAAAAATATCGGCAAGTTGAAAATCGGTAGAAACATAATCAATATCAATATTACCTTTCTCATAATGATCTCTAAGAAAGTGATACCTAATGTCAATGTGTTTGGTTTTACTATGTTGATTTGCATTCTTTGTCATGTGAATAGTACTAGTATTATCACAAAATATTTTAACATGATCAAAGTGTAAATCATAGTCAAGGAGAGTATGTTTCATCCAAAGAACTTGTGCACAACAAGCTCCGGCTGCAACATACTCCGCCTCGGCGGTTGAAAGGGCTACCGAATTTTGCTTTTTGGAAGACCAAGATACAAGACAATTACCTAAGAATTGACATGTTCCACTTGTGCTCTTCCTATCTACCCTACAACCCGCATAGTCGGCATCCGAAAAACTCGTCATTGAAAATTGGCCGGTTTTCGGATACCACAAACCCATTTCAATAGTGCCCTTAAGGTATCTAATTATGCGTTTAACCGCAATTATATGAGATTCTTTAGGACAAGATTGAAAACGTGCACAAAGACAAACGGAAAACATAATATCCGGCCTACTAGCCGTCAAATACAATAAACTACCAATCATGCTACGATAAAGCTTAATGTCTACACTTTTACCTTGTTCATCCTTGTCAAGCTTGGTAGTTGTTGCCATGGGAGTTTTGCATACTTTAGATCCTTCAAGTCCGAACCTTTTGATTAATTCCTTTGTGTACTTGGCTTGATTGATGAAGATCCCATCCTTCCTTTGCTTGATTTGGAGTCCAAGGAAATAGTTGAGTTCCCCATCATAGACATTTCAATTCTTCCTTCATGCATGATTCAAAAGCTTGGCAAAGAGATTCATTAGTAGAACCAAAAATAATGTCATCAACATAAATTTGCACAATAAGAATATCTTTTTCTACATGTTTTGTAAACAAAGTTGTCTCAATTTTACCTTTCTTAAAACCATTTGAAATTAAAAATGAAGAAAGTCTTTTATACCAAGCCCTAGGGCTTGTTTTAAACCATAAAGAGCTTTATCTAATTTAAACACAAAATTCGGATGTGTAGGATCAACAAACCCGGGGGTTGTTCAACATACACCTCCTCTTCAATAAAACCATTTAGAAAAGCACTTTTAACATCCATTTGAAACAATTTAAAATCTTTATATGAGGCAAATGTTAGTGTCATCCGTATGGCTTCAAGCCGTGCTACGGGTGCAAAGGTTTCTTCAAAATCGATTCCTTCGATTTGAGTGTAACCTTGGGCAACTAACCTAGCTTTATTCCTAACAACGTTACCCGATTCATCTAACTTGTTCTTAAAGATCCACTTAGTACCAATTGTTGGTCAATCGTGGGGCCTAGGAATAAGGTGCCAAACTTGGTTGCGCTCAAATTGATTGAGTTCCTCTTGCATAGCTAGCAACCAATATGAATCGGCCTCGGCTTCGAGGACGTTCTGGGTTCAACATGAGAAATAAATGCATAATAACCACAATAATCATGAAGTTTAGAGCGAGTGGTTACCCCTTTAGATACTTCACCTATGACGAGGTCCTTGGGATGATGAGGATTGTATCTCCAACCCTTTGGAAGTTGTTGAGTAGGCTCCACGTCAATTGATTGAATTTCAAGTCCTTGAGCCTCTTCTACTTTAGCTTCACTTCCTTCATCATCCTTTGGCTTGTCTCCCATAGTAGGTGTATCCTCCAAGGTCACTTTCTCCAAGCCTTCATCCAATGCATCTATTTCTACAACATTCTTAACAAACAAGTTAGATTCTTGAAACTTAACATGTATAGATTCCTCAATAGTCAAAGATGATCTATTGAAGATTCTATAAGCCTTGCTAGTGTTAGAATAACCAACAAAAATAGCCTCATAAGATCTAGCATCAAATTTTCCTAAATTATCTTTTGTATTCAAAACAAAACATTTGCATCCAAAAACCTTGAAATATGAAACATTTGGTTTTCTAGAAAAGTACATTTCAAAAGAAGTTTTTGAAGTATTTTTACACAAGAAAACACGATTTGATATATAGCATGATGTATTAACGGCCTCGGCCCACAAATAATGTGGTAGACCATATTCACTTAGCATTGTCCTAGCCATCTCTTGTAAAGTTCGATTTTTTCGTTCAACTACTCCATTTTGTTGTGGAGTTCTAGGACAAGAAAGTTCATGCTTAATTCCATGTTCTTCACAAAAAGTGGTAAAGGGTAGGTTAATGAACTCACCTCCTCTATCACTTCTTATTCTTAAAATTGAAGTATCTTTTTCCTTTTCACTCTTTTCTAAAGGCTTGAGAATGTGAAAAGGCTTGATTTTTGTGTTCAAGAAAGAAAACCCAAGTAAATCGTGAAAAGTCATCAACCAAAACAAATGCAAATCTATTCCCACTTAGACTTTTGGTTTGTGTAGGGCCAAATAGATCCATATGGATTAACTCCAAAGGACGTGATGTCATGATATCCTTAATTGACTTGAAGGAAGACTTAGTTTGTTTCCCAAATTGACATGCGTCACAAACTCGGTCCTTTTCAAAATTCAAATAAGGAATACCTTTCACCATTTCCTTTGTGTTTAACCTAGAAATATGGTCAAAAGAAATATGGCCTAATCTTCTATGCCACAACCAAGAGTCATCATCGAGGGCTTTTAAACAAGTAATATTACAAGTCATATTAGACATATCTATCATATAAAACATTACTTTCACGAAAACCGGAAAACACACAAGTATTAGAAATTCTATCAATTACTTTACAAACTACATTATCAAAAACAACATCAAAACCTTTGTCACAAAGTTGACTAACACTCAAGAGGTTATGCTTGAGGCCATCAACTAAAACTACATTCTCAATTAAAGGGATGTGCCGAGTTTTACATTACCAATACCGATGATTTTACCCTTGGCATCATCTCCGAAGGTGACGGTGCCACCTTCATGGTATCTTGATAGGGTTGCAAAGTTGTTGATGTCCCAAGTCATGTGCCTTGAGCAACCACTATCAAGATACCACAATCCTCTACGTCGTTGGGTTTTGGAAGGTACCTTGCTTGTGCTTTCATTTGCCATGAAGCACATGTTGGCGGTATCAATCTCCTCCTCAGATTCGCTCTCGGAATCCCATGTAGTTTTCATTGCCTTCTTCTTGTAAGGCTTCTTTGAGGTGGAGGGCTTCACTTTATCCGGACACTCCGCTACAATGTGTCCCGGTCTTTGGCAATTGAAACAAACGATCTTTCTTTCTTCTTTGCCTCCTTGCCATCTCCTTCTTCCTTGGAATTTAGCCTTATTGTATATCCTCCGGACGTTCTTCACAAGAAGTGAGAGCTCTTCGTCATCTTCTTCTTCATTGTCTTCGTCGGAGTGTGTGGATTGGCTTTTGAAGGCTATAGTCTTCTTCTTGGAAGGAGCCATGTCCTCCCTTGCTTTCCTCTCCATCTCATGGGTTTTGAGGTTCCCAATGAGACCTATTAGCTCCATCTCCTCCTTGTCATTGAGTTCCTTCAAGGTTGTTGCTTTTACTTCCCATGAAGGAGGAAGAGCCCGGATGATCTTTCTCACCTTTTGATCATTGTCAATACCATCACCTAGAGAAGAAAGTCCATTAGTGATCTTTGTAAATTTTGTAACCATATCATCTATGGTTTCATGTTCTTGCATGCTAAAGTTTTCATATTGGGACCGAAGAAGGTCTATCTTAGCCCTCTTCACTTGTGAAGTCCCTTCATGTGTAACTAACAAGTGTGACCAAATCTCAAATGCGGATTTGCAATGGATGACTCTAGCTATGTCATCATCATTGAGGGCTTGAAGGAGTGCATAGTGAGCCCTAGCATTGGCATCAAATTCTTTGGTCTCAATTTCGGACTAAGTAGATTCATCACCGGGGGGTGCACCAAAGGGTTTGGTCACGGCCTTTGCAACTCGGCTACCTAGAGATTGCAAGAAAACGGTCATCTTAACCTTTCATATGGGAAAGTTAAGTCCATCAAACTTAGGGGGTGTCTTGATACCATCGGTCATCTTTACTAAGTGAGAGTGTATGAAAAAATGAATGAAGTGATTAGCAAAATTAGGATCTCTCTAAGGTTGAAGCTCTGATACCAATTGAAAAACACCTAGAGGGGGGGTGAATAGGTGTAATTGCTAATCTAATGATACTTTTTAAAACTAAGTATGATGAATGATGCAACGATCTCTCAAAACAAGACTAAGAGCCGAATACCCCGTGAGAGGTTCTGAACTCCTTCCTCCCATTCCCCTTGAATGGGTTAGAGGTGCGCAATGCAACCTTGTTGTATGAGATATGATCGATCAAGGCAAAGTATGATGGATGAATAGTGAGATGCACACAATATATCACAAGTATCACAAGCTTGAAGTAATAGCACAAAGAAAGAAACAAGATCACAAGCAAGTAATTTAAAGCATATAGTGCAAGAGAATTTTAAGTAAGAATTAACACAAGGCAATCGCAAACACAAGATATTTGTTTCGAGGTTCGAGCCACCGCTCTACTCCCCGCCTTCACCTCCGTGAAGGGTTTCCACTATCCACCGAGGACGATTACAATGGCCTACCGAAGACCCGAGCACCGAGCTCCACAACTTACAAAACCTCTACCGAAGAGGTGTCTCCACAAGATGAAGAAGATCACAAGTCACCAAAGTGATCACAACTTGATCACTTAAACTCTTTTACAATGTCTCACTCTTTTACAATTTCCTTATAGAATGAGTAAAGGAATTTTGGCTCTATGGAGTGTAGTGAGAAAAACTCAGTTGTGAATTGATATTAGCTAACAATCACAACTGAAAACTAGCTCAAGAAAGTATTGGAAATGAAGAGCTTAAAACACTTTTCTTCTCTTTTGAAAAACTTGAAAAACTTAAGGCTTTTTCTTGGTATTTAGTAAGAGAGTCTTCTCCTCTATTTATAGGGAGAGAAATGGGTTTAAAACATTTTATTTAGACCTTATTTGCTCTGAAAACAAACTGGAAAACCCTGTAAAGTCTGCCAAAAAGCAGATCAAAAAACAGATTTCAGAATTGCACAAAAGAGGAAAGAGCCGTTGGGCTGTTGCAGGCTTGGCGGTCGACCGTGAAATCACCTAGAGGGGGGGTGAATAGGTGATGGCTATATGTAAATGGCACAAATGCGGAATTTAAAATTCAACTATCACAATTAGCTCAAATAAAAGACTTGCAATAAATGAAGCAATCAATAGTGCAAGAATTAAAGAGTTTAGAGTTTAGAGAGATTTGAGCAAACACAAACAACGCAGATATGTTTCCGAGGTTCGAGCCACGCTCTACGTCCCCGCCTTCACACTTGAAGGATTTCCACTATTGAAGATCCCACTGGATCACCAATACAAGGACACACTTGTCCTATCTCTCGTGATGCCGCAACACCACCCGGAGCACACTAGCTCGCTTGAGGCCGATGCCTCTACAACTTCACTCAAGAAGAAAATGATCACACTTGATCAAAAATTCGCTCACTTGCACAATCCTAGAACCAATATGTAGATGAGGAATTATGGGATTGTGTAGTGCAAAAGCTAGAGAGAAGTAGAGGTAAAGACTTCAAATGGGTGTCTAGAAATTTAGGGCTTTTGGAGAGAAAATCTTTTCTAAATGAAAGCCTTTTGAAAACTTGTAAATCTTTTGAAAATCTCTTGTAAAAATGTTCTTGATAGATTTTTTTATCATGTTGAAGTGACCTCCTATTTATAGGGGTCAAAAACAGCTTCAGAGATTCGTTGGGATCAAATCCCAAAAGAAAAACAGTCAAAAAATATAGCTGTTGGAGTCTGTCAGAACTTCTGACAGAAGCCGGTCGACCGGGCCGGTCGACCGCCAACGGTCAAAAATCCGACCGTTGGGGATCAGCGGTCGACCGCCCCAGTCGACCCAATCTACCCGAGAGCACTGCAGAGTGCTCGGTCGACCGGGGCGGTCGGCCGACGTACACACATGCACAACGTGTCCGTCGGTCGACCGGTACGGTCGACCGGTTTCTGTCAGTTCTGAAAAATCAGAACTTCCAGAAACCTGAAAACTGGGTTTTGGATTTTGGTCTTGGGTTGGAATGTTTTGGACCTTGTAAAACATAGAGTATGAGCATATGTCATAACTCTATCATGTTAAACATTTTGATAAATACCCTTTTGATAAAAGCTTGTTTTGTCCAAAAATTGTTTTTCCAAAAATATTGTTTTTCCAAAACTTAAAGTTTCTAAAACTTATTTCCAAAAATATGTTAACTTTAAATCTAGATTGGAAATAGAATTTGAAACTCTTTTTGAAGTCATGAACCAAAGTAAAGTGTGTGTGTAAGTGGTAATCCATAACTCTACTTCTAACATCTAGGTTTTGACAAAATATCTAAAATAAAGATCAAAATACAAATCTTGAATTTTTACATTGTCTTGATCTTGACTTGGTCTTTACTTCAAAGTCTTGATTCCGAAGCTTCCTATTGTGCTTGGCTTGGGAATGCAAATCTTAAGCGGCATCCAAACTTGTGAATCTTGATTGTGGAGCCGTCAAATCAACCTGTCTAACCTGAAATACTTTTAAACAAAATTGTTAAATATATAACTAGATATGTTTTGTTATCATCAAAATATCCATCAACATATAGGGCTAATGGCCTTTGGGCCAACAATCTCCCCCTTTTTGATGATGACAAAACATATTTAGTTATCTCAAATATTTTAGGTAGAGACTTCAAATGAAGCTCCCCCTCAACACATGCATATACAAAAAAAAAATATGCTCAAGCATAGACACATCTCAAAAGAAATGGTGGGTGATAATCCACAATACATCCACAACACATATATCCATGCTAGATAAAAATACTCATGTCATAAAATAGAAATGAAACCACATGTCCACAAAGCATAACCAACATAAACAAGTACATGTCCACACAAACATAAATAAAAGATGTCCAACAACAGAAAATACTACAAAATATAAGTACACAAAATATGGAGTCTCTCTCAACAAATAACTCTCCCTTTTTGACATCATCAAATAAAGGGGAGGTCACTCTCATCACTTGGCACCACCAGCATCGTCGCCCTCATCGTCGTCATCATCCTCGTCGTCCTCTGATGAGCTCTCCACAATAGTGCCTTCAGCCATGGTCTTATCACCATCATCGTCTTCCTCTGAAGAAGAAAAAGAAGAAGCTGCCTCCTCTGGATCAACGCCGAGCACCTTTGGCCGAGGTGGGGGAACAGATGAAGGAGCTCTGGTAGGAAATGGAGGACCGGTGGAGGGACGGGGACGAGCAATGGTAGTGGGATCAGGAGTAAACATGTCGAATTTCGTAAAGAGCGCCTCAAATTGCGTATCCATGAATCTCATGGAGTCAGCAAAATAGGACATATCGTTACGAATTCCTCGGATATGTGAGTTCATCTCCTCACGGGAAGCGGCCTCTTGTTGGAAACGGGCGTCCATCTCCGTACGAAAAGCTGCCTCTCGCTGCTCAATCCAGGACTGGTGCTCCTGAATCTGAGAAGAAATCATGGCCTGAAAATCTGAAGGTAAGACAAGGCCAGGAGCAGAAGATATCCCAGGGGCCGAAGAAGACCCTGGTGCTGATGAAGATCCAGGAACAATAGGAGGAGGAACAGGAGGTTGCACAGGAGCGTGACGACGCTACTGAGCTTCCATCCTTTTCAGGAGAATGCCGTCAATGTCTATTTGAGGATCATCAGAAGTCTCAGAAGAAAGATCGAAGCCTAGAGTTTTGAGAAGACGGGTGATAAGCATGCCATAGGGTAAACCCCTACCGGACATGTGAATTTGGTCGGATGCCATGTGGGTAGCAATGAGACGGGGAATATTTATCTTAATGCCTCGCAAAAGGCAATAGATAAACAAAGGCACAGCACCCCTAGCATGGCTATATTCACCAGATTTAGAGACAATGTCATAAAAAATAATCTTGGCTAGGACTTGGGAAGTGAGAGTGAACCTGCTCACAACTTCGTTCCTGACCAAGCCGGGGTTGTCATCCCCATGAATCACAGTAGATGCGGTGAGTGTAGACTCACCGTCCGGAAATTCAAAATCATGAAGGTGAGATGAATATACATCAGCTCCACCAGGGGAGAGATGTAGGATATCAGCGAACTGACCAATGTTTAGGTCAATGTCCCTGCCTAGGACTCTAGAGAAGATCCGATTTCCATCAAAAGAAATTTGCATAGAAATAAGGCACGAGGGATGAATAAACTTGTTCTTTAATGGTTAAGAACTCGTTTAAGGAGTTGTTCTGCAAAATACGGGGGATATCAAGATGTTCAAAGTCTTGAATAACTACATATCTCCCTGAAATGATGTTTCTCTTGGAAAGATTGATAAAACGATTTTCAGCATGCTCATTTACAAAGGTTCTTTTAGGTTTAGGAGTGTGGGAAGAAGTATGAGCTACTGATTTGCCTTTCTCAGTCCTAGTCCTTTTAGATGTAGACATGTTTTTGAAGAAAAAGATGATTTTAGGTTAGGGCTTGATCTAGAAAGCTTAGAGACCTAGAAATATTGACAAATAGGGGAAGATCTTAAAGCTAGATAGTAAGAATAGAAGTAAAATTGGATTTTTACCTGAAAGATGAAGAACCAAAACCCTAGATCAAGAAAACCTGAATCTCTTCGAATCCAGCGGATGGAAAGACCTGAAATTGAAGATCCAGCACTTGTAGATGGAATTAGAGGTGGGTTTTGAAAGGATTTGAAAAATATTGAGAGATTAGAGAGTTAGAGGAAATTTTGGAGAAGGAGGGGATATGGGTTCGTCGGCTGTGAGAGTGAGAGAGAGAGAGAGAAAAAGTCAAATAAATAGCAGTTTTAGGGCTGAATACGATGAACGGTCGACCGGTCGGTCGACCGATAAAACCCGAGAGCTCTGTAATTTCAGAGCGGTCGACCGGTCGGTCGACCCAAGGATCCCGAGAGCTCTGCAGACTTGCAGCGGTCGACCGGATCTAAGGTCGGTCTGAAAAGTCACCTAGAGGGGGGGTGAATAGGTGACAATGCTAATCAAGGGCAAATTAAAAATTTAAAGCTACAACAATCACAAGATGAATGCTAGCAAGTAAGTATGACAATGAATATGATGAGTAAATAATAAGTGCAAGCAAAATAGAGTAAGAATTGCAAGAATGTAAACCAATCGCAAACACAAGGATATGTTATCGAGGTTCGAGCACCCAGCTCTACTCCCCGCCTTCCCCAGAAGGATTCTAGCTACTTCCACTATCACAAAGATCTCAATTACAATGGAGTACCCAACTCCACAATCTCAGTACAAGAAATTTCCTTGGTAGTCAAAAGACCACAAACTCTCTCTTTCAAATATCTCTTCCCTTACAAAGGTCCTTAGAGAATATTGAGTAGGAATGAAGCTCTTTTGTGTGTAAGGAAAAGAAATTGAAATCAGAGAAAAACTTTTGAAAACCCTTCAGAAATTGAGAGAATTTAGCTCAAAAACCAAGAACTTTGAAAGCCTTAAACTTTTGAATTTTTGCAAAGATTGTTGTTATAACCAATCTCTCCCCAAACACCCCTATTTATAGGAGAGGGCTAGGGTTTAGGGATAAAACATATTTACTGATGTTTAGGAGATAATTAGATCAAAATATATCCTTAAACGAATTTTTAAACACAAAAGACAAAAATAAACAGCTCTTAAAAAATCTGCCCGTTACTGTTCAACGGCTACATCGGTCGACCGGGCCGGTCGACCGGTAGTATAAAAATTTGACCGTTACAGGCGAGCGGTCGACCGACCCAGTCGACCGATAAAACCTGTGAGCAAAAATAATAGTCCGGTCGACCGACAGACGTGCACACGGATACGTGCATCTGCCAGGACTTCGGTCGACTGGTCCGGTCGACCGGACCAGACTGACACAGACTCGGTCGACCGACCCGGTCGACCGGATCAGGTCAAAAAGTCAATTTTAAAAAGAAAATAAAGAGGATTTTGATTTTAACAAAAATACTTTTGAACAGGGATTAGTATAAAATACAAATATATATCTGTAGGCAAAAACTTGTATGCAAAATATTTTTGTATAATTTATAAGAAATTATTTTGGAATGAGCATGTGCGGCAAAACGTGTGTGATAGAGCTTCAAACCTATCCACTATTTTTAACATACTATAAACTGAAAAACAAATTACATGAAGACTTCTTGTGCTATCTTCAAGTCTTTGAGCCATCCAATGCCTTGCTAGTGTCTTCTCTTCTATGATCCTTCCTTGATGTGCAATTTGCCTTCCTTGCTTTGTGGAACTTAGAAGTTCTTGCAATAGCTAAGCGAATGGTCTCTAAACATGGTACAAACCTGAAACTTATCTTAACAAACTTGTTAGTACCAAATAGCTCATATTTGGTTTGTCATCATCAAAACACAAAACAATTGGAGAGTGTAACCTCTTGGGCCAACAATCTCCCCCTTTTTGATGATGACAAAACAAATATGCTATTAACAAAAATATAGGGTAGGAGAAACTCCCCCTCAAATTATGCTATACTTAAAACACAAGAATATGCTCTAGAACTAATAATTGAAGAACTAATAATTGAAATGATGCACCAATTATTGAAACCAATTAAAACACAAAAATTTCTCTTGATACCAAAAATACCAAAAAAAAAAACAACTAAAACACAAGAACAAATAAAAACAAAAACTCATAAAAACAAAACATATAAATTCATATGGAACCAAGACCAAATGAACTTATTTTTGTCCATGTAAACTTATTCTCCCCCTTTTTGTCATACATCAAAAAGGTTATGAAAAACATGTTTATTCAATAATACAAACATTAAGTTCTCCACAAATAAACGAAAATCTAGCAAAATCAAGAGGTTTAGTGAAAATATCGGCTAGTTGTAAATCCGTGGAAACATAATCAATATCTATATCACCTTTCTCAAAATGATCTCTAAGAAAGTGATATCTAATTTCAATGTGCTTGGTCTTACTATGTTGATTTGCATTTTTGGTCATGTGTATAGTACTAGTATTATCACAAAATATTTTTATATGATCAAAGTGCAAATCAAAATCAAGGAGAGTATGTTTCATCCATAGGACTTGTGCACAACAAGCCCCCGCGGCAACATACTCCGCCTCGGCGGTTGAGAGAGCTACGGAATTTTGTTTCCTAGAGGACCATGAAACAAGACAATTACCAAGAAATTGACATGTCCCACTAGTACTCTTTCTATCTACTCTACAACCCGCATAGTCGGCATCCGAATAACTAGTCATAGAAAAATCTATAGTTTTCAGATACCAAAGACCCATTCCAATAGTGCCCTTAATATAACGAATAATGTGTTTTACCGCAATAAGATGAGACTCTTTAGGACACGATTGAAATCTAGCACAAAGACACACACTAAACATGATATCCGGTCTACTTGCCGTCAAATATAAAAGACTTCCTATCATGCTTCTATATAATTTAATATCAACATTTTTACCTTGTTCGTCCTTATCAAGCTTGGTTGTAGTTGCCATTGGAGTGTTGCAAGCCTTTGATCCTTCAAGCCCAAACTTCTTTACTAGCTCCTTTGCGTACTTGGCTTGGTTAATGAAGGTTCCGTCTTGCAATTGCTTGATTTGGAGTCCAAGGAAGAAATTGAGCTCACCCATGGAAGACATTTCAAATTCTAGTTGCATTACCTTCTCAAAATCCTTGCATAAAAGCTCATTAGTAGATCCAAAAATTATATCATCAACATAAATTTGCACAATTAAAATATCATTCTTAACATGCTTAGTAAAGAGAGTTGTGTCTACTTTGCCTTTAATAAAATCATTTGAAATGAGAAAACTAGAAAGCCTTTCATACCAAGCTCTTGGAGCTTGTTTCAATCCATACAAAGCTTTATCAAGTTTAAAAACAAAATCGGGATGAACATGATCAACAAAACCGGGAGGTTGAGAAACATAAACTTCTTCATTAATAAAACCATTTAAAAATGCACTTTTTACATCCATTTGAAAAAGTTTAAAATTTTTAAAACATGCAAAAGCTAGTGTCATCCGTATGGCTTCAAGCCGTGCTACGGGTGCAAAGGTCTCCTCAAAGTCAATTCCCTCAACTTGAGTGTAACCTTGGGCAACTAACCTAGCTTTATTCCTAATGACATTTCCGGACTCATCCATCTTGTTTCTAAAGATCCACTTAGTACCAATTATTGGTCTATCGTGGGGCTTAGGAACAAGGTGCCAAACTTGGTTGCGCTCAAATTGATTGAGTTCCTCTTGCATGGCAAGCAACCAATATGGGTCCGTCTCGGCTTCGAGAATGCCTTTGGGTTCAAAATGAGAAATAAAAGCAAAGTTATCACATATGTCATGGAGTTTGGAGCGCGTTGTGACTCCTTTAGATGCATCACCCAAGATGAGCTCCTTAGGATGATTTGTAGCGTATCTCCAAGCTTTAGGAAGCGGTTGAGTGCTTTCCTCCTTATCCTCTTGAACTTCACCAATAGGATCTAGCTTTTCTTCTTGAGCGGGTGAGTCCTTCAAGGATAGTCTCTCCATGTCTTCACCTAGTGGTTCAATCTCTACAACATTCTCAACAACCACATTAGATTCTTCAAATTTAACATGCATGGATTCTTCTATGGTAAGAGAAGATCTAATGAAAACTCTATATGCTTTGCTAGTAGAGGAATATCCAACAAAAATAGCCTCATAAGCCTTAGCATCAAATTTACCCAAATTATCCTTAGTATTTAAAACAAAACACTTGCATCCAAAAACTTTAAAATATGCAACATTTGGTTTTCTAGAATGATACATTTCAAAAGAAGTTTTTGAAGAATTTTTGCATAAATAAATACGATTCGATATATAGCATGCGGTGTTTACGGCCTCGGCCCATAAATATTGAGGGAGGTCATATTCACTTATCATTGTCCTAGCCATTTCTTGAAGTGTTCTATTTTTCCTTTCTACAACTCCATTTTGTTGTGGAGTTCTAGGACAAGACGTTTCATGCTTAATTCCCTTTTCATCACAATAAGTCATGAAGAGTTGGTTAATAAACTCACCACCTCTATCACTTCTTATTCTCAAAATCGGAAAACCCTTTTCTTTTTCAACTCTTTTTCGAAAATCTTAAAATGAGAAAAAGTTTGATCTTTATTTTGCAAAAAGAAAACCCAAGTAAAACGGGAGAAATCATCAACCAAAACAAATGCAAATCTACTTCCATTTAAACTCTTAGTTTTAGTTGGTCCAAAAAGATCCATATGAATTAATTCTAAAGGCCTAGTTGACATGATATCCTTGATTGGTTTAAAGGAAGACTTGGTTTGTTTCCCAAGTTGGCACGCACCACAAATGCGGTCTTTCTCAAAATCCAAGCAAGGTATACCCTTCACCAATTCCTTTGAATTAATCCTAGAGATATAGTCAAAAGATGCATGTCCTAATCTTCTATGCCAAAGCCAAGAATTTTCATCAAAAGCATTTAAGCATTTAGTAGAACAATCTAAATTAAGCATGTCAATAATATAAACATTATTATCACGAAAACCGGTAAGAATACAAACATCGGATTTAATATCAAAAATCTTGCATGAGGAATCATCAAAAACAACTTTAAGTCCACGATCACAAAGTTGGCTAATGCTAAGCAAATTATGCTTTAAACCATCTACTAAAACAACATTCTCTATAATAGGAGATGAACCAATTTGAATATTACCAATACCGATGATGGTGCCTTTGGAATCATCCCCGAAGGTGACAGAGCCACCTTCCATGTACCTTGATAGGGTTGTGAAGTTGTTGATATCCCACGTCATGTGTCTCGAACAACCACTATCAAGGTAGCACCGCTCCCTACGTCTTGGAGCCTTGGTGTGTACCTACATCAAACATTTTAGGACTTGATTTTGGTACCCACATTTTCTTGGGTCCATGAGGGTTAGAGCCATTAACCCAAACAAGATTATTTGAACTATGCAATTTATCATAACAAAATTTAGCTAAATGTCCATTTTTACCACAATATGTGCATCTATACACTCTACCATATCTAAAAGCATAGTGAGTGTGTGATTTGTGAGCATGGGCATTGTGAGCATGAAAAGATTTAGCATGAGAAGTATTATTTGAAGTGTGAGCATGTGGAATTTTAGCATGAGAATCTTTATCATGAGAAGTGTGCTTTTTGGAAAACTTTTCTTCAAGTTTCTTAGTATTAAAGGCACAATCTTTTAAAACTTTTTCAAACTCATTCATTTTGGATTTAAAAGAAGAAATTTCTTTATTATCAACAATAGGGGTTTTACCCTTACAAGAAGTCTTATAAGCGTCAAATTCATTTTGAATAGAAACAAGATTGGAAGAAAGATCATCTTTTTCTTTTGAAACCAAAGCAAGTTGATTTTTAAGAAAAGCAACTTCTTTTTGTAATTTGAAGCATTCCATTTTCTTGTTATCATAAGTTTCGGAAAGTTCTACAAAAGCATGAACTAGAACTTCCTTACTTACATCATCATCTTCATCATCAAAGGATTGAGAGGTTACCTTGGGTGTGTTTGCCATGAAACACATGTTAGCTTGATCCACCTCCTCTTCGGACTCGCTTTCCGAATCCCATGTTGCTTTGTAGGCTTTCTTTTCCTCCGGCTTCTTTGGCTTGAAGGAGGAAGTCATTTTTTTCTTGAACTCCGGACAATCCGCCATGATATGTCCGGGTTTGCGGCAATTGTAGCATATGATCTTCCGCTCCTCTTTACCTTCGAATCTTCTCCGGAAGTTGAACTTGTTCTTTCGGTACAACCTCTTGACATTCCGCACAAGTAGGGTTAGCTCCTCATCTTCTTCTTCGTCTTCATCATCGTCATCATTGGTGGATGAAGTCTTAAAGGCAATGGATTTCTTCTTTGAAGTAGTTGCCTCATCTCTTGCTTTCTTCTCCATCTCATGGGTCTTTAGGTTCCCAATGAGACTAATGATGTCCATCTCGTCCTTGTCGTTCAACTCCTTTAAGGTGGTGGCCTTGATCTCCCAAGATGGTGGAAGAGCCCGTATCACTTTGCGCACCTTTTGATCATTGGAGATGACGTCACCTAATGAAGAAAGACCATTTGTAATTTTAGTGAAACGAGTAATCATACAATCAATGGATTCTTCATCAAGCATTTTGAATGATTCATATTGAGACCTCAAGAGATCTATCTTAGCTCTCTTGACTTGTGAAGTCCCTTCATGTGTGACCAATAAGTGTTGCCAAATCTCATAGGCGGATTGGCAATGAATTACCCGTGTAAGGTCATCCTCATTCAAGGCGGTTAAAAGGGAGTTTTGGGCTTTTGAGTTAGCCTCATATTCTCTAAAGTTGAAGTCGGTCCAAGTGCTCTCATCGTCATTGGTGCTACATAGGGTTTGGTCAAAGACTTAGCCACTAAACTACCTAGTGATTGCAAAAAGATAGTCATCCTAACCTTCCAAATAGGGAAGTTGAGTCCATCAAATTTAGGTGGGGTTTTAATGTTGTCGGCCATGTTTACTAGTGTATGAATGTATGAATGGAAATGTTGATTAGCAATATTTTAAGGATCTCTCTATGGATGTTAAGCCAAACCTAGAGTCCAAGCTCTGATACCAATTGAAAAGTCACCTAGAGGGGGGGTGAATAGGTGACAATGCTAATCAAGGGCAAATTAAAAATTTAAAGCTACAACAATCACAAGATGAATGCTAGCAAGTAAGTATGACAATGAATATGATGAGTAAATAATAAGTGCAAGTAAAATAGAGTAAGAATTGTAAGAATGTAAACCAATCGCAAACACAAGGATATGTTATCGAGGTTCGAGCACCCAGCTCTACTCCCCGCCTTCCCCAGAAGGATTCTAGCTACTTCCACTATCACAAAGATCTCAATTACAATGGAGTACCCAACTCCACAATCTCAGTACAAGAAATTTCCTTGGTAGTCAAAAGACCACAAACTCTCTCTTTCAAATATCTCTTCCCTTACAAAGGTCCTTAGAGAATATTGAGTAGGAATGAAGCTCTTTTGTGTGTAAGGAAAAGAAATTGAAATCAGAGAAAAACTTTTGAAAACCCTTCAGAAATTGAGAGAATTTAGCTCAAAAACCAAGAACTTTGAAAGCCTTAAACTTTTGAATTTTTGCAAAGATTGTTGTTATAACCAATCTCTCCCCAAACACCCCTATTTATAGGAGAGGGCTAGGGTTTAGGGATAAAACATATTACTGATGTTTAGGAGATAATTAGATCAAAATATATCCTTAAACGAATTTTTAAACACAAAAGACAAAATAAACAGCTCTTAAAAAATCTGCCCGTTACTGTTCAACGGCTACATCGGTCGACCGGGCCGGTCGACCGGTAGTATAAAAATTTGACCGTTACAGGCGAGCGGTCGACCGACCCAGTCGACCGATAAAACCTGTGAGCAAAAATAATAGTCCGGTCGACCGCCCCGGTCGACCGACAGACGTGCACACGGATACGTGCATCTGCCAGGACTTCGGTCGACTGGTCCGGTCGACCGGACCAGACTGACACAGACTCGGTCGACCGACCCGGTCGACCGGATCAGGTCAAAAAGTCAATTTTAAAAGAAAATAAAGAGGATTTTGATTTTAACAAAAATACTTTTGAACAAGGATTAGTATAAAATACAAATATATATCTGTAGGCAAAAACTTGTATGCAAAATATTTTTGTATAATTTATAAGAAATTATTTTGGAATGAGCATGTGCGCAAAAACGTGTGTGATAGAGCTTCAAACCTATCCACTATTTTTTAACATACTATAAACTGAAAAACAAATTACATGAAGACTTCTTGTGCTATCTTCAAGTCTTTGAGCCATCCAATGCCTTGCTAGTGCCTTCTCTTCTATGATCCTTCCTTGATGTGCAATTTGCCTTCCTTACTTTGTGGAACTTAGAAGTTCTTGCAATAGCTAAGCGAATGGTCTCTAAATATGGTACAAACCTGAAACTTATCTTAACAAACTTGTTAGTACCAAATAGCTCATATTTGGTTTGTCATCATCAAAACACAAAACAATTGGAGAGTGTAACCTCTTGGGCCAACACGGTCGACCGATGGCAGATAAAAAATAAAGGCAATTTATTTCAGGCGAACTCGGTCGACCGCGACTATTTCCGGTCGACCGCTTTGCCTGAAAGACAGTTCTGCAGCATCAGCCAGAAGGAAAAATTTAAAATAAAATTTTAATTAAATACAAGGATGATATAATTATACACACAACATGTTTTAATCTTTATTAGGTCAACTTATCAACCAAAATTACATACTAGACATTTTATTTTAATTTTTCATATATAATACAAAGTTTTAGAGATGTTGAAGCCGAATACCCAGTGACGGGTTCTGAACTTCATCCTCTTGATTCCTCTTGAATGAGTTGAGGTGCGCAATTACCATCTCTAAGGTATTTTCTTTAAATATGAAAATTTTTACAAAAATTAATTTTTAGTTTTGAAATACGATGTGTACATAGATATATCATGAAGACTAGATATGTGGACATTCACAAAGGATATCAAACAAGAAACATGGCATATACACAATTGAGATAGAAATGTAACTCTACATAAGCATATGTCTATAGAGCACAAAATAAACTAACACTTCTATACATTTGTATATATATCAAACAAGAAATTAAACTTTTAAATGGAGAAATTACCGAACATGGGCAATCTCCAAAATATAGGTGCCTCCACGATAGCGATGCAAGCTTGATGTGATCTTTGGGCTTTGTTGCATCCACCACCCGGGCACCGCTTCCCCCTAAGTCTTGGAGGAAGAAGATCCACCTGCATCATTTAAATTTGGTGGGTCTTTTGGTACCCATATCTTTTTGGGTCCTTTTGGATTAGTACCGGGACGAACCCAAACATATTTATTATGCACATTATTTTTAGCAAAACAAAACTTTTCTAAATGGCCTTTGCGGCCACAATGCGTGCAAATATAAATTCTACCACTACCATACATGTATGCATGTTTATGTGTGTGTGCATGTTTCCGTGCATGTACATGGTGAGTGTGTTTCCCTTGGGTTACTCCCTTAGGAAATCTAGATGCAAATTTAGTTAGATCAAAGACACACTTTTTAAGAGTTGAATCTAAAACATCAACTCGTTTTTGCATTTTCACAAATCATTTTTATTACATGATGCAATAGGGGTTTTACCTTTACAAGCTAGTTTGTATTTTTCAAAGTCAATTTTTATTTTCTTAAATGCACAAGATAAATCATTTTTCTCTTTTCAATAATATTAATTTTATCTTTTAAAGACTCATTTTCCCTTTTTAGTTTCTTGTTATGAGATTGAGAAATCTCATACCTATGTTGTAGTTCTTCGAAAAATTGAGCTAACTCATCCATAGTCAACTCATCTTCATCCAAAGTGTTATCGATTGTTACCTTCGAAGCATCGTCTCCATGTGCCATGAAGCACATGTGTGCGGCGTCGTTCTCCTCTTCGGAATCCGACTCCGTGTCATCCCACGTGGCCACCATAGCTTTCTTCTTCTTATGGCCGTTCTTGGAGGTTGTGGCTTGGAGAGCGGGACAATCCGCAATAAGGTGTCCGATCTTCTTGCAATGGAAGCAAGGACCGGGTTCTTCTCTTTTCTTCTCATATCTTCCTTGAGGTTTCACTCTCCGGAAGTTGCTTTGCCTCCCTTTCCTGTAAAACATTTTGCCTACCTTCCGGATGAGCATGGCGAAGTCCTCATCGCAATCCTCCGATGAGTCGTCCTCTTCAATAGTGGTTGGAGTGGCTTTGAAGGCAATTGTTTTCTTTTTGGGTGCCTCCCTTTCTTCTCTTACCTTCATCTCCATCTCATGAGTTTTGAGATTACCGATGAAGCCGGAGAAGTCCATCTCCTCCCGATCGTTAAGCTCCTTGAGGGTAGTCGCCTTTACTTCCCATGCCTTGGGAAGAGCTCTAATGACCTTCCTTATCTTTTGGCCATTGTCAATCGTGTCACCTAGAGAAGATAAAGCATTAGTGATCTTGGTGAAACGAGTGAGCATGTCATCAATGCCCTCATTATCAAACATATAAAAGTTCTCATATTGAGAACGCAACAAGTCAATCTTTGATCTTTTGACTTGTGACGTTCCTTCATGAGTCACAATCAAAATATTCCAACTTCAAATGCGGATTTACAATTTATGATGCGTGCAAGGTCATCCTCATTTAAGGCTTGGGTTAATGCATATTGGGCTCTAGCATTAGCTTCATAATCCTTGGAGGTATCCTCGGACCATGAGCTCTCATCAGTAAGGGGTTCAATGAATTCTTGGTAATGGACCTAGCAACCCTAACTCCTAGGGACTTAAGGAAGAGGTTCATCTTGACTTTCCATATGGGAAAGTTCAAGCCATCAAACTTAGGTGGGGACTTGATGCTAGAAAAGTCAAGTGATGCCATGGATGAATAGTATAATGCACAATATATGAAGAATGCAACAAATATATAGCCAAATGCAAGGATCTCCCTAAGGTGGTTAAACCAAATAGTAGGGTTAGGCTCTGATACCAATTGAAATCACCTAGAGGGGGGGTGAATAGGTGATGGCTATATGTAAATGGCACAAATGCGGAATTTAAAATTCAACTATCACAATTAGCTCAAATAAAAGACTTGCAATAAATGAAGCAATCAATAGTGCAAGAATTAAAGAGTTTAGAGTTTAGAGAGATTTGAGCAAACACAAACACGCAGATATGTTTCAGAGGTTCGAGCCACGCTCTACGTCCCCGCCTTCACACTTGAAGGATTTCCACTATTGAAGATCCCACTGGATCACCAATACAAGGACACACTTGTCCTATCTCTCGTGATGCCGCAACACCACCCGGAGCACACTAGCTCGCTTGAGGCCGATGCCTCTACAACTTCACTCAAGAAGAAAATGATCACACTTGATCAAAAATTCGCTCACTTGCACAATCCTAGAACCAATATGTAGATGAGGAATTATGGGATTGTGTAGTGCAAAAGCTAGAGAGAAGTAGAGGTAAAGACTTCAAATGGGTGTCTAGAAATTTAGGGCTTTTGGAGAGAAAATCTTTTCTAAATGAAAGCCTTTTGAAAACTTGTAAATCTTTTGAAAATCTCTTGTAAAAATGTTCTTGATAGATTTTTTTATCATGTTGAAGTGACCTCCTATTTATAGGGGTCAAAAACAGCTTCAGAGATTCGTTGGGATCAAATCCCAAAAGAAAAACAGTCAGAAAATATAGCTGTTGGAGTCTGTCAGAACTTCTGACAGAAGCCGGTCGACCGGGCCGGTCGACCGCCAACGGTCAAAAATTCGACCGTTGGGGATTAGCGGTCGACCGCCCCGGTCGACCCAATCTACCCGAGAGCACTGCAGAGTGCTCGGTCGACCGGGGCGGTCGGCCGACGTACACACATGCACAGCGTGTCCGTCGGTCGACCGATACGGTCGACCGGTTTCTGTCAGTTCTGAAAAATCAGAACTTCCAGAAACCTGAAAACTGGGTTTTGAATTTTGGTCTTGGGTTGGAATGTTTTGGACCTTATAAAACATAGAGTATGAGCATATGTCATAACTCTATCATGTTAAACATTTTGATAAATACCCTTTTGATAAAAGCTTGTTTTGTCCAAAAATTGTTTTTCCAAAAATATTGTTTTTCCAAAACTTAAAGTTTCTAAAACTTATTTCCAAAAATATGTTAACTTTAAATCTAGATTGGAAATAGAATTTGAAACTCTTTTTGAAGTCATGAACCAAAGTAAAGTGTGTGTAAGTGGTAATCCCATAACTCTACTTCTAACATCTAGGTTTTGACAAAATATCTAAAATAAAGATCAAAATACAAATCTTGGATTTTTACATTGTCTTGATCTTGACTTGGTCTTTACTTCAAAGTCTTGATTCCGAAGCTTCCTATTGTACTTGGCTTGGGAATGCAAATCTTAAGCGGCATCCAAACTTGTGAGTCTTGATTGTGGAGCCGTCAAATCAACCTGTCTAACCTGAAATACTTTTAAACAAAATTGTTAAATATATAACTAGATATGTTTTGTTATCATCAAAATATCCATCAACATATAGGGCTAATGGCCTTTGGGCCAACAGACCGGGCCGGTCGACCGCCAGCTCAGCTGGCAAAGAGCCGTTGGCTCCGGTCGACCGGTCGGGTCGACCGTCCAAAAAGAAAAACATAGTTCTCTTCGGGCGGTCGACCGGGCGGTCGACCTAGAAAACCCGACAGTGGCTGCTTACAGTCGGTCGACCCGGGCGGTCGACCGGCAGACGTGCACAAACGTGCACATCCTGGGACTGGCGCCGGTCGACCGGGCCGGTCGGCCGGTCAGCCTGAAACAGGAAAAATCAGTATTTTTTGACTAGAAAACTTTTGTAAAGTAGTTTTGGGTTTGAACAAACTTAAGTAACATGCTAGTAGGAGTATATAAACATGATCTAAACATGATATTTATTTTGTAAAACTTAGGGTCATGTAAATATCTACTAAGGCATGAAACCAAATTTAAAACATGAAAATTTAAATACAAGACTCACATTTTAACCAAACCAAAATGTGTGTGTATCCTAGAGCCAATATCCAACACTCAAACTTTAACATTCTAATTATTACATGATTTTAAAGACTTCAAGTTCTTCAAGAGGGCTTTCACCATATGATATTCAAAACTTGATTCTTGAGCCCAAATTGAGTTGACTTGAGTCCAAAGCACCTTCCTTTAGGGAAGAATCCTTCTAGTAGAGTTAGAATCCTGAAACACACTTAAACAATAAAAAATATTAGTACAAATAACTAATATGTTTTTTAATCATCAAAACACATTAAAAAACGGGTGATTGTAACCTTGGGCCAACAAGAGAGAGAGAGAGAGAGTTTAGAGATAGTGGATCAAACACAAACACCAAGATATGTTTCGAGGTTCAAGCCACTGCTCTACGTCCCTGCCTTCATACAAAAGGATTTTCACTAAAGCGTCCACACAGGCTTCCCACACAGAGAACCTCCACTGAGGATTTGGCAAATACAACTAGGAGTACACAACTCCTCTCTCCAACAAACACAACCTCTAGATTTTTACCAAGATCTTAGTTAGTATTTAGTTTCAACAAAAGATTCGAAGTCAAGTTTTGAAGCTAAATTAAGGAGCTCATGTTCAAGATCGCATCAAGTACTCAAAGAGAAGCTAGCTTATGGATTAGGTTTTGGACCAAGTCAAGATGGAGAAGAAGATTTTCAAGAGAAAATTTTAAAGATTGAGTCAAGTGTTTGTATGTTTAAGATTTTATTTTTAGAAAAAATATAAAGGATAGATTAGTTGTGGATTGCTCAAGCTCATACACATACACACAAAACATTTCAAGTTAAATAGTTTTAGTTTTATGAAAATACACTTTTGGTTTTGGTCTTCAAAGAATACATATTTTGTTTTCATGTATAGATTTCATCAAAATAAGTTTACATGGTTTAGATGTGTATTGGATTTCATCCATATACATTGATACTTCATATTGTTTAAATAACATCTTTTGATGAGTTTATATCATGTATTTAAGTTTTGTATTTATCAAAACTTATTTTGTGCTTATTGTCAAAAAGAAATATATTTCATCTTATATGTGTATTGGATCATTTTCATACACTATGCTTCAAAAGTGTTTAATATCTTATTCTTTTATTTGAACAAGTTTTGGAAAAATAGTTTTCATTTTGAAGTTTGTTTTTGGAAAATATGGTTTTGGCTTTAAACTTTAATTCTACCCTAAAAAATAGTTCAAATTGTTTGTAATATGTGTTAATTTTTTATCACACATATTTGTACTTCAAAGTATTTATATGTATCTATTTTTGTGAAATTTATGAGATTTAATAGAATTTTTAAGAGTTTTTACAAGTCAACTTTCCAATCTTTAAAACCCAGTTTTTGGGCTGCTCGCGGTCGACCGAACCAGGGCTCAGTCGACCGGTTGGTCGATCGACGTGCACAATCCCATGGCTTTAGGGCCGGTTGACTGGACAGTCGGCAGATCCAGGAAGGTTGCTATCTAGATCTGGCCCCGGTCGATGATCGGCAAAAAGCAAGCACAAAATTAAGGAAATGAGTGATGGTCAATATTACTGCTTTTGTGATTCTTTCGTAATAGCAAAGTGGCTATACGGGTCGTATCCACAAGGAGGGTGAGCGATGGAAGCTTTTATACGGCTTCTTTGTTCAAAATAAGGAGAAAGTTCTTTGTTTCAAATAAAGAATTGAAAAGAAAACAAGTATTGTTTCAAAACTTTCTTGGATTTGGTTGATGTTTGTAAAGATGAGTTTTCTTAAAGGTAAAAAATGCATGGCTAACTTTCTACTAAGTGCTCCCACTAATCTCTAACTTCTTGAAGATGTGACCTCACAATGGATCATAGGCAAGCATAACCCTTATGCATAGGAACTATTCACGTTGGAATTTGAATGAAAGTTCTTCCTTTAACTTAGTTTTACATGGCAAAAACTTGAACATTCCCTTATCAGGATCCAATTGAAGTCGAGAATAAGGGAAGAAACAAGTGCACTAATGGTATTGGCAAAGTTTAATAGGAATATCTCTAACTTACGAAAACAAGTAAAGTTTACAATCTATAGATCATCAAAAACCGTTAAGCATGAAATATAAGAAAGGGAATACTTGTAAGTAAGTTAGAGTTCGAACTCTCGTCTTAAGATGTCATAGCTCTCGTTTGCATAAGGCTTGTTTGACACTATTGACTCATTTGGGTTATCAATCAAGTTGGGATTAGTGGTCATGCAATGAAAGAGTTAGCTAGACATGAGTAAGAAAAAAATAACAAGAGAGAAGAGGTAAAGAGAAGGAGTATTACACTAAACCTAGAAAGTAAAAATAAATAAAAACACCATGTAATGAAAAGAAGAAAGAGAAGTATTACTTGTATAAGCTTGTCACCTTAAAATAAAACTTGCACACAGTCTCTCTTTCACTCTAATGGCTAAAATAAACTAGAAGAAAAATAAAATATAAAACAACTAAAAATCCTAGAAACAAACTAACAGCAATCTCTAAAGCTCTGGATATTATCTCTTCTGAAGGACCCAAAGGGGGTATTTATAGGCACCAGGAGAAAGGGGGGCTAGGGGAGAAACCCCTGGCTCAAAGCACTGGCATGACCGTGATTGAGATAAGACCTATACACAAGAATACAGAATTTTAGAACTTTAAAATTGAGATGTGCAGGTACTCAACACTATCACTATAGCAAGTGGCTATGTGGGTCGTGATCCATAAGGAGGGACTAGCGATGGAAGCTCTTTTTAGTAAGTTCTCTTTTAGCTACAATCAATGGTTAAAATTCTTCTTTTAGTTCTTAAAAAAAAGAGAAAAAATGGAGTTACAGTTAAGTGAGGAAGAAGGTGGTAGATAGAGAAGGTAGAGAAAATAGAATTGGATATGTACAAAGAAATTGAAAAAGAGTGAAAAAGATTTGGATGTTGATGGTACTGGTGATCTAAGCTAAAGAATTAAAAGAAAGAAAACTAAAAATTACTAACCTCCTTTGGCTGATGACTTACCTAAAACCCTTGCATGTTTTACCTTACTTCGGAGGCGATCAACGCATAACCCATGAGATCGAGCTTAGTCCCCATTCGCATTACATCATCAAGACGAAGAAGAATGAAATGATACGAAATCTTGAGGAGGAGAACATCATCATGAAATATCGGTGGTACTCACACAAACATGTCTATACTGATGCTTTTAGATTCACTTGGATGCTCATTGTAACCAAAAGAGAAAGAGTAGAAAGAAGAAGAAGAAAACAAAAGTAAAGACGAACATAAAAAAAGTTACCTTTTATTGCTTGTAGAAATGATGGAAGAAAGGAGGAGGGTACATCGGTGTTACTCTCAACATAAGCCTCTCTCTTACATACATAAATCTCAGTCTAACCTATACTTACAAAGAAAAAAATTACATAAAAAGAAAATAAAAACCTACATTAAAAAGAATGAAAAACTGGCCTAGAATCTATCTCTGCGTGGTCGCTCCTCTGTACGCTCTGAAAATCCCAGTATTTATAGGCAAAACCCAACGGGGAGGGGTATACAAAGATAGGGGGAGCAAACGCTCCTCCAACAGTTGCAACAAAGCCGCGGCGATTTTGGCCGCATTTTCATAGCCTGAGTGTGGCCAAGTGGCCACACTCGGGGGGTGGTGCCTCCTGGTTTCGCGATCTGATTTTATCTTCAGCTGGATTCTCATTTCAGCTCCTGCATTTGACGAAAAGACTTTGATCGTTGGTTTTAACCGATTGATTTGAAGAGATATGTTTTTAACTGATTTTCAGCCGATCAGAACCGACCTGATCTGCCCTGATTTACTGACTTCAAATTAATTCTGATTTAAATCAGAATTTGATGGGCTTTTGGGCTCATTTCTCTTCCCTCTCCTTTAGTAATGGGCCTGCAAATAAATTAAACAATAATTAGGAAAAAGCAGAGTTTATTTTATAATAAGTATGAGAATATGATAATGAATATGCAATATTAGCGACCGATCACACTCCCATACCTATCTTTTGCTCGTCCTCGAGCAAAACAACTTAACAAAAAATTATTTAGACCACTTTCGCAGGTCACGCGATTGCACTGAGCATGTACAACAAGCCGTTAAACCTCTAAGTTTTCCCTAGAGGACGAATTTTGTCTCGTGAGGGTTTTCAGTGGATTACACCCACAAAATCCGTAAAGAAAGAGAAAAATGTTAGTATTTTGAAAACACATTTTGAAAGAAAAATATTTGAAATATTATTGTAAGATTTAAATAATCTATAAGTCATAGGAACACTGAATTTTTTATTCCTAAACTTAGTCTCTATTCAAAAATTTGTTATCAATCAAAAATAAGGAGTCAAATTGAACTTCTCATCTTATCTATTATTTTACCCTAAGTCATATGCACCTTTGTGACCGTGAAATTTTGACTAAGGATTCTTTAACTCTAACGCTTATGCCTTATTTATTTATTATTTTTTTATTTTTTGTGGTATTATTCCTTAGTTCTATTAGGCTTTCTAATCTGCCCATGTAATGAGCCTCTAATCGGTGACTCCCAAACCAAACGATTTTAGGGCACCAGGTGAGAAAACACCCAAGTACTCAAGGACTCGAGCAAACAAGGCCTCAAAACTAAGAATTTTATTATATGAACCGCTTTTAGGCGTGAATACTTATGCTTTATAAGGCACAAATACCCAGCTTAATCAGAGGATTTTATATATATATTTTTTCCAAACTTATCCTATTATCTTTCGCATAAATACCATGGCTTGCTTAGGCCAAAGCACCTAGCTAATCAATAATTAGATTTGTTTATCTTTCATAGATATATTTTTCTATTTTTTTATTTTTTATTTTTTTTAAGGCATAAGAATCTTTATTTTTTAAACCCTAAGTATATAAGTGTATGAAGTGTGCATATTTCATCAAGGTAAAGATCAAGACTAAATTACTTTGACAAATTATCTTCTTAACCCTAAAAATCAAACAAATAATTTATTTTGACCAAGTATAAGAAATCCTAATTTTGATTTTCCTATTCCTTAAAATTGACTTAATTTCTTACAAAAAAATATGTCAAAATATTATTTCTATTTTCAAAAAGTTTTTAAAAGTAAAGAAAATGTTAATTTTTTTCTTTCTTTTCCTAAGTATGTCAAAATATTATTTCTATTTTCAAAAAATTTTTTAAGTAAAGAAAATGTTAATTTTTTTCCTTTCTTTTCCTAAGTTATGTTAGAACCCTCTCCCACACCTGTCTCATGCATTGTCCTCAATGTATGAATTAATGCATAGATGCATGAAAAAGAAGAAAGGGAAGGAAAATATTACCTTAAAGTGGTGGTTCCGGTGGTGGTCTGATTGGTCCACGAAATGCGACCCAATCTAATTTGTGTGGAGTTCGGAGGAACCCACCAGAAATCTCTCTAATATAACTCAATAAAATGATGTATATGATTAGTAGTAAAAAATGCATAATTGTCATCATATTTACCATCACATTTGCACATTTATTCATATTATAATGCACATTTATTAATATTTTGTAATTTATTGTGTGCAGGCCTCGAATTCTTATTTTTATAATAAATAAAGCTTAATGAAGCCCAAAAGCCCACATTTGAAGCCCAGGTGTAAAAGTGCAAATATCAATTGTCAAAGTGCAAATACACAAAGGGCTGAAGATGCAAATATCAAAGATGAGGGAAGGATAGACTTCTACCCAACCCTAAACTCTTGCAGATGAGAATGAAAAGAGTGCAGAGATAAGAAAATTCGTTTAAAAGAGAGTGGGAGAATTCAAAATCTAGGTAACTTGATTATCAAGTTATCTCGAAATCCCAAGATGAAGAGCCAGGATCACACTTCCAGAAGCAAACGCCCAGATGAACGGATCAGGAGAGGCCACGCGCCAAAGCGCGTGGCCAGAAGAGACAGTTTTGCCGCAAAATTGCGGCAAAAACCAGGATTTTGCGGCAATTTAGATGAGATCAGTTTCCAGTTTTTGTGGGCAGGTTTATCCAGGACTCTTCGGCCTTCTGCACCTATAAATACCCCCTGTAGTGCAACGTACAGAGTCGTCCAGCGTCCAGCAAAGGGCCAAAAGCTAGGATTTAGGTTTTTCTTCTAGGTTAGATTTTATTTCCTCCATTGTAAATTTCTATTTTCTTTTTGTAAAAACTGAGAGGAGATGATGTATTCATGGAGGAAGGGATCTACTTGTACTGATGGTGACAGTCGGTGTAAGTTCTATTTTTCCACCATTGTTTAATAATCAAATCGAGGTTTGCTTTTATTTTTGTATTGTTTTATTTTCTTTTCTTCTTATTTAATCTTGTGTATCTCAGTATTTACTTCCTTCTATTTGTTCTCTAATGTCTTGCCCACCATGAGAACCAACTGCTTCGAGAATACCTAGCCGAGGAAGAGCCCTTGATGGCCTATGGCGATGAACAGGTCTTCATAGTTGCTTTTATTTCATAGTTAGGAAGGCGGACGATCCTATACGCCATGCTTGTACGCCTTCTAAGAAAAGGTAAATCATTGCAACGGTTCAAAAGGTAAGCAGACTAAAGAGGTAATTTTTCTTTCTTTTCTTTTCTTTTTGTAGATTAAATCACAACTCTTCTCCATATTCTTTTCTTCCACTTTATTGTAAATACCACTACTAATAATAAAATAAATCATTTTTAGAGTAAAACTTGCTTAACGCTTCCATCGCAGTCCCTCCCTGAGGATCACGACACGCATAGCCCTGCTACCGCGGATTAGAATTGAGAACTTGCACATCTATTCTTAAAACTAAAATACTATATTTTGTATGCAGGAAATCTCAGTCAACAAATTGGCGCCGTTGCCGGGGAGGGACGGTAAGTTTATCTCTAAAACAAAATTTTAATTTTTAACTAATTCTTTATTCTTTTCTGTTTGCAGGTTTGGAGAATAGGAAACAGAAATACAGAAGCAGCAGTGGACATATAGCTATCCTGTGCCTCTGCCCTCGAAGGAAGAGCACAGGAAGCTACTGTTTTGCCGCAGATCTGCGGCCAGAGCCGCAATTCTGCGGCAACAGTAGAGAACTACTGATCCTAATTTCTGCAGGTTGCTGCAAAGTTCAAATACTGTTTACTGCTCTGTTGATTTTGTTCTGTGATAACCCTGCTTACTGCTAATTAATTCAACAGTAAAAAGTTTGTTGTTAATGATAAAAATTGATTAGACGTTTGCATATTAGGCACGTGTCTTTTCAATTTATTTATTTTTACTGTTGAAGAGTGCTGGCGACAAGGTACGTTTGCATAGCATATAGATTAGGAAACACTCTTGGTTGTTTACTGCTTTCTTGAGTGATTACTTTTCTACAGCTTTACACGTACACTAATTCATCTTAAGGGCATAACCCATAAATAAGATAAGGTGGGGATTTCATCACCCTTCCTTAGCCCAAAAATCATATCCCAAGCACTCACTAACCTAAGCCTAACTTAAAAATTAGTAGACGTTGGCCCTAGGGACATCTCGGACTCAATAGGAGATTATCCTAAGGGGGAACAGTGCTGGAAGTTGACTCCTGCCAAATCAGTGTCTAGGAAGGGGATTGAGGGCCGAAAGCCCGAAGAGTGGTGGTTATTTAATTAAGGAACGTCTTTGACGGAAAACCTCCCACCACTCTTGCCCTGACCTGGCTGATTAACTTGTGGTCAAAGTCTGCACCCTACCTCCCGTGGACAGTCTAACCAGTTAGGAGTCGTCTAGGTCATAGGTCTACCCTAACTTAGGTTAGAATTTTTCTTTTTGTTTGTTTGTTTATTTGTTTGTTTTGTTTGTATTGGTGTGATATGGCATATAATAATAATTCCAATTTTAATCCATATTACACACCAAACTCTTTTTCGGATATTACCAACCCGGCATATCATAACTTTGACCAATCTACTGTGCCAGAATGGTCTTATCCGAATGAATATAACCCACACCCTCCATCTTATGACTATAATGTCCATAATAATTTCAACTCGTCACAGAGTTCATGGGGTTTCGATTCCCCCGAGTTTAATTCTCAACCAAATTGTCCTTCATATCCATCTAGTCCACATTCTTTCAATGATTCATACTCAGATCCCCCCATTCAGAATAGACCACCATCTATCGGGGAAATGATAAGTATGCACGAGTCCAAGCAACAACCACCATCAATCTTAGACATGATGATGCGTGAGTCCACCGACTCACAACTTCATCACGATTACACTTCCTTTTTCCAAGCCCAATCACAAAAGAGGGTTGAAGCCATGACTCAGGCTAGATTAGCTCGTGAGCATGACATAGATTTGATGGTTCAATCCTTACGTTCTCACCGTCCGGCTAATTCTGATATCGCTGACCACTCTTTTAGAGCCGACGAACCAAGTTGCTTTGGACAACAAGATTCTAATTCAGTACAATTATTAGAACTTGCCGAAACTCCAATTGTTGATAGTTTGGCAAGTTTTTCCTTTCCTGAAATAGAACTTGAGGATGAATATGATCATGATCCCCAACTTGATGATTCAGTTTTATTTCCTGATTCAATAATGACTCCAGTGTCTCCACCTGATTTCACTTTTCCCGAGTCAACATTGGATCCTATTCCAATTCATCATGAAATTGAATCACCCATTTTAGATGATCATATTGAACTTGACCAATTTTACAATTTTGAAAATCCTATGGATAAATTGGCAAGTTCTTTTTATTACATTGAACCCAATGAGATATGCGACCTAGATTCTCACAATCTCTTTACTTCTGAAACTGATTGTACAATTCTGACGGAAGATGTTGACCTTAGTTTTGAAGAATTGTATGGCGATGAGCTAGAATTCCTTAATATTGAAAGTAAAGAGATATCACCCATATTAGGTCACATTCCATTATGGGAAGAAGATTGTGGACTTGAGTTTCAATTTCTTGACTTGGACTCAATTCTTGAACCTAGCCCGACTCCTGAGCCCTTACTTGATTTGAGCATCTTCCTTGAGTCGGTATTCGTTCCCGTACCTATAATGTCCAAGTCAATAATTCCATCTTTTCATACTCCATTTTGGGACAAGGAGGTTGAGACAATTAACTCTAAAATTTATTATGAAATTTGGAAATTTGATGGGGTGGAAATACTAAAAATTGATTATACATATATTTTAGTGGGTTATGTAAGGAAAGTTTCTGGTGGGTTCCACCAAATTATTTGTTATCTTGATTGGGCCGCATTTCG
Source organism: Agave tequilana (assembly GCA_038442645.1). Taxonomy (NCBI): domain Eukaryota; kingdom Viridiplantae; phylum Streptophyta; class Magnoliopsida; order Asparagales; family Asparagaceae; genus Agave; species Agave tequilana. The sequence goes on from JAVJIF010004439.1 coordinate 144,577, forward strand.
TGGACCAATTAGACCACCTCCGGAACCACCACCCTAAGGTAACTTCCGCCTTCCCTTGTTCTGTTTCATGCATATATGCATTCATTCATACATTGAGGACAATGCATGAGATAAGTGTGGGGGTGGGCTTTACTAACATACTAACATAAGTAGAGACTAACATAATTTGCTAATAAAAAAAAATATATAAAAAAAATGTTATAAAAAGGAAATATTTTGACTTATTTTTTGAAAGAAATCTAAGTTAGTTTTAAGGATTAGGAAAATCGTGATTAGGATTTCTAAAAACTTGGTCAAAATAAATAAATTGTTTAAATTTTTAGGTATAGGAGAGAAATTGAATAAGTAATTAGTCCTGATTTTTACCTTAATGAAATATGCATACCAAATGCATATCTAGGATTCTAAGACAAAGACCTTGTGCCTCATAAAAAAAAAAAGAAAAAAAAATCACCAATTAAGCTGATACATGTGCCTCAAGAAGCATAAGTATTCATGCCTAAAGGTGAGTAAATAAAATAAAGTCCTTAAAGTCCTTAGTTTTGGGGCCTAGTTCACTCGAATTTGAGTCCGCGGGGTGTTTTCTCACCTAGTGCCCTAAAGCCAACCGGTTTGGAAGTCATCGACTTTAAGTTCGTTACATGGGTGGATTAGAAAGCCTAAGGAAATTAAGGAAAAAATTACTTATATATGTATTAACACATCTAATAGTCAATTAGTTAGGTATGAGGGCCTCAAGAAGCCTTAATGCTTATACGAAAGAAAATTAGATGCGTTATACATATTAAAATATATATATATATATATATATATATATATATATATATAAAGAGGCATGAGAGTCCAAGTTAAGGAATTCCTAGTAAAAACATAAGGATGCATATGATTTTTGGTAACGAAAAAGACTATATTAGAAATTCAATTTTAATTCTTACCTAAAATGGAAAACAATTAACTTTATTAAGACTAAGTTTAAAGAATGAATAAAAATGAGGATCCTAAAACTTATAGACTACTTAGTCTCTTCAATAATAATTCAAATATTTTTCTTTTTATGGATTTTGTGGGTGTAATCCGCTGAAAACCCTCACGAGACAACACTCGTCCTCTAGGGTAACCTAGAGGTTTAACGGCTTATTGCACGTGCTAAGTGCAATCGTGATTCCTACGAAAGTGAGTTAGTTAGATTAGATTTTCTTTTTCTTTTTGATTTTTACTCGAGGACGAGCAAAAAGATAAGTGTGGGGGTGTGATTAGTAGTAAAAAATGCATAATTGTCATCATATTTACCATCACATTTGCACATTTATTCATATTATAATGCACATTTATTAATATTTTGTAATTTATTGTGTGCAGGCCTCGAATTCTTATTTTTATAATAAATAAAGCTTAATGAAGCCCAAAAGCCCACATTTGAAGCCCAGGTGTAAAAGTGCAAATATCAATTGTCAAAGTGCAAATACACAAAGGGCTGAAGATGCAAATATCAAAGATGAGGGAAGGATAGACTTCTACCCAACCCTAAACTCTTGCAGATGAGAATGAAAAGAGTGCAGAGACAAGAAAATTCGTTTAAAAGAGAGTGGGAGAATTCAAAATCTAGGTAACTTGATTATCAAGTTATCTCGAAATCCCAAGATGAAGAGCCAGGATTACACTTCCAGAAGCAAACGCCCAGATGAACGGATCAGGAGAGGCCACGCGCCAAAGCGCGTGGCCAGAAGAGCCAGTTTTGCCGCAAAATTGCGGCAAAAACCAGGATTTTGCGGCAATTTAGATGAGATCAGTTTCCAGTTTTTGTGGGCAGGTTTATCCAGGACTCTTCGGCCTTCTGCACCTATAAATACCCCCTGCAGTGCAACGTACAGAGTCGTCCAGCGTCCAGCAAAGGGCCAAAAGCTAGGGTTTAGGTTTTTCTTCTAGGTTAGATTTTATTTCCTCCATTGTAAATTTCTATTTTCTTTTTGTAAAAACTGAGAGGAGATGATCTATTCATGGAGGAAGGGATCTACTTGTACTGATGGTGACAGTCGGTGTAAGTTCTATTTTTCCACCATTGTTTAATAATCAAATCGAGGTTTGCTTTTATTTTTGTATTGTTTTATTTTCTTTTCTTCTTATTTAATCTTGTGTATCTCAGTATTTACTTCCTTCTATTTGTTCTCTAATGTCTTGCCCACCATGAGAACCAACTGCTTCGAGAATACCTAGCCGAGGAAGAGCCCTTGATGGCCTATGGCGATGAACAGGTCTTCATAGTTGCTTTTATTTCATAGTTAGGAAGGCGGACGATCCTATACGCCATGCTTGTACGCCTTCTAAGAAAAGGTAAATCATTGCAACGGTTCAAAAGGTAAGCAGACTAAAGAGGTAATTTTTCTTTCTTTTCTTTTCTTTTTGTAGATTAAATCACAACTCTTCTCCATATTCTTTTCTTCCACTTTATTGTAAATACCACTACTAATAATAAAAATAAATCATTTTTAGAGTAAAACTTGCTTAACGCTTCCATCGCAGTCCCTCCTTGAGGATCACGACCCGCATAGCCCTGCTACCGCGGATTAGAATTGAGAACTTGCACATCTATTCTTAAAACTAAAATACTATATTTTGTGTGCAGGAAATCTCAGTCAACAGTATACATGAAAGATTTTTATTAAATATTTTACCCCATCTAATTTTCAAATTTCATAATTAATTTCGGAGTCAACTTTATCAACACCCTTTTCCCAAAATGGAGTACGAAAAGATGGAATGATTGACTTGGACTTAGGAAGTACTGGAGCTAATACCGACTCAGGAAAGTGACTTAAGTCAAGTAAAGGTTCAGGAGTCGAGATTGGTTCAGGAAGAGAGTCCAAATCAAGAAGTTAAAACTCAAGTCCACAATCATTTCCTAACAACGGAATGTGACTTAACATTGATAATTCAAGTTCAAAAATGAAAGGTGTGAGAATCAAAACTGACTCTAAAATATTACTCAAGTCGGATAACAAAACAGGAGCCAATATTGATTCGGGAATTTGAACTGGATCACAAATTTGTGAATCTAGGTCACATTTCTCATTGAGTTCAATTTCATAAAAATGAGAACTTGCCAATTTGCCAATGGGACTTTAAAAATTATGAAATTGGTTAAGTTCAATATGATGATCATAAAAGACTGGTGATTCAATTTCATGATGAATTGGCACAGGATCCAATTTTGACTCGGGAAAAAGATTAAAATCAGGTGAATACACCAGAGTCATTATTGAATCAGTAAGTATAATTGAATCATAAAGTTAGGGTTCAGGATCATATTCATTCTCAAGTTCAATTTCAGAAAAGGGATAACTTGCCAAACTGTCATTGTTATTTTCAAAATTTGGAGTTTGGGCAAGTTCAACTGAGTGTGCTAAAATGGAATCTTGTTTTTCAAAACAACATGATTCTTCGGCTCTAACAGAATGGTTAGCAACATCAGAGATGGTCAAACGGTGAGAGTGAAGAGTTTGGACCATTAGATCTATGTCATGATTACGAGCGATTTGAGCCTGAGTCATGGCTTCAAGCATCTTTTCATAGTCGATTTTTCATCATTTTGTTGCGAGTGGACTTGAAAAGATGAAGTGTTATTTTGGAATTTGTGGTGAAATTGTGAGTCCGTCAGATTTTGTAATTGTTGCTTGGACTCACACATACTCATTTCTAAGATTGATGGTTTTCTATTTTGAACTGGTGGAACTGAGTATGAATCTTGAAAATATTGTGGACAAGGTGGATAAGGAGGACAAGTTGGTTGAAAATTGGACTCGGGGGAGGTGAATCCCCATTGACTCTGTGAAGAGTTGAAATTATTTTGAAAATTATGGTCATAAGATTGGGGGTATGGGTTATATTGATTCGGATAAGACCAATCCGGCACACTAGATTGGTTAAAGTTCTGATATGCCGGGTTGGTAATATCCAAAAAAGAGGTCGGGGTGTAATATGGATTACCATTAAAATTGAAAAAATTATTGTTATAAGCCATATTACACAGAAAATGTCAAACAAAGAAAAACAAATAAAAAAGCAAACAAATAAAAAGTAAAAAAAATCTAACCTAAGTTAGGGTAAACCTTAGACCTAGACGACTCCTAACTGGTTAGACTGTCCACGGGGGGTATATTGCTGAATCTGACCACAAGTTAATCGGTCAGGTAGGGGCAAGATTGGTGGGAGGTATCCGTGCAAAAGCGACGGGCCTAATTAAGCAAAACCACCAGCCTTCGGGGTTTCGCCCCTCAATCCCCAACCTTAGTCACCGATTTGGAAAGAGTCAGATTCAAATCAACTTCCCCCTTAGGTCAGTCTCCTATTTGAGTCCGAGATGTCCCTAGGGCCAACGTCTACTCAGTTTTAGTTAGGCTTGGGTTAGTGAGTGAGGAGATTGTTTATGGGCTAAGGGAGGGTAATGACTTCCCCACCTTATCTTGTTTATAGGACAAGCCTTTATAGAGAAGGTGGAAAAAATAGAAGTGGATATGTACAAAGAAATTGAAAAAGAGTGAAAAAGATTTGGATGTTCATGGTATTGGTGATCTAAGCTAAAGAATTAAAAGAAAGAAAACTAAAAATTACTTACCTCCTTTGGCTGATGACTTACATGGAACCCTTGCATGTTTTACCTTTCTTCGGAGGCGATCAAAAATGCATAACCCATAAGATTGAGCTCAGTCCCCATTCGCATTACATCATCAAGACAAATAAGAATGAAATGATAAGGAATCTTGAGGAGAAGAACATCATCATGAAATATCGCTGGCACTCACACAAACATGGCTATACTGATGCTTCTAGATTCACTTAGATGCTCATCATAACCAAAAGAGAAAAAGTAGAAAGAAGAAGAAGAAAACAAAAATAAAAACGAACATAAAAAAAGTTACCTTTTATTGCTTGCAGAAATGATGGAAGAAAGGAGGAGGGTACATCGGTGTCACTCTCAACATAAGCCTCTCTCTCTCTTACTTACATGAATCTCAGTCTAACTTATACTTACAAAGAAATAAAAATTACATAAAAAGAAAATAAAAACCTACATTAAAAAGAATGAAAAACTAGCCTAGAATCTATCTCTGCATGGTCGCTCCTCTGTACGCTCTGAAAATCTCAGTATTTATAGGCAAAACCCAACGGGGATGGGTGTAAGAAGATAGGGGGAGTAAACGCTCCCCAATAGTTGCAACAAAGCCGCGAAAATGCGGCTTTTGCCGCGTTTTCGCTGCCTGGGTATGTGATTGGTCGCTAATGTTGCATATTTAATATCATATGTCCATACTTATTTTAGAATAAAAGCCTGCATTGTCCTAATTAATTGTTTAATTTATTTGCAGGCCCAATCCTTAAGGAGATGAAGAGAAATGAGCCCAAAAGCCCACCAGAATTCTGAATTAAATCAGAATTAATTCGCACTCACTAAATCAGGACAAAATCAAGAGGTTGAAACCGGTTGAGAAGAATCCTCTCAGGATCGATCGGTTAAAGCCAAGAATCCAAGGCCATTTCGTTAGAATCCTGGACCCAAACGAAGAAACAAACTGCAGATAAAGGCAGAAGAAACTCCCAGAGAAACCCACCAACAGGGTGTGGCCAACTGGCCACACCCTGGCCGCGGAAACGCGGCCCAAGCCGCGTTTCCGCGGCTTTGTTGGGGAGTTAGGGGGAGCGTTTGCTCCCCCGACCTCCCCGGGATCCTGTATACTGGTTTTTCTGCCTATAAAAGGCCATGCTTTGTGCTGAAATTGGACGAACATGCAGAGTTAGGATTTTAGACTAGTTTTTCCATTTTGTAGTCTAGTTTTTACTTTTATGTAACTTGTATGTAGTTTAGGTTAGATGATGATTCATGTAAGTAAGAGAGAGAGGCATATGTTGAGAGTGACACCGATGTACCCTCCTCCTTTCTTTCATTGTCTCAAGCAATAAAGGTAAACTTTTATTTATGTTCGTTTCTTTACTTTCCTTTTCTTTTGTTGTGCTTTCCTCTTCCTCTTCTACTTTACCTTGGTTGTATTTGTTGAGTTTACAAGTGAATTCCAAAGCAAGTATAACTAAGCTACGTGAGAGCCAGCGATAGTTCATGAAGACGTTCTCCTCTTCCAAGATCCGCATCACTTCGTTCTTGCTAGGCTTGACGATATAATGTGCACGGGGACTGAGCTCGAGCTTATGATCTATGCGTTGAACGCCTCCGAAGCAAAGGTAGAACATGCAACGGTTTCCAGGTAAGTCATCACTCAACCTAGGTAAGTATTCCTTCCTTTTCTTTCCTTTCTTTCATTTCTGTAGATTAAATCATCACCTCTTCCAACTCTTTCTTCTCCACTCACTCCATTTGTACATAGTCGTTTTTATTGTTTTCTGATTTTTCCACCTTCTTCATCTCTCACTTTCTTCTTAACTTTAACTATAACTTTCTTTTTCATTCTTATAACTTTAAACAGAGAAGAACTCTCGCTTTTATTCTTAACGATTTCAATAAAGAACCATAAAGCTTCCATCGCAAACCCTCCTTGTGGATCACGACCCGCATAGCCACTTGCTATCGCGGAAGAATTGAGCACTTGCACACTTATATTCTTAAGTTCTAAAATTTCGTATTCTTTGTGCAGGTTTCGCCTCAATCAAATTTTGGCGCCGTTGCCGGGGAGGGTAACATGTTTTTTATTGAAATCTGAATTCTTTTTGAATTTTTTTTAGAACTAAACGAATTTTCTTCTCTGTTGCAGGTTACAGGGCAATCAAAGCAGGAAATTAATATTGCAGTGATATACAAGTGGCCTTGGGCCTCTGCTCTAGAAAGCAGAGACCAAGGGCCCTCTGAATTGCCGCGTTTCCACGACAAAAGCCGCGGATCCGCGGCAAGGACGAGTTGACTACTAACAGGTTTTTGCAGGGCTGCTTGCTTTGCAAATTCTAGTTTTCTGCAATTCTTTTTTTCTTATATGCCATCACATAAGCCTGCTAATAATCAACAGTAAAACGTTTGTTGCAAAAGTTAAAAATTGATTAGACGTTTGCATTTTAGGCACGTGTCTTTTCAATTCCTTTATTTTTACTGTTGAAGAGTGCTAGAGCAAGGTACGTATGCATTGCATTTAGCATAGGACTCACTTCTTGGTTGATTTATATCGCTTTGAGTGAATCTTACATATCTTGTACACTTGCACAAAATTATCTTAAGGGCACTAACCCATAACAAGATAAGGTGGGGATTTAATCACCCTTCCTTAGCCCAAAAATCACATTCCAAGCACTCACTAACCCAAGCCTAACTAAAAATGAGTAGACGTTGGCCCTAGGGACATCTCGGACTCAATTAGGAGATTATCCTAAGGGGAAAGGTGTTGGAACTTAACTCTTGCCATATCAGTGTCTAGGAAAGGGATTAAGGGCCGAAAGCCCGAAGATTGTGAAAAGTCACCTAGAGGGGGGGGGTGAATAGGTGACAATGCTAATCAATGGAACTAAATGCGGAATTAAAATTCTAAATGCAATGAGCACTCAAGTGTGATCAACTAGTGATGCACACACAACCAAGCCAAGCAAATATGATGAACAATATGAATAGTAATGCAAGACACAAAGTAATAGAGATGGAGATAGAGAGAGCCAATCGATCAAACGCAAACACTAAGATATGTTCTCGAGGTTCGAGCACCCAGCTCTACATCCCCGCCATCCCCAGATGGATTCTAGCTTCACTATCACACAGACAGTTACAATCACCGGAGTACACAACTCCCAACAGCCACACAAAGGTAAGGTTTACAACTGAGTGGTTTCCAACAATTACCACAAAACAATCTCTTGCTACTTGGTGGTTTAAAGCAACAACCACAAACAATCTCTTTTTCTCCCACAAAAATCCTATAGATATAGATAGTAGATTTTAGCTCAAGTGTGGAGAAAACCAAGGGATTTGAAACCAGCAACTCAAAGAAAATCTTTGGGAAATAAATCAAATCAAGATAGAGAAATTCAATTCAAAAGCTTTTCTCAAAATCCCTTTTCTTTGGTTTTTCAAACCCTAATCAAAAACACAAAAGATTGTTCACTTTGAATCCAAAAACCTATTTTTCTTGCAGCAAAAACACCAGAGAGATAGAAAATTTTAGCCCAAAAATTCTTAGAGAAAAACTCTCTCAAATGGAGTATTTATAGGTAATTCAGAAAACTAGCCGTTTACAGAATTTTTGCCAGAAATAGCCTGCCGGTCGACCGGCCCGGTCGACCGCCCAACGTTCGAATTTTCGAACGTTACAGCTGCCGGTCGACCGGTCCGGTCGACCGAAAATTCCTGAGAGCAAATAGCTCTCCGTCGGTCGACCGCTTCGGTCGACCGGCCTATTGGGCTGCAGACGTGCACAGGTCTGTGCACGTCGGTCGACCGAACCGGTCGACCGGCCCTTGGTGCGGTCGACCGCTTCGGTCGACCGACCAGGCCTGTCAGCCTATAAATGGGTCAGAAAAACAGTGGTAAAAATATTCCAATAAATCCCACAAAATCTCTAAAATTCCACAAAAATAGTTTTATCATTTTATATTGAAATACAAACTTGTGTTAAAAATCCTAACACAAATTTCAAACATATTTGACTATTTTTGTGTCATAGAAATTTTGCCAAAAACCAAAAACCGTATTTTCTAAAACCTTGTATTTTGAATAGAAAATACACATTGTCTAAAACTCATCCATGATACAAAAATATGATATTTAAACACTTTGAAGCATATTGTATATGAATAGAAATTCAATATACAAGAAACATATATATATCATGATTTTTGTCATTAAGTCCAAAAATATGTTTTATTGTAAATACCAAAACATAAAACACATGGAATAGATTATCAAACAAAGTTTGTCTAAACAATTGAAGCATGCATGTATATAGAACAAATCTAATATACATAAACCATGTAAACTTGTTTTGATAAAAAATCTATTAGTTCTTGAAAACCAAGATCGGTTAAACCTAAAACCGAAAATCAAAACATGAAAGGTGTGTGTTGTGAACTTGAGCTTATCATACTATTCTAATCTTTACAATTAGGATCTAAACCCAAACTAAAACTATGGATACCTAAGTCTTCTTGTAGAGCGCAATCTCCAAGTTAGAGCGCAATCTCCAAGTCGGCTCGATCCAAAAACTCTTGATTCACCGAGCAAGTGTAATGTATGATCTTTGATGCGCGGGCTCTTGAATCAACATGTGAAAGATGTGTGGAAGCTTTTACCAACTAATATCTTGTTAAATATCTGAAACTTAACATTGCAAGATTATTAGTACACATAACTACATGAGTTAATCATCATCAAAACTAGAGTGGAAGGCCTTTGGGCCAACAGATTGGTGGTTATTTAATTAAGGAACGTCTTTGACGGAAAACCTCCCACCAATCTTGCCCTGACCTGGCTGATTAGCTTGTGGTCAAAGTCTGCATTGGACCTCCCGTGGACAGTCTAATCAGTTAGGAGTCGTCTAGGTCATAGGTCTACCCTAACTTAGGTTAGAAATTTTTTTCTTTTTCTTTGTTTGTTTTTCTTTCTTTTTGTTTGTATTCTATTGTGTGATATGGCTTATAATAATATTTTTTTCAACTTTAATAATAATCCATATTACACACCGAGTTCATTTTCGGATATTACCAACCCGGCATATCATGACTTTAACCAACCTAGTGTGCCGGATTGGTCTTATCCGAATCAATATAACCCATGTCCCCCATCTAATAACTATAATGTCCATAATAATTTCAACTCTTCACCGAGTCAGTGGGGATTCACCTCCCCCGAGCATAATTATCAACCAACTTGTCCTCCTTCTCCACCTAGTCCACAATATTTCCAAGAGTCATACTCAGTTCCACCAGTCCAAAATAGAAGACCATCAATTTTGGAAATGAGTATGCGTGAGTCCAAACACAAATCCCAAAATCTGATGGACTCACAATTTCACTACCACTTCCAAGATAACTCTTCATCTTTTCATCAAAACAATGAACCCATCAATTATGAAAAGATGCTTGAAGCCATGACTCATGCTCAAAATGCTAGAAATCGTGACATAGATATGATGGTCGAATCTCTACGTTCTCACCGTTTGACCAGTTCTGATGTCACTAACCATCCTGTTAGAGTCGAAGAGTCGTGTAGTCTTGGAAATCAAGATTCCATTTCAGAACAACCACTTGAACTTGCCCAAACTCCAAATTTTGAAAAAGATATTGACAGTTTAGCAAGTTTTCCTTTTCCTGAAATAGAACTTGAAAATGAATATGATCCTGAACCCCAACTTAGTGATTCAATTCTACTTCCTGGTTCAATTATGACTCCGGTATCTTCACCTGATTTTAATCTTTTTCCTGAGTCAACATTGAATCCTGTGCCAATTCATCATGAAATTGAATCACCCATTCTTGAGGATCATATTGAACTTGACCAATTATACAATTTTGAAAATCCTATTGACAAATTGGCAAGTTCTCAATTTTTTGATATTGAACTCAATGAGATATGTGACCTAGATTCTCAAATCTGTGATCCAGTTCAACTTTCTGAACCAATATTGACTCCTGTTGTGTTACCAAACTTGAGTAATATTTTAGAGTCAGTTTTGATTCCTCCACCTATCATTCCTGAACTGGAATCACCCACATTAAGTCACATTCCATTGTTAGAAAATACATGTGGACTAGAGTTTCAGCTTCTTGACTTGGACCCGCTTCTTGAACCAATTTCGACTCCTGAACCTTTACTTGACTTAAGTCACCTTCCCGAGTCGGTATTAGTTCCTGTCCTTCCTGAGTCCAAGTCAACCGTTCTATCATTTCATACTCCATTCTGGGACGAGGTGGTTGACAAATTTGACTCCGAAATTAGTTATGGAATATGGACATTAGATGGGGTTAAATATTTAATAAAGATCCTTTATGGATACATCTTTTTAATGGGTTATATTAAAGTAATTTCTGGTGGGTTCCTCCGAATCTCACGAAAAGTCGATTGGGCCGCGTTTCGTGGACCAATCAGACCACCACCGGAACAACCACCTTAAGGTAACATTTTCCTTCCCTTTCTTCTTTTTCATGCATCTATGCATTAATTCATACATTGAGGACAATGCATGAGATAGGTGTGGGGGAGGGTCTAACATAACTTTTCTTTTTCTTTAAAATAAAAAAAATATTTTTAACATTTTTCTTTACTTTTAAAAACTTTTTGAAAAATAGAAACAATATTTTGACATATTTTTTGTAAGAAATTAAGTTAATTTTAAGGAATAGGAAAATCCAAATTAGGATTTCTTATACTTGGTCAAAATAAGATTATTTGTTTGATTTTTAGAGTTAGGAAGATAATTTGTCAAAGTAATTTGGTCTTGATCTTTACCTTGATGAAATATGCACACTTCATACACTTACACATTTAGGGTTCAAAAACAAAGATTCTTATGCCTTATAAAAAAAAACAAGTCTAATTATTGATTAGCTAGGTGCTTTGGCCTAAGCAAGCCTTAGTATTTATGCAAAAGATGATTAGATAAGTTATAAAAAAAATATATATATATACAAACAAATCTAATTATTGACTAGCTAGGTGCTTTGGCCTAAGCAAGCCTTAGTATTTATGCGAAAGATGATTAGATAAGTTTGAAAAGAAAAATCCTCTGATTAAGCTGGGTATTTGTGCCTAATAAAGCATAAGTATTCACGCCTAAAAGAGGTTCATATAATAAAATCTTTAGTTTTGTGGCATTGTTTGCTCGAGTCCTTAAGTCCTAGGGGTGTCTTCTCACCTGGTGCCCTAAGACCGTCTGGTTTGGGAGTCATCGATTAAAGGCTCGTTACATGGGCAGATTAGAAAGCCTAAACTAAGGAATAATACCACCAATATATATATATATATATATATATATATATATATATATATATATATATATATATATATATATATATATATATATATATATATATATAAATAAGGCATAAGAGTTAGAGTTAATGAACCCTTAGTCAAAATTTTCACAGTCACAAGTGCATATGACTTAGGGTAAAGTAATAGACTAGATGAGAAGTACAATTTGACTCCTTACTTTAATTGATAACAAATTTTTGAATAGAGACTAAGTTTAGGAATGAAAAATTCAGTTTTCCTATAACTTATAGATTGCTTAAATATTACAATTATATTTCAAATATTTTTCTCTTTCAAAATGCTTTTCGAAAATACTAACTCTTTATTTCTCTTTCTTTATGGATTTTGCGGGTGCAATCCGCTGAAAACTCTCACGAGACAAAACTCGTCCTCTAGGGGGAATCTAGAGGTTTAACGGCTTGTTGCACATGCTCAGTGCAATCGCGCGACCTGCGAAAGTGGTCTAATAATCCTTAGTATAGTTTAGTTGTTTTGCTCGAGGACGAGCAAAAGATAGGTATGGGGGGTGTGATTGGTCGCTAATGTTGCATATTTAATATCATATGTCCATACTTATTTTAGAATAAAAGTCTGCATTGTCCTAATTAATTGTTTAATTTATTTGCAGGCCCAATCCTTAAGGAGATGAAGAGAAATGAGCCCAAAAGCCCACCAGAATTCTGAATTAAATCAGAATTAATTCGCACTCACTAAATCAGGGCAAAATCAAGAGGTTGAAACCGGTTGAGAAGAATCCTCTCAGGATCGATCGGTTAAAGCCAAGAATCCAAGGCCATTTCGTCAGAATCCTGGACCCAAACGAAGAAACAAACTGCAGATAAAGGCAGAAGAAACTCCCAGAGAAACCCACCAACAGGGTGTGGCCAACTGGCCACACCCTGGCCGCGGAAACGCGGCCCAAGCAGCGTTTCCGCGGCTTTGTTGGGGAGTTAGGGGGAGCGTTTGCTCCCCCGACCTCCCCGGAATCCTGTATACTGGTTTTTCTGCATATAAAAGGCCATGCTTTGTGCTGAAATTAGACGAACATGCAGAGTTAGGATTTTAGACTAGTTTTTCCATTTTGTAGTCTAGTTTTTACTTTTATGTAACTTGTATGTAGTTTAGGTTAGATGATGATTCATGTAAGTAAGAGAGAGAGGCATATGTTGAGAGTGACACCGATGTACCCTCCTCCTTTCTTTCATTGTCTCAAGCAATAAAGGTAAACTTTTATTTATGTTCGTTTCTTTACTTTCCTTTTCTTTTGTTGTGCTTTCCTCTTCCTCTTCTACTTTACCTTGGTTGTATTTGTTGAGTTTACAAGTGAATTCCAAAGCAAGTATAACTAAGCTACGTGAGAGCCAACGATAGTTCATGAAGACGTTCTCCTCTTCCAAGATCCGCATCACTTCGTTCTTGCTAGGCTTGACGATATAATGTGCACGGAGACTGAGCTCGAGCTTATGATCTATGCATTGAACGCCTCCGAAGCAAAGGTAGAACATGCAACGGTTTCCAGGTAAGTCATCACTCAACCTAGGTAAGTATTCCTTCCTTTTCTTTCCTTTCTTTCATTTCTGTAGATTAAATCATCACCTCTTCCAACTCTTTTTTCTCCACTCACTCCATTTGTACATAGTCGTTTTTATTGTTTTCTGATTTTTCCACCTTCTTCATCTCTCACTTTCTTCTTAACTTTAACTATAACTTTCTTTTTCATTCTTATAACTTTAAACAGAGAAGAACTCTCACTTTTATTCTTAACGATTTCAATAAAGAACCGTAAAGCTTCCATCGCAAACCCTCCTTGTGGATCACGACCCGCATAGCCACTTGCTATCGCGGAAGAATTGAGCACTTGCACACTTATATTCTTAAGTTCTAAAATTTCGTATTCTTTGTGCAGGTTTCGCCTCAATCAGTATGGCCAGGTGGCCACACTCGGGGGGTGGTGCCTCCTGGTTTCGCGATCTGATTTTATCTTCAGCTGAATTTCTCGTTTCAGCTCCTAGATTTGACGAAATGACCTTTGATCGTTGGTTTTAACCGATTGATTTGAAGAGATATGTTTTTAACTAATTTTCAACCGACTAGAACCGACTTGATCTGCCCTGATTTACTAACTTCGAATTAATTTTGATTTAAATCAGAATTTGATGGGCTTTTGGGCTCGTTTCTCTTCCCTCTCCTTTAATAATGAGCCTGCAAATAAATTAAACAATAATTAGGAAAAGTAGAGTTTATTCTATAATAAGTATGACAATATGATAATGAATGTGCAATATTAACGACCGATCAGGCCGTGCCAGTACGACGGCGGAAACGCGGCCGGCTGTACCAGAGCGGCGCGCGCAGCGCCGCTTGCTTTGCGCTATCGCGTCGGTCCCCTGTTGGTTGTACCTTTTGGATTTCTGATTTGATCCCCCTTATCTGACAGAATCACCTTCTAAGGTCAATGGCTACTTTGCAGGCCTTTAATCAACCATTAAATGGTGATTTAGGGTCTTCTTCTTCATTGCACACCATGGACCTAGAATCACACAAGCAAACCATTATTAGCAGTAATTTATATAAAATAAATGTGAGATGTGGTAAAAATTATGCAATATTAGAGACTAATCCCACCCCACACTTATCTTTTAGCTCATCCCGAGTAAAACAAAAACAAGAGAATTATTATATCACTTTCGCAGGAGACGCGATAGCACTGAGCATGTGCAACAAGCCTTTAAACCTCTAGGTTTTCCCTAGAAGAGGAGTGTTGTCTCCTAAGGGTTTTTAGCGGATTGCACCCACAAAATCCAATAAATGAAAAAATGTTAGTTGTAAGCAAACCTCTTTCAAGAAAAAAAACTTTTAATTATCTAAGAAAAATGACCGAATGCTTGTAAGAATTAGGTCTAACCCTCATAAGTCCTCCTATACTTTAGACTTTATAAAAGAAGAAATCATGGGTTTCCTTTGAATTTAGAAGGAATCTTGTACTTCTAACTCATTATGTTATTTTGCTTTAAATAGATATGCATAATGTGTAAGTGTGATGTGCTTGGAATTTTTCAACTTAACTTTGAATGTCATTTAATTTTATTAATGTTTATCTAAATTTTTATTCTTAGTTTCTTTAGTCTTTCTACTTTACTCGCACATATCAAATCTATGACTCCCAAACCAGATGGTTTTAGGGCACCAAGTGAAAAAAAACACCCCTCAAGTCAAATATACAAGTAGAGTAGGCCACAAAATCAAGATTTACTTATATATATATATATATTGGCGTGAGTAATCATACTTCTTAAGGCACAATTATCCAGTTTATTATTTTTTTGTGTTATTCAACTTGTGTCTCTAAATCCCAAGTGTGTGTGTGGTTTATGCATATTCTACTAAGGCTAAATAAAAGATATGAGTTAATTTCTTTGTCCCTCCTAACTCTTAGTCAAACCAATGTTTCTTTTTTATTTAGGCTAAAATAAAGATTCCTTCATAAGGTTCCTATAATTCTTACAACCTTTTGGTATTTTTATAAAGAGTATAAAAATTCTTTTTTCGTTTTGAAGGTTTTTTTTAAGTAAAAAGAAAAGAAAGAATCAACCCCCCCACCTATCTAATGCATTGTCCTCAATGAATGTTATGCAAATATAATAAATAGGGGAAGAAATGATATCACCGTCTCCGCCGACTTGGACCGGCCGAAGTGCTAATAGGCTAAGGGAGAGGGAGAAGAGAGAAAAAATTTCCAAAAAGGTTATTTACAAGTATACAAGGGGTGATTATATCATATAAACAATAATTATAAAGAACCCCCTAATTTTTTTTTAGTTGTGGTGTGTGGATGTCTATGATCACCTGTAAGATGGAGCGAAAAGACTCAGTACAAGTTCAGCCTGTGACTCAGGCTCAGTGGTCAAGAATGGTTTCAGTCTTTACCCATTCACCTTGATTTCCTTATTACTCTATGGATCGAAAATTACCACAACACTGTGTGGAAGACGGTGCGCACAATGAATGGTCCAGACCAACGAGTTTTTAGCTTCCTCGCGAAAATGTGAAGCCTCGTGTTGTATGGCAAAACTTTTTCCCCCGGGCAAAAATTTTCCGGTTGATTATTTGGTCATGAAAAATTTTAGCTCTGCTTTTTGTGATCCATGCGTTCTTGTAGGCCTCATTTCGTATCTCCTCCAACTCTAAGATCTGCAATCTTTTTAGTTCACCTGCTTTAGTTAGGTCGAAATTGAGTTGCTTAATAGCCCATAAGACTCGATGTTCTAACTCGATCGGAAGATAACAGGCTTTTTCAAATATGATTCTATAAGGAGACATCCCCAGGACCGTCTTAAAAGCAGTTCGGTAAGCCCATAACACATCGTTTAACTTGACTTTCGGTTTTTTCCAATAGTCTTTTTCAAAATGAGCTTGATTTTTCGATTGGTCACTTCGACTTGCCTATTTGTTTGGGGATGATACGGAGCGGATAACTTGTGATTGATGGAATATTTTCGCATCAGAGCTTTAAAAACTCTATTGCAGAAATGCAACCCATTATCACTAATTATCGCTCTGGGGGTACCAAAATGGGAGAAGATATTTTCCTTTAGAAATTTGACAACCACTTTGTCGTCATTGGTCTTCGTAGGCACAACTTCTACCCATTTAGAGACGTAATCCACTGCAACCAAGATGAACTGGTTGCCGAAGGAATTTGAAAATGGTTCCATGATATCGTTACTCCAAATATTAAAAATTTCAACTTCAAGAATCGGGTTTAGGGGTATCATGTCTCGTCTCGAAATTTTCCCAATCTTTTGACAATTTCCACATGACTTACAAAAGTGGGAATGAGTCTTCGAATAAAGTGGGCCAGTAAAACCCACTTTGTCAAACTTTCTCTGTGGTTTTGCAGGGACCGAAGTGTCCTCCGCATGCAAGTTCATGGCAAAAACTAAGCACACTCCTTTGTTCTTCTTCTAGTATGCATTGTCGAAAATATGGTCAGGACAATACTTAAAAAGAAACGGCTTGTCTCAGAAGAAGTACCATACTTGGGCAAAGAAGCGACACTGGTCTTGCTTTATCAATTCAGCGGGTAGTTGTCCAGTGGCCAGATAATTGACTATGTCTGTATACCATGGTTCCTTAAAAATGGCCAGGATGTGCTCATCTGAAAAATCCTCATTGATCGGAGCTTGCATAATCGGTGCATTCAGAATTCTAGACAGATGATTAGCTACCACATTTTCTTTACCTCTTTTATCACGAATTTTTAAGTCAAATTCTTGGAGCAGAAGGATCTACCGAATCAATCAGGCCTTAGCTTCCTTTTTGGTCATGAGGTATTTTAATGCTGTGTGATCCGTGAAAATCACAGTCCTTGATCCTAGCAAGTAGGGCCAAAAATTTTCTAACGCAAAGACAACGATTAAGAATTCCTTCTCAGTCGTTCTATAATTCTGTTGGGCGTCATTCAGGGTCCTACCCGAGTAGTAAATCACGTGCTGCTTATTGTCGATGCGTTGTCCAAGAACAACGCCAATAGCAAAATCAGAGGCATCGCACATGATTTCAAACGGTTGTTGCCCAATCTGAAGCAGAAATAATAGGCGCAGATACAAGGTCTTTCTTAAGCTTATCCCATGATTTGAAATATACTTCGTTAAAATCAAAGGGCCGCGAGGAGGTTGGTTAAGGGACTACGATTTTGCTAAAGTCCTTAATAAACCGTCGGTAGAACCCAGCATGCCCTAGGAAGGATCTGATATCATTGATACTTTTAGTTGGTGAAAGCTTAGCAATCACTTCTATTTTTGCCTTGTCCACTGCAATTCCTCTCCTAGAAATCTCATGGCCTAAGACAATCCCCTGTCTTACCATGAAGTGACATTTCTCCCAGTTTAGAGTTAGATTTTTTCCTTTCATCTTTGCATAACTAACTCTAGATGATGAAGACACTGATCAATGAATCTCCATAGATGGAGAAGTCATCCATAAAAATCTCAAGAAAACGTTCCTCCATGTCGGAGAATAAACTGAGCATGCACCGTTGTAATATCGTGGGAGCGTTGCACAATCCAAAAAGCATGCGTCGGTAGGCGAAGGTTCTGAATGGGCAGGTGAATGTAGTCCTCTCCTGGTCTTCTGCAGCAATGGGGATCTGATTGTATCCCGAGTACTCATCTAGGAAATAATAGTACTCATGTCCAGCCAAGCGTTCAGGCATTTGGTCGATGAAGGGTAGCGAGAAGTGGTCCTTATAAGTGGTCGCATTCAACTTTCTATAATCAATACAAACACGAACCTTAGTAGGTAGTCTTATTTGTACCAACTCTTTTTGCTCATTCTCTACCACCGTAAAACCAGCTTTCCTGGGGACCGCATGAACTGGGCTAACACTTTGGCTATCAGAAATGGGATAAATGATCCCATTTTCTAATAGTTTCAGAATTTCCGTTTTTACAATTTCTTGCATGAGTGGGTTAAGCCTGCATTGTAGGTCCCTCCTGGGAATCGCTTCATCATTTAAATGAATTCTATATTGAACTATTGCTGGACTTATCCCCTTGATATCTTTCATTGTCCATCCAATGGCTTCCCTATGTCTCTTCAAAATAAACATCAAGATGTCCTCTTGTTGCTCAGTAAGATGGGATGCTATAATGACTGGCAAGGTATCTCTTCCGCCCAAGTAGGCGTACTTGATGTGTTCAGGTAAGACTTTTAACTCTAGGGAAGGAGTTAATTCATTGGAGGTGATATCTGGAATTTCGGTCCTGTGATGAGGTACACTTGAGCTTGATGCCCAGTCCACTGCCGAATCTATGATCTGGTCCAGATTGAAATCCTCAGATTCTAGATCAAACTCGCTCTCTGTTTCCATATCTATATTCAGCTCACTGGTCAAATTTTCAATGGAATTGACCTCAAAAGTCTAATTATTTATACCTTGGGTTATCTTCCAAGATTGAAAACATTGACTTCCTTTGTCATGTCTCCAAAGGTTAATCGCATGGACCTGTTCCTACAGTTGATTGTGGCTTTGGCTGTAGTAAGGAATGGATGTCCTAAGATGACTGGAGTTTGAGACCGTGAATTTGACACAGGTTGGGTCTCAAGTACGATGAAGTCAACGGGGTAGATGAAATCCCCGACCCGGATAAGGACATCTATGATTTCTCCTTAGGAATTTTCACAGATCGGTCAGCTAACTGAATAGTGACTCAAGTTGGACTCAGCTCGCCCAACCCAAATTGCTCGTATACTGAGAGAGGTAGCAAGTTGATACTTGCTCCTAGGTGAAGGAGTGCTCTGCTAATTTCTGTTTGTCCTATGGTGTAGGAAATTGTGGGACATCCGGGATCTTTGTATTTCACTGGAATGGGACAAGACAGAATTTGGCTTATATTGGTTGCCAAGACCACTTTCTTGGCATGTTCGTTTTTCTCTTCTTCGTACACATATCCTTTAGGAACTTAGCATATGCTGGGACTTATTAGATAGCGTCAAGAAGAGAGACGTTTAATTTGACCTGGTTAAACATCTCAAGTATCTTTTCTATGTGCATGTTCTTATTGTTGTTCCTAAGCCTATTGGGAAAGAGTGCTACAGGTTTATGAACTTGTTCAGCAGCTATGTCCTCATCAGACATTTGCAGAGAAGATTGGGGGTAGCTGGCAGATGTGGGGGCAGGAATAGGATCAATGTGGGTAGGATTTTTCTGCGGGTAGACCTGGTTGTCCACCTTCTTTCCTGATCGAAGTGTATGAACAACATTGTGATTAGTCTCTAAAACTGCATATTTTATATCACATCTTCACATTTATTTAATATTAAATTCTGCTAATAATACTTCTCTTGCATGCTTCTAGGTCCATGGTGTGCAATGAAGAAGAAGACCCAAAATCACCATTTAATGGGTTATTAAAGGCCTATAATATAGCTATTGACCTTGGAGAGTTGTTTTGTCAAAACCAGGGGCTGAAAACTAGAAACCGCGCGCTGACACCGACAGGGGACAGACGGGACAGCGCGCGGCTCTAGAAGAGTTTTCGCGGCTTTTACCACGTTTCCGCAGCCGTACGGGCGCGGCCGCGCCCGTACTTTGGGCCAGGGTTTGCCTCCCTGGCCCCCTTTCCCCTGGTGCCTATATAAAACCCCCTGGTGTTCTGTGTTAGGAGATATGCAATGTTTTAGGGTAGTTTCTTCTCCTTGTTGTAGTTTAGGATAGTTTAGGTTAGTGTTCTTCTTCTTCCTCCTTTGTATTTTTCATTTCTTTTAGATCTTGTAATAGGAGAGAGATTGGTACATGGTGAGGAAGCAAGAGTGCTTGTAATAGAAGGTGATAATTTATGAAAGGTGCTTAACTTATCTTTGTTTTCTTCTCTCTAATCCCTTTTACATGTGTAGCGAATTTTTCTCTCATGGCAACTAACTAGTCTAATTTCTTATTTGATAATCCACATGAATCTAATAGCCTCTACTTGGCCTTGCTCTTGTAAGAGCTATTGATGGCTTATGATGATGGATCTAACACTCTAACTTCCTAACTCTCTAACAAGCTAACATTATTTTACTCCAAACTTACTTTTAGTTTTGATAGTTTAAGTGTAGTTTGCACTTGTTTTGTTGAGTTGGGATGTGATGAGCTACATATGGGTCATGTTTTGAAACGCTCTTGAACCAAGGACTAGTGATTGCTGATTGATGTTTTACCTGCACACAAGAATACAGAATTTCAGAACTAAGAATGAAAAGTGCAAGTTACTCAATTCTACCGCAATAGCAAGTGGCGAGGCGGGTCGTGATCCACAAGGAGGGACTAGCGATGGAAGCTTTTTAGTAAATTCTCTTTTAGGCTACAATTAATGGTTAAAGTTCTTCTTTAGTTTCTTAAAAGAAAAGAAAAATAACTTACAATGAAGTTAGGCAGAAAGTGAGAGATTAGGAAGATGGAGAAACCAGAATTGGATATGTACAAAGAAATGGAAAAGGAGTGATAAAGAAGTGGGTGTTGTGGTGTTCTAAACTAAATAATTAAAAGAAAAGAAACTAAAACTTACTTCTTTTGGATCAAAAGCTTACCTTGAATCTTTGGCGACGATGTTACCTTGAAGTGGAGGCAATCAGCGCATAGCCCATAAGAGTTGATTCTCGTCTCTTCCACATTACATCATCAAGACAAAACAAGCATGAAATGATATAGAGAGATTCAAATCCATCGTCATGAGCTATCGGTGGCACTCGCAAAGGCAAGGCTCTTTCGATGCTATAAGACTCACTTGGATAGCAATACAGGAAAGAGTGAAGTAGAAAAGAAGAAGAAGAAGAACACAAAAACAAAGTACATAAAAATACAACTATAGATTCGATTTCATAACAATAAGAGAAAAGAAGAACAACTTATACCGGTGTCACTCTCAGTACAAGCTTCATTCTCATTCTCCTATGAAAATCTGATCTCCTCTGAATTACATAAATGAAAACTGAAAATTACATAAAAAGAAAACTAAAAATCTACACTAAAAAGAATGAAAACTGGCCTAGAATCTATCTCTGCATCGTCGTTTCTTTTGCCTTTTAGATTGCAGGTATTTATAGAAGAAATGCAGAGATTTGAGGAGTATGAAGATAGGGAAAGCTAGCTATTTCTGAATTTGAATCCTCCCCTTATCTCCAAACTTGATTTGATGTGGATATTCAGTTCTGATCTGCAGTTTGTTGGCGTGTTAATTGTGGAATATCACTTATCAAATAACAGAATTAGAAATAGTGATCAACATAAGAGTTGTAACCCTGTAAGTCTTCTTTCTGGATCATCTTGAATCATCAGATTTGAGATTCGGTAACGAAAGTTATGATTCAAATACTGAAATGTATCCAGTCAGAATCTGAGTCAAACTTGTTTCATCTCATCCGTTGATCTTCTCTCTATCCATTTATCTCTCTGTATTTGATATTATTCTCGGTTAATCTTTAGCTAACCAAAATGGATTTATAGAAATCTAAATTTTACTGATTTCCATTTGGTGTTATCTTTCTGATTTGCTCTGATCTTCAGCTGAACATTTGCCCCAATCCTTGATTTTTCTAGCTAGATCTGGGATCATCCTCAGCTAACCAAATAGATCCAGTTAAATCTGATTTTAACTGGTATTTATTTGGTTTAATCCTCTTTCTCTTCATTATTATCTTCTACCAAATAGACATTTAAGACAAAGAAATTAGCAGATTTATTACACGATAAATGTAGGAGTGTAATGAAAAGAATGCAAAATATGTGTACGATCACACCCCCACACCTATCTTTTGCTCGTCCTCGAGCAAAACAACAAAACTAAACTAAAAATTATTAGACCACTTTCGCAGGTCACGCGATTGCACTGAGCATGTGCAACAAGCCATTAAACCTCTAGGTTTCCCCTAGAGGACGAGTTTTGTCTCGTGAGGGTTTTCAGTGGATTACACCCACAAAATCCATAAAGAAAAGAGAAACAAAGAGTTAGTATTTTCGAAAAGCATTTTGAAAGAGAAAAATATTTGAAATATAATTGTAAGATTTAAGTAATCTATAAGTTATAGGAAAACTGAATTTTCATTCCTAAACTTAGTCTCTATTCAAAATTTTGTTATCAATCAAAGTAAGGAGTCAAATTGTACTTCTCATTTAGTCTATTACTTTACCCTAAGTCATATGCACCTTGTGACCGTGAAAATTTTGACTAAGGGTTCATTAACTCTAACTCTTATGCCTTATTTATATATATATATATATATATTATATATATATATATATATATATATATATATATATATATATAATATATATATATATTGTGATATTATTCCTTAGTTCTATTAGGCTTTCTAATCTGCCTATGTAACGAGCCTTTAATCGATGACTCCCAAACCAAACGGTCTGAGGGCACCGGGTGAGAAAACACCCCAAGGACTTAAGGACTCGAGCAAATAAGGCCACAAAACTAAAGATTTTATTATATGAACCCCTTTTAGGCGTGAATACTTATGCTTTATTAGGCACAAATACCCAGCTTAATCAGAGGATTTATATATATTTTTTCTCAAACTTATCTAATCATCTTTCGCATAAATACTAAGGCTTGCTTAGACCAAAGTACCTAGCTAATCAATAATTAGATTTGTTCATCTTTCATAGATTTTTTTTTTTTTTATATATAAGACATAAGAATCTTTGTTTTTGAACCCTAAGTGTGTAAGTGTATGAAGTATGCATATTTCATTAAGGTAAAGATCAAGACAAAATTACTTTGACAAATTATCTTCCTAACCCTAAAAATCAAACAAATAATCTTATTTTGACCAAATTTAAGAAATCCTAATTTTGATTTTCCTATTCCTTAAATTGACTTAATTTCTTACAAAAAATATGTCAAAATATTGTTTCTATTTTTAAAAAGTTTTTTAAAAGTAAAGAAAAATGTTAAATTTTTTTTTTTAAAGTTATGTTAGAACCCTCCCCCACACCTATCTCATGCATTGTCCTCAATGTATGAATTAATGCATAGATGTATGAAAAAGACGAAAGGGAAGGAAAATGTTACCTTAAGGTGGTGGTTCCAGTGGTGGTCTGATTGGTCCACGAAATACGGCCCAATCGACTTTTCGTGGAGTTCGGAGGAACCCACCAGAAATCTCTCTAATATAACCCATTAAAATGATGTATCTATAAAGGATTTTTATCCCATCTAATTTCCAAATTCCATAATTAATTTTGGAGTCAAATTTGTCAACCGCCTTGTCCCAAAATGGAGTGTGAAAAGATAGAATGATTGACTTGGACTCAGGAAGTACTGGAACTAATACCGACTTAGGAAAGTGACTTAAGTCAAGTAAAGGTTCAGGAGTCGAGATTGGCTCAGAAAGTGGGTCCAAATCAAGAAGTTGAAACTCAAGTCCACATTCAGTTTCCAACAATGGAATGTGACTTAATATTAGTGATTAAAGTTCAAGAATGATAGGTGTGGGAATCAAAACTGACTCTAAAATATTACTCAAGTCGGGTAACAAAACAGGAGTCAATATTGATTCGGGAATTTGAACTGGATCACAGATTTGAGAATCTAGGTCACATTTCTCATTGAGTTCAATGTCATAAAAATAATAACTTGCCAATTTGTCAATAGGACTTTCAAAAGTATAAAATTGGTCAAGTTCAATATGATCATCAAAGATGGGTGATTCGATTTCATGATGAATTGGCACAGGATCCAATGTTGACTCGGGAAAAAGATTGAAATCAGGTGAAGACACCGGAGTCATTATTGAATCAGGAAGTAGAATTGAATCACTAAGTTGAGGTTCAGGATCATATTCATTCTCAAGTTCTATTTCAGAAAAGGAATAACTTACCAAACTGTCAATATCATTTTCAAAATTTGGAGTTTGGGTAAGTTCAAATGATTGTTCTGAAATGGAACCTTGATTTCCAAAACAACATGACTCTTCGGCTCTAACAGAATGGTTAGCGACATCAGAACTGGTCAAATGGTGAGAACGTAGAGATTGGACCATCATATCTATGTCATGATTACGAGCGTTTTGAGCCTGAGTCATGGCTTCAAGCATCTTTTCATAGTTGATTGGTTCATCGTTTTGTTGAAAAGATGAAGTGTTGTCTTGGAATTGATGGTGAAATTGTGAGTCCATCAGATTTTGTGATTTTTGTTTGGACTCACGCATACTCATTTTCAAAATTGATGGTTTTCTATTTTGGACTGGTGGAACTGAGTATGAATCTTGAAAATATTGTGGACTAGGGGAGTAAGGAGGACAAGTTGGTTGAAAATTGGACTCAGGGGAGGTGAATCCCCAATGACTCTGTGAAGAGTTGAAATTATTCTGGAAATTATGGTTATAAGATTGGGGACATGGGTAATATTGATTCGGATAAGACCAATCCGGCACACTAGGTTGGTTAAAGTTATGATATGCCGGGTTGGTAATATCCGAAAAAGAGGTTGGTGTGTAATATGGATTACCATTAAAATTGGAAAAATTATTGTTATAAGCCATATCACACAATAAAACACAAAAAAAAGAAAACAAATAAATAAGCAAACAAAAAAAAATTCTAACCTAAGTTAGGGCAGACCTATGACCTAGACGACTCCTAACTGGTTAGACTGTCCACGGGAGGTATAATGCAGACTTTGACCACAAGCTAATCAGTCAGGTCAGGGTAAGATTGGTGGGAGGTTATCCGTCAAAGACGTTCCTTAATTAAATAACCACCAATCTTCGGGCTTTCGGCCCTTAATCCCCTTCCTAGACACTGATTTGGCAGGAGTCAAATTCCAACACATTTCCCTCTTAGGAAAATCTCCTAATTGAGTCCGAGATGTCCCTAGGGCCAACGTCTACTCATTTTTAGTTAGGCTTTGGTTAGTGAGTGAGGAGATTGTTTGTGGGCTAAGGGAGGGTAATGACTTCTCCACCTTATCTTGTTTATAGGACAAGCCCTTAAATCAATTTAGTGCAGTGTACAAGTATATAGAAAAAAGTAACATTCAAGCAATCATACAAGAATGAAACTTATACTAAATGCTATGCACACATACCTTGGCTCCAGCACTCTTCAACAGTAAATAAAAAATGAAATGAAATAGACACGTGCCTAAATGCAAAGTCTAAATCATTTTAGCATTTACAATCATCATTTTACTGTTGAGGTTAGAAAGTAAATACAGTGAATCAAACAAGGAGATAAATGCTACAGAAATTCAGATTTTCAATTCAGCCAACCTGCAAAAAATACAGGTTAGTAGTTCACTCAGTTTGCCACAGGACTGTAGCAAATCTGAGGGCTTCTTGGCTCTGCTTTCTTGAGCAGAGTCCAAGGCCACTTATATGTCCACTGCAGCAAGAATTCCTTGTTGTTGAATCTGTACAAAAAAAACAAAGAAGAAAGTTAACCAAAAATGTAAACTTTTAAAGAGAGTAACTTACCGTCCCTCCCCGGCAACGACGCCAAAATTTGATTGATGTTTTACCTGCACACAAGAATACAGAATTTCAGAACTAAGAATGAAAAGTGCAAGTTACTCAATTCTACCGCAATAGCAAGTGGCTAGGCGGGTCGTGATCCACAAGGAGGGACTAACGATGGAAGCTTTTTAGTAAGTTCTCTTTTAGGCTACAATTAATGGTTAAAGTTCTTCTTTAGTTTCTTAAAAAGAAAAGAAAAATAACTTACAATGAAGTTAGGTAGAAAGTGAGAGAATGGGAAGATGAAGAAACCAGAATTGGATATGTACAAAGAAATGGAAAAGGAGTGATAAAGAAGTGGGTGTTGTGGTGTTCTAAACTAAATAATTAAAAGAAAAGAAACTAAAACTTACTTACTTCTTTTGGACCAAAAGCTTACCTTGAATCTTTGGCGACGATGTTACCTTGAAGTGGAGGCAATCAGCGCATAGCCCATAAGAGTTGATTCTCCTCTCTTCCACATTACATCATCAAGACAAAACAAGCATGAAATGATACAAAGAGACTCAAATCCATCGTCATGAGCTATCAGTGGCACTCGCAAAGGTAAGGCTCTTTCGATGCTATAAGACTCACTTGGATAGCAATACAGGAAAGAGTGAAGTAGAAAAGAAGAAGAAGAAGAACACAAAAACAAAGTACATAAAAATGCAACTATAGATTCGATTTCATAACAATAAGAGAAAAGAAGAACAACTTACACCGGCGTCACTCTCAGTACAAGCTTCATTCTCATTCTCCTATGAAAATCTGATCTCCTCTGAATTACATAAATGAAAACTGAAAATTACATAAAAAGAAAACTAAAAACCTACACTAAAAAGAATGAAAACTGGCCTAGAATCTATCTCTGCATCGTCGTTTCTTTTGCCTTTGAGGTTGTAGGTATTTATAGATGAAATGCAGAGGTCTGAGGAGTATGAAGATAGGGAAAGCTAGCTATTTCTGAATTTGAATCCTCCCCTTATCTCCAAACTTGATTTGATGTGGATATTCAGTTCTGATCTGCAGTTTGTTGGCGTGTTAATTGCTGAATATCACTTATCAAATAACAGAATTAGAAATAGTGATCAACATAAGAGTTGTAGCCCTATAAGTCTTCTTTCTGAATCATCTTGAATCATTAGATTTGAGATTCGGTAACGAAAGTTATGATTCAAATACTGAAATGTATCCAGTCAGAATCTGAGTCAAACTTGCTTCATCTCATCCGTTGATCTTCTCTCTATCCATTTATCTCGCTGTATTTGATATTATCCTTGGTTGATATTTAGCTAACCAAAATAGATTTATAGAAATCTAAATTTTACTGGTTTCCATTTGGTGTTATCTTTCTGATTTGCTCTGATCTTCAGCTGAACATTTGCCCCAATCCTTGATTTTTCTAGCTAGATCTGGGATCATCCTCAGCTAACCAAATAGATCCAGTTAAATCTGATTTTAACTGGTATTTATTTGGTTTAATCCTCTTTCTCTTCATTATTATCTTCTACAAAATAGACATTTAAGACAAAGAAATTAGCAGATTTATTACACGATAAATGTAGGAGTGTAATGAAAAAAATGCAAAATATGTTTACGATCAATTGCCAAGGATACATGTGAGGCAACTATCACTAAGAGGTTAGCATGTTAGTGGAGTCATTAGTAGTTAGTAGCCATGAGTTTTCTTTATTTTTTCACTTTGTTTTAGAAATATTATCAAAAACCATAACTATCTTATTTTCTATGTTTCCTACTTCTTTGTATTCCACCGTACTTCTCTTTTAATTCTTTGTTTTCTTTTCTTTTGATTCTTTCAAACATTAAAGAATTTTTAACACACACGTAAATCAACTGGTAAAGCTTCTATCGCCTCCCGTCCCTGTGGATTCGACTCGTTTTAGCCTCATGCTATAATGGAATTATCGAGGAAGTCAAAGCGCACACACTTTAAATTTTAATTTCAAAATATATACTTTTTGTGCGCGGTTTTCCCCCTATTATATTTTGGTCCCATTGCCGGGGATAAGAACGGTTTGATTTCACGTTTTTGTTAACTTTTCTTCTTTGTTTTTGGTATGCAGGTTAAATTTTTAGCGTTGCAGAAGTCTACACTTTCTCTTGTTTGGTTGGGTAAATTCTTATATATTCTTATACTCTACTGTTAATTTTTGTTTATATTACCTGTACACTGTAATTATTTTTAAGAACTAAAATACGAAAATTGGATGCTTTAAAATGGTTTAGACATTTGCTTCTAGGCACGTATCAATTTTTATTCCAATATACTGTATTTTGTTCTTGTATTGTTGTGATCTTGATCGAGGTGTACATATTGCATTGCATATAGTTAGGACAAACACTTCAGTGATTTACTCGCTTTTTTGTGTTCATTCTTATCTATATTGCACACTTGCATAAATTAAATTTAAGGGCAAAACCCAAGACAACATAAGGTGGGGAAGTCATTACTCTCCCTTAGCCCAAAAATCACCTCCCCACTCACACAACCCAAGCCTAATAAAAATTGCTAGACGTTGGTCCCTAGGGACACCTCGGACTCATTTAAGAGATTGACCTAAAGGAAAAGTTGTTAGAAGTTGATTCTTGTCAAATCAGTGTCAAAGGTTAGGGATTGAGAGGCCAAACCTCGAAGAACAATGGTTTGGCATAATTAGGCCCGTTGCTCCGGCACAGATACCTCCCACTGATCTTACCCCTACCTGACCGATTAACTCGTGGTCAGATTCTGACAACGTACTCCCATGGACAGTCTAACCAGTTAGGAGTCGTCTAGGTCTAAGTCAACCCTAGTATAGGCTTGTTTTCTTTTTTGTTTTGTTTGTTTGTTTGTTTGTTTGTTTGTTTGTTTGTTTGTTTTCTCTTTTGTAAATTGTGATATAGATTTCAACAACAATAATTTTTTCAATCCTAATATGAATCCATATTTCACCCCAACCTCATTTGACTCAGATAACTCCGACCCGGTTATGTACAACATGAACCAACCATATATACCGCGTTGGGATTATCGGACTCAATTTAACCCGTAACCCCAATCTTATGACCATAATTTTTAAAATAATTTCAACTCTTCACAGAGTCAATGGGGATTCACCTACCCCCAGTCCAATTTTCAACCATCTTATCCACAATTTCCATAATATTCACTCCCCGATCTTGATTCATATACTCCTTTTCCTGAACCACCAATTGAAGAAAAATCATCATTGGAAAGGAGTTTGGAAGAAGTGATAGAGGCCCAAAAACAATTTGAAAAAATGGTAGCCTCATCATGTCCATCAAATTTTCAAAATTCATGTAGTTCTTTTCCAGAACGACTCAAAGAAAAATCATTGTGGGAAAAAACTATAGAATTCATGCAAGAGACCGAGCACATAATATAAAATACGATTGACTTACCATGTCCACCAAATATTCATACAACTCACGAATCATGTTATTTTGGAAATCCAGCTTCAATTTCATCATACTAACCTGAACTTCACCAACATCAACCTCTTGATAGTTTGGCAAGTTATCCATTTCCTGAAATTGAACTTGAAGATGAATATGAAATTGAGCTTCAAATTAGCGATTCGAGTCCAATCCTTGAATCAATATCGACTCATGTAGTGTTACCTGAACTAAGTAACATTCTTGAGCCAGTTTTGATTCCCATAATTTCTGAACATGAATCAACCATTTCACCCATTCACATTTCTTCTGTGGACGAAAATCAAGATTCAATTTTCTTACATCCTTGTGAACTTGCCCAAAATTTTGAGAGCCACCTTGACATTTTAGCAAGTTATCCTATTCCCGAAATTGAACTTGAACCTGAATGTGATCCTGAACCTCATGTGAGTAATTTCATTTCACTTTTTGATTCAATAATGATCCCGGTATCTTTCCCAGATTTTTTCTCTATTCCAGAGTCAACATTGAATCTTGTACCAGTACACCGTGAAATTGAATCACCAATATCTTATGATCACACTTCATTGCTGGGAAAAGTGTCTGATAATCAATTCTTTAGTTTAGACCCCATTTTTGAACCAATTTCGACTTTCATTGTTGACTCTCGACTTAATCTGAGTCAAATTTCTGAGTCGGTGTCGATTTTTATTTCTGCTCCATTTGAGTCCAAATCCATCATCTCCCAAAATCACACTTCATTGTTGGACAAGGATGTTGAAGAAAATGACTCAGTAATTATTTTTGAAAATTGGACATTAGACGGGGATAATTTTTTTAATAAGACTATTCATTCAATCATTCTTTACGGGGTCATATTAGAAAGGTCACTGGTGGGTTTCTACAAGATTCACGATATTTTGATTGGTAGCAATGCGCCTAATCAGACCACCACCAGAACTACCACCATGAGGTAATTTTTTTTCCCTCTCTATTTGTTTCATGTATATACACATTCACGATGCATTGAGGATAATGCATGAGATATCTGTGGGGAAGGGTTTACTAACATAGTTAGTTTTACATTTTCTTTCTTTTACACTTCTTTTTAATTATAAAAAAAATTATCTTTTGTACAAAAACTCTTTTTTTTCTTTTTACAAAACTTTTTGAAACAAGATAAATAGTTTTGATTTATTTTTAAGAAAATTAAGATTATCTTAGGAATTAGGAAGACCTAAAATTATGAATTTTTAAACGAAATCAAAATATTAGATCTTGTTTAAATTTTAGGAAGAAAGTAAGATTGGAAAGATAATTTGATCTTGAATTTTTTGCCTTAGATTTATGCACTTCACACTTACATAATTTTTGGGACTGAAACAAAGACTGAAAATGCCATAAAATATATATATATATATATATATATATATATATATATATATATTAAAAAAAGTGATGATAATAAAAACCACTTATTGAAGTTTGGGTAATTATGCCTCAGGAAGCATGATTATTTACGCCTAAAATGGTAGATAAAAATAAAAATAATCTCTTTTAGTTTTGTGGCCTTATTTACTCGAGTCCTTAAGTCCGAGGGATGTTTTCTCATCTGGTGCCCTAAGATCATCTGGTTTGGGAGTCACCGGCTAAAGGCTCACTACCTGGATAAATAAGAAAGCTTAAGAAAACTAAGGGAAGAAAAAAGATATAAGAAATATATATATATTAAATAAATGGCATGAAAGTTTGAGTCGATATCTCAAAAATCTACACTGTTCACAAAGTGCATATTTTTCTAAGAGTTTTATGAAAGATCAAAGAATCAATTCAATTTTAAATTCTTACATTTAATTTAAAACAAGATTTTGCATTTCGACTTAGTTTAAGGAAGAATAATTTATAGTTAACCTATGACCTTGGATCACTTATATTTTCGCAAAAATACTTCAACACTTTTCTCTATTTCAAAATGTGTTTTCAAAATACTAACATTTGATTTCTTTCTTTATGGTTTTTGTGGGTGTAATCCGCTGAAACCCTCAGGAGACAAAACTCCTCCTCTAGGGGAAACCTAGAGGTTTAACGGCTTGTTGCACATGCTCAGTGCAATCGCGTCACCTGCGAAAGTGGTGTAATAATTCCTTTAGTTTTTGTTTTGCTCGGGACGAGCAAAAGATAAGTGTGTGGGTGTGATTAGTCTCTAAAACTGCATTTTTTATACCACATCTTCACATTTATTTAATATTAAATTCTGCTAATAATACCTCTCTTGCATGTTTCTAGGTCCATGGTGTGCAATAAAGAAGAAGACCCTAAATCACCATTTAATGGGTGATTAAAGGCCTATAATATAGCCATTGACCTTGGAGAAGTGTTTTGTCAAAACCAGGGGCTGAAACCCAGAAACCGGGCCCTGACACTGACAGAGGACAGACGGGACAGCGCGCGGCCCGAAGCGCTGCGCGCGTGACTCTAGAAGAGCCACGAAAATGCGGCTTTTGTCGCGTTCCGCGGCCGTACGGGCGCAGCCGCGCCCGTACTTTGGGCCAGGGTTTGCCCCCTGACCCCCTTTCCCCTGGTGCCTATATATACCCCCTGGGGTTCTGTATTGGGAGATATGCAATGTTTTAGGGTAGTTTCTTATCCTTGTTGTAGTTTAGGGTAGTTTAGGTTAGTGTTCTTCTTCTTCCTCCTTTGTATTTTCCATTTCTTTTAGATCTTGTAATAGGAGAGAGAGTGGTACATGGGAGGAAGCAAGAGTGCTTGTAATAGAAGGTGATAATTTATGAAAAGTGCTCTCTTAACTTATCTTTGTTTTCTTCTCTCTAATCCCTTTTACATGTGCAGCTAATTTTTCTCTCATGACAACTAACTACTAACCACTAACTAGTCTAATTTCTTATTTGATAATCTACATGAATCTAATAGCCTCTACTTGGCCTTGCTCTTGCAAGAGCCATTGATGGCTCATGATGATGGATCTAGCACTCTAACTTCATAACTCTCTAACAAGCTAACATTGCTTTACTCCATGCTTACTTTTAGTTTTGATGGTTTAAGTGTAGCTTGCACTTATTTTGTTGAGTTGGGATGTGATGAGTTACATATAGGTCATGCTTTGAAACGCTCTTGAACCAAGGACTAGTGATTGCCAAGGATACATTTGAGGCAACTATCACTAAGAGCTTAGTATGTTAGTGGAGTCATTAGTAGTTAGTAGCCATGTTTTTTCTTTATCTTTTCACTTTGTTTTAGAAATATTAACAAAAACCACAAATAACTTATCTTCTATGTTTCTCACTTCTTTGTCTTTCATCGTACTTCTCTTTTCATTCTTTATTTTCTTCTCTTTTAATTCTTTCAAACATTAAAGAACTTTTAACACACACGTGAATCAACCGGTAAAGCTTCTATCATCTCCCGTCCCTGTGGATTCGACTCGTTTTAGCCTCTATGCTATAAGGGAAGTATCGAGGAAGCCAAAGCACACACACTTTAAATCTTGATTTCAAAATATACACTTTTTGTGCGCGATTTTTGATTTGTCTCTAATTTTGCATAATTTTCATCACATTCTCATATTTATTTGATGTAAAATTCTGCTAATAAAGTTTTGCTTGCTTAATCCTAAGTCCATGGTGTGCAAATGAAGAAGAAGACCCTAAACCACCATTTAATGGGTGATTAAAGGGCTATCAAGTTGCCGTTGACTTTAGGGAGGCAATTTTGTCAGCCCAGGGCATCAAATCACGAGTCCAGGAGATCAAGTGGACAGAGACAGAAGGGACGGCACGCTGCCCAAACCCTGGCGCGTGCCGCCCTAACATGGCCGCGGAAACGCGGCCAGGGCCGCGTTCCGAGGCCATATCGGCGCGCGCACGCCCGGGCTTTGGGCCAAAGGTTGCCCCCTGGCCCCCTTTCCCCTGGTGCCTATAAATATCCCCCAGGGATCTTCAGTTGGGAGATATCCAGAGCTTTAGCAAGTTGTTGTAATCTTGTTTTTAGGATTGTAGTTGTTTTAGTTTTCTTCTTCTTCTAGTTTTAGTTTAGCCATTAGAGTGAAAGAGAGAGAGAGTGTGTGTAAGAATTGTATTTGAAGGTGACAAGCTAATACAAGTAACTGCTTCTCTTTCTTCTTTCCATTTACTTGTGTTTTCTATTTGCTTTTACTTCCTTATTGTAGTGTAACTCCCTTTCTCTTTACTCCTTTTCCTTTGTTGTTTTTTTTACTACCATGTCTAACTAACTCTTCCATTGCATGGCTAACTAACTACTAACCCACTAATATCTAACCACTTGATTGATAAACCCAAATGAGTCAATAGTATCAACTAAGCCTTGTGCAAACAAGAGCTATGATATCTTAAGACGAGGGTTCTAACTCTAACTTATATTCAAGTATTCACTTTCTTACATTTCATGCTTAACTGGTTTTTGATGATCTATGGATTGCATGCTTTACTTTGTTTTGGTAAGTTAGAGATTTTCCTTTTAACTTGCTGATACCATTAGTGCACTTATGTCTTCCCCTATTCTCGCCTTCAATTGGATCTTGATAAGGGAATGTCCAAGTTTTTGTCATGTTAAGCTAAGTTATAGGAAGAACTTTCACTCGATTTCCACATGAATAGTTCTTATGCATAAGGGGTATGCTTGCCTATGATCCATCATGAGGCTACATCTTCAAGAAGTTAGGGATTAGTGGGAGCACTTAGTAGAAAGTTAGCCATTCGTTTTTACCATTAAGAAAATTCAACTTTACAAACCACTAAATCATTCTCAAATAATTCTTGAAACCAACTTGTTTTCATTTTCAATTCTTTATTTGAACAAAGAACTTTCTCTTTTCTTGAGCAAAGAAGCCGCATCAAGCTTTCATCTCTCTCCTTGTGGATACGACTCGTATGGCCACTTCGCTACTGCGGAAGAATCGCAAAAGTAGTAAAATCAATCTATACTCTTTCTACTTATTCTTGTGCTTACTTTTTGCCGATCAAATTTTGGCGCCGTTGCCGGGGAGGGAACGACTTTATTGTTCAATACTAAAGATTTTTCTTTGTTCTTGTGTGTAGGAGAAGTACCAAGAATCTTACTATCACGGGAAGCGAAAGTGGTGGCCAACGACGTTTCACGAGGATTCATTTGCCCTCAGAAAATTCGTGTAAAAGCGAGTTTCTCCGATTGAAGTACTAACAAACTCGTTTGCAGGGTTACCGAAAGCCGCTAAAATTGCTTTCTAATTTTTTTTAGTTTCATTGAATGCTTCACCTTATACATGTGTAATAAACTCAACAGAAATTCACTTGTTGCTTAATTAAAATTTAGATTAGACTTTTGCATTTAGGGCACGTGTCTATTTAATTCATTTCAATTTCTGTTGAAGAGTGCTGGAGAAAAGGTACCTGTGCATTCATATAAAATAGGACCAACATTTTGGAGTGATTTTTCGCTTTGAGTGTTACCTTGTTGTGAATAAACTGTACACTTGCACAATTGACATTAAGGGCAAAATCTCAAATAAACAAGAGAAGGTGGGGATTTCATCACCCTTCCTTAGCCCAAAAATTATCTCCAAGTGCACTCACACTATCCCAAGCCTTAACTAAAAATTGATAGACGTTGCCCTAGGGACATCTCGGACTCACTAAGAGATTAGCTGAGGTTGAAAATTGCAAGAACTATACTCCTGTAAAATCGGTGTCTAAGGAAAGTGGATTGAGAGGCAAAGCCTCGAAAGCTCTGTGGTTTGGCGTAATTAAGGCCCGTGGCTCACGCTCGGATACCTCCCACCGAGTTTTGCCCTTTCCTTACCGATTAGCTTGTAGTCGAGTTCCTGCAACAACCTCCCTCGGAGAATCAACTAGTTAGGAGTCGTCTAGGTCCAGGTACCTTAGACTAAGGCTTTGTGGTTGTTTTTCTTTCTTTTGTTTGTTATTTTATTCTTTTCGATTGTTTGTTATTTTTACGTTGTTTGTGGTGTGCTGCATGCAAGAGTGGGTAAGAGATCCTGTATCTTCCAGATTAACCAGAAACACTTCTCTACCCTTACATCTAGAACTGGTGATGGCGTCACTTCAGAATAGGTTTTACCAAATCAGAACTTCATTACCTTCTTGTATAAAACTGCCTGAGGCAAATGGAAATAATTTTGAATTAAAGCCTCAATTCATCAACACTCTCCCAAAGTTTCATGGTTTAGAATCAGAGGACGCATACTTCTTTGTTAGGAAGTTTGAAGAAGTGTGCCTCATGATGCGTATACCCCAGCTAGGAGACGATGTCGTTAGGTTACGTTTCATTCCCTTTTCCCTAAAGGACCTAGCGAAGAAATGGTTGTATAGTTTGGCAGTAGAGTCAGTCACGACGTGGGATGATTTCGTCAAGGCCTTCTTGAATAAATTCTACCCAATCCACAAAACTGCCCTCATTAGAAAGAATATCATGCAGTTCAGATAAGAACGAGCGAACTATTTTGGAGATACTTTGAGCGATTCAAAGACGTCCTAGCTCAATGCCCTCATCATGGTGTGGAGAAATGGTGTCAGTGCCAGATTCTCCACGATGGTCTAGACTATCAGACAAAAACCCTGTTAGAAACCATGTGTCAGGGAGGGTTCTTGGAAAAGGATGAGAACCAGGGTTGGGACTTATTTGAGGATTTAGCTGAGAATGATTGAGGTAAAACTTGCACATAAAATACCGAATTTCAGAACTAAGAATGAAAAGTGCAAGTTACTCAATTCTACCGCGATAGCAAGTGACTATGCGGGTCGTGATCCACAAGGAGGGACTAGCGATGGAAGCTTTTTAGTAAGTTCTCTTTTAGGCTACAAAGTATGGTTAAAGTTCTTCTTTTAGTTCTTAAAAAGAAAAGAGAAAAATTAGATTAAAGTGAGTTAGGAAGAAAGTGGTAGATTGAGAAGGTGGGAAAATGAAAAATGGATTATATACAAAGAAATTGAAAAGGGTGATAAAAATGGTTGGAGATTGTGATATTGAAACTAAAGAATAAAGAAAAGAAAGACAACCTAAAAATTACTTACCTCTTCAGTGCTCATATACCTTGGATCCGTTGCGACGACTTACCTTGTCTTTGAAGGCAATCAAGCATGGCGTATAGGATCTTCCCCATTCTCGATCTACACTACGAATAAAAAGGCAAACTATACTAGCAAGAGAAGGGTTGTTCATCACCATAGGCCATCAAGGGCACTTGCAACGGCTAAGCAGTCTCGAGGCTATCGGATTCTCTTGGATTGCAGCACATCAGAGGAGAGTAAAGAAAACAAGAGTAAAGAAAGAAAAAGAAACTTTGATTCGATTCAAATAACAATGAAAGAAGAGATCACTTACACTGGTGTCACCTGCAGTACAAGCTTGCTCTCATTCCTCCATGAAAGTTGTCTCTCCTCTCAGTTACATAAAGAAAAGTAAAAATTACATAAAAAGAAAACTAAAAACCTAAGTTACAAATTACAAATTATCCTAAGTTCTATTCTCTGCTTGGTCATCCCTTTTGCCTTTGAGTGCAGGTATTTATAGGAGAAATGCAGAGGGTAGAGGAGTATGAAGATAAGTAAAGCTGGCAATTTCTGAACTCCCCTTATCTCCAAACTTGATTTGATGTGGATATTCAGTTCTGATCTGCAGTTTAGTGGCGTATTGATTGCTAAATATCACTTATCAAATGACAGAATTAGAAATAATGATCAACTTAAGAGTTGTAGCCCTTTAAGTCCTTTTTCTGG
The DNA here is from genome assembly GCA_038442645.1 of Agave tequilana. Taxonomy (NCBI): domain Eukaryota; kingdom Viridiplantae; phylum Streptophyta; class Magnoliopsida; order Asparagales; family Asparagaceae; genus Agave; species Agave tequilana. The sequence goes on from JAVJIF010004439.1 coordinate 181,690, forward strand.
ATCATCTTGAATCATCAGATTTGAATTCTGGTAACAAATGTTATGATTCAAATACTAAAATGTATCCAGCCAGAATCTGAGTCTGAATTGCTTCATCTCATCCATTGTTCTTCTCTCATCTATTTATCCCTTTGGATTTGGACTCTGTATTTGACGTTATCCTCGGTTGATCTTTAGCTTTAACCACCTAATTCACCAAAAGCTGAATTTAACCAACTGGATTTGGGATCATCCTCCTCTAACCAAATAAATCTAGTTAAATCTGAGTTTAACTGATATTTATTTGATTTTATCCTCTTTCTCCCCATGATTATCCTCTGCAAAATAGACATTTAAGACAAGGAATTTAGCAGATTTATTATATGATAAATGTGGAATGTAATAAAGAATAATGCAATTAATGTGTGCAATCACACACCGACACCTATCTTTTGCTCGTCCTCGAGCAAAGCAACAAAACTAAAGCAAAGATTATTATACCACTTTCGCAGGTCAAGCGATTGCACTGAGCTTGTGCAACAAGCCATTAAATCTCTAGGTTACCCCTAGAGGACGAGTTTTGTCTCGTGAGGATTTTCAGTGGATTACACCCACAAAATCCATAAAGAAAGAGAAAAATGTTAGTATTTTAAAAACACATTTTGAAAGAAAAATATTTGAAATATTATTTTAAGTTTTAAGTAATCTATAAGTTATAGGAAAACCGAATTTTTCATTCCTAAACTTAGTCTCTATTTAAAAATTTGTTATCAATCAAAGTAAGGAGTCAAATTGTACTTCTCATCTAGTCTATTACTTTACCCTAAATCATATGCACCTTATGACCGTGAAAACTTTGACTAAGGGTTCTTTGACTCTAACTCTTATGCCTTATTTATATATATATATATATTTTGGTGGTATTATTCCTTAGTTCTATTAGGCTTTCTAATCTGCCCATGTAACGAGCCTTTAATCGATGACTCCCAAACCAAACGGTCTTAGGGCACCGGGTAAGGAAACACCCCAAGGACTTAAGGACTCGAGCAAACAAGGCCACAAAACTAAGGATTTATTATATGAATAACTTTTAGGCGTGAATACTTATGCTTTATTAGGCACAAATACCCAGCTTAATCAGAAGATTGTTATATATTTTTTCTCAAACTTATCTAATCATCTTTCGCATAAATACTAAGGCTTGCTTAGGCCAAAGCACCTAGCTAATCAATAATTAGATTTGTTTATCTTTTAAAAAAATTTTAAGGCATAAGAATCTTTGTTTTAGAACCCTAAGTGTGTAAGTATATAAGTGTGCATATTACATCAAGGTAAAGATTAAGACTAAATTACTTTGACAAATTATCTTCCTAACCCTAAAAATCAAACAAATAATCTTATTTTGACAAAGTATAAGAAATCCTAATTTGGATTTTCCTATTCCTTAAAATTGACTTAATTTCTTACAAAAAATATGTCAAAATATTGTTTCTATTTTCAAAAAGTTTTTAAAAGTAAAGAAAATGTTAATTTTTATTTTCTTTTTAAATAAAAAGAAAAAACCTAAGTTATGTTAGACCCTCCCCCACACCTATCTCATGCATTGTCCTCAATGTATGAATTAATGCATAGATGCATGAAAAAGAAGAAAGGGAAGGAAAATATTACCTTAAGGTGGTGGTTCCGGTGGTGGTCTGATTGGGTCAAGCGTTGCTACCCAATCAAGATAATGTGGTAGTTCACAGAACCTACCTTTATTAACCTCTTTTCTATTTACATATTTACAGTCCCCAGTATGAATAGGATCATGAAAGATCCTATCGTGAAACTTCCTTCCTTTACATGACCTGTCCTGGAAAATCATCACAGAGCCATCATGGTCTATACCTATGTCCAACAAAAGAATGTGACTCGGTGGAATGGTTGACTTGGACTCAAGAATGATAGGTTCAGGAACCAATACAAACTTGGAAAAATCGACTTGGGGTTCCAGAGTTAGTTTTGGTTCAAGCGTTGAGTCCAAGTCCAAGAATTGATATTCACATTCTTTTCCCATTAATGGAATGTGACTATCCAAAATTGGTAATTCAATTTCAAAATCTATGAGTACGGGAATAAATGTTGGCTCAGAAAATTGGTCCAAATTGGGTAAGAATACCGGAGTCAACATAGATTCGAAGATGGAAACTGAATCACAAAGTTGGGGATCGGGTTCACATTCATGATCAAGTTCAATCTCATTAAAATAAAAACTTGCCAATTCGTTAATGGGTGATATTGGTCAAGTTCAAGGCTTTGTGGTGAAACTGAATCTTGGTCAAAGTCTTCAAGATACCATGATTCTTGGTTTTCATCAATATGGCTAGAAGTGTTAGGAATAGTCAAAGATTGAATAGGGAGAGTTTCCTTATTCCTACGCATGTTCTCCAATCTACTAATTCTTACTTCTATCATATCGAGTGGATCATTTTGACATTGAATCATGGTTTCCATACTCTTTTCTAAGTTGGCATGTTCTCCTTGAAAAATAGAGTAAGGATCTGTGACTTGAAAATTTTTACGGGATTTTGAGTCTTCTAAAATTTGAATTCGTCGCTCAAGCTCATCTAAGGCTTCCATCCTCTTTCCCAGGCAATTGATTCTTCTAATGGTTGTTCGGGAGAAGGAGTATATGAAGCTGGATGCTGGTAGGGTAGTTGACAATATGACTCGGCGGAGTTGTATCCCCATTGACTCTATGAAGAGTAGTGATGATTATTCCAGTCTTGTTCATAGTATTGGGACTGGGACATGTAATGATTTGGATAAGACCAATCTGGCACACTAGGTTGGTTAAAGTTATGATATGCCTGGTTGGTAATATCCGAAAAAGAGGTTGGTGTGTAATATGGATTACCATTAAAATTGGAAAAATTATTATTATAAGCCATATCACACAATAAAACACAAACAAAGAAAAAACAAACAAATAAGCAAACAAAAAAGAAAAAAAATTCTAACCTAAGTTAGGGTAGACCTTTGACCTAGACGACTCCTAACTGGTTAGACTGTCCATAGGAGGTATAATGCAGACTTTGACCACAAGCTAATCAGCCAGGTCAGGGCAAGATTGGTGGGAGGTTATCTGTCAAAGACGTTCCTTAATTAAGTAACCACCAACCTGTTGGCCCAAAGGCCTATCACCCTAGTTTTGATGATGATCAACTCATGTAGTTATGTTTACTAATGATCTCGTGTTTAATTAGTGACAGATTCATTATCAAGATCTTAGTAGGTGCATAGCTCAACAAAGGATAAAATGTCAAGATTTGGAGCTAGCACGGTGTGATCCAAGGAGCTTTTGGATCAAGCTTGGACCAAGTCAAGAAGATGAGAAGCCTTCAAGTGAAGACTTCAAGAAGATGAAGACTTGTGTCTAGGTATAAGATTTTGTTTTTGTTTTAGAGTAAAATGTAAAGGATAGATAGTTGGTGGATTGCTCAAGTACTTATACACACACACTCTTGATAGAATTGTTTTCATAAAAGATTTTTTAGTTTAGAAAAGATTTTTCATTTTGGAAAAATACAAGTTTGGTTTTTGGAAATTCTTATATGCATATCTTTTATCCAAAACCATATTTAGAGCTTAATGCCAAAAACATAGATATTTCATCTTAATTGTGTTGTGGATCATATCCATACACACTATGCTTTAATGAATTCATAATATCTTGTTTTTGTATCATGAAGAAGTTTGGAAAACAAGTTTTAGAAAAATACAGTTTTCATTTGAACTAATATTTTCAAGTTACAAAAATAGTCCAATCTTTTATAACATGCCTTGATTTTGTGCAAGCATGTTTGTATATCAAAGTATATTGGTAAAACTATTTTTGTAAATTTTTAAGTATTTATGGGATTTTATTTAAGCCAAAAAGACAAACTTTTTAATCCCAGAAAATTGTTTCAGGCTTCGTATAAGTCGACTTACTACCTTTATAGTCGACTAATACTGAAGTTGGCCGACCGGACCGGTCGACCGACGTGTACAAACGTGCACGCCTTTGTGCACTGGAGGACAGCCGACCGTACGGGTCGACCGCTCCAGAGAGCTCTGCTCTCTGAAAATCTCGGCCGACCGTACGGGTCGACCGACAGAGAGTTTGACTCTCTGCTCCAGTGGCTCGGTCGACCGAGCGGTCGACCGTGGCTCCAACGGTCGGATTTCTGACCGTTGGCGGTCGACCGCTCGGGTCGACCGGCAGGCCTGACAGACCCCAACGGCTATATTTTTCTGGCCTATAAATTTGGGGGTTTGGTCATTGTTTTGAGCCAAGATTTGGAGACTCTTAGAGCCAGTTTTCCCATTCATTCCAGAGGTTTTTCTCCACAAAATTAGAGCCAATACTTCCAATTAAAAGGAAAGTTTTAACAAGAGTGTAAAAGTGATTTCTTGAGTTTTTCACCATAGATTCAATCCTTGCTTTCTCACAATCACTTGAGCTATCCATTGCCTTATCTATCCATAGGATTGTGTTGTGAGAGTTTGTAATTGGTGATCAAAGTGTTTTAGATCACCAAGAGATTTCTTCTTTGTTCCTTGAGGAGGCGGGCAAGTGTGCTCGCGGTGGTTTAGAGTTCGGTTGTGAACTCGTGGTTTGAGGTGCGGCTTCGGCAAGCTAGTGGGCTTGCGTGTGTACGGGACTAGGGAGTCCGAGGGCTTGTAGGTGTTGCGGCACCGAGGAGAGATCCATTGGGATCTTGCATAGTGGAAATCCTTCGTGTGTCGAAGGCGGGGATGTAGAGCAAGTGTGCTCGAACCTCGAAACAATCCCTTGTGTTTGCGATTGCCTTTTCTCTCTCTCTCTCTCCCTTACTTGTTTATATCTTGCATTCTATTAATGTCTTTACATTTACATGCTTGATATATTGTGCTTAAATTGATCTACTTGCTTGGGATTGTTTGCTAACACTTGTATTCAACCAAGAGAGCCAACGCAGCACCTCAACCCATTCAAGGGGAATCTAGAGGAGTTTGTCCAGAGCCCTTCACGGGGAATTCGGCAACACTCTTGGTTATACGTGGTGTTTAGTGTAAAAGTTTTTAATTAGGTCATAATTGTTTTAGCTTCCGCATTATTAGGCATTAAGTGACCATTAGATTAGCCATCACCTATTCACCCCCCCTCTAGGTGAACTTACACAACCTTCGGGCTTTCGGCCCTTAATCCTCTTCCTAGACACTGATTTGGCAGGAGTTAAATTCAACACCTTTCCCCCTTAGGATAATCTCCTAATTGAGTCCGAGATGTCCCTAGGGCCAACGTTTACTCATTTTTAGTTAGGCTTGGGTTAATGAGTGAGGAGATTGTTTGTGGGCTAAGGGAGGGTAATGACTTCCCCACCTTATCTTGTTCATAGGACAAGCCCTTAAGATTGATTTAGTGCAGTGTACAATAAAAGCAACACTTAAGCAATGTAAACAATCCAAAAGTGTTCTTATACTAGATGCTATGCACACGTACCTTTGCTCCAGCACTCTTCAACAGTAATGAAAAATGTAAACGAATTAGACACGTGCCTAAATGCAAGTCTAAACCGTTTTTAGCATTTAACAAACATCATTTTACTGTTGAGGTTAGAAAAGAAGTACAGTGAGACAAACAATTAAATAGATAGCTACAGATATTAAACTTTGCACTACAACCAACCTGCAAAAAATACAGGTTAGTAGTTCACTCAGATTGCCACATGAATGTAGCAAATCTGAGGGCTTCTTGGCTCTGCTTTCTTGAGCAAAGTCCAAGGCCACTTATATGTCCAATGCAGCAAAGATTCCTTGTTGTCAAGCCTGTACACCAAAAACAAAAAAGAAAGTTAACCAAAAATATAAATCTAAAAAGAGAATAACTTACCGTCCCTCCCCAGCAACGGCGCCAAAATTTGATTGAGGTAAAACCTGCACACAAAATACCGAATTTCAGAACTAAGAATGAAAAGTGCAAGTTACTCAATTCTACCGCGATAGCAAGTAGCTATGCGGGTCGTGATCCACAAGGAGGGACTAGCGATGGAAGCTTTTTAGTAAGTTCTCTTTTAGGCTACAAAGTATGGTTAAAGTTCTTCTTTTAGTTCTTAAAAAGAAAAGTGAAAAATTAGATTAAAGTGAGTTAGGGAGAAAGTGGTAGATTGAGAAGGTGGGAAAATGAAAAATGGATTATATACAAAGAAATTGAAAAGGGTGATAAAAATGGTTGGAGATTGTGATATTGAAACTAAAGAATAAAAGAAAAGAAAGACAACCTAAAAATTACTTACCTCTTCAGTGCTCATATACCTTGGATCCGTTGCGACAACTTACCTTGTCTTTGAAGGCAATCAAGCATGGCGTATAGGATTTCCCCATTCTCGATCTACACTACGAATAAAAGGGCAAACTATACTAGCAAGAGAAGGGTTGTTCATCACCAAAGGCTATCAAGGGCACTTGCAACGGCTAAGTAGTCTCGAGCCTATCGGATTCTCTTGGATTGCAGCACATCAGAGGAGAGTAAAAGAAAACAAGAGTAAAGAAAGAAAAGAAACTTTGATTCGATTCAAATAACAATGAAAGAAGAGATCACTTACACTGGTGTCACCTGCAGTACAAGCTTGCTCTCATTCCTCCATGAAAGTCGTCTCTCCTCTCAATTACATAAAGAAAAGTAAAAATTATATAAAAAGAAAACTAAAAACCTAAGTTACAAACTATAAATTATCCTAAGTTCTATTCTCTTCTTGGTCGTCCCTTTTGCCTTTGAGTGCAGGTATTTATAGGAGAAATGCAGAGGGTAGAGGAGTATGAAGATAAGTAAAGCTGGCAATTTCTGAACTCCCCTTATCTCCAAACTTGATTTGATATGGATATTCAGTTCTGATCTGCAGTTTAGTGGCATATTGATTGCTAAATATTACTTATCAATGACAGAATTAGAAATAATGATCAAATTAAGAGTTGTAGCCCTTTAAGTCCTCTTTCTGGATCATCTTGAATTATCAGATTTGATTTCTGGTAGCAAAGGTTATGATTCAAATACTAAAATGTATCCGGCCAGAATCTGAGTCTGAATTGCTTCATCTCATCCATGATCTTCTCTCATCCATTTGTCCCTTTGGATTTGGACTCTGTATTTGACGTTATCCTCGGTTGATCTTTAGCTGTAACCACCTAATTCACCAAAAACTGAATTTACACAACTGGATTTGGGATCATCCTCCTCTAACCAAATAAATCTAGTTAAATCTGAATTTAACTGATATTTATTTGATTTTATCCTCTTTCTCCCCATGATTATCTTCTGCAAAATAGACATTTAAGACAAGAAATTTAGCAGATTTATTATATGATAAATCTGTAATGTATTAAAGAATAATGCAATAAATGTGTGCAATCAGAAACCCTGCAATAGGAGCCAGCCTCAGAAAAATCAAGAAATTCACAATCTATAACTTCAAGAGGAGGGCTCCTATCTCTAGAATCATCTATAGCTAAAGAAACTAAGACTGTAACCCTAATGAGGAGAATAGAGGCTCTAGAAACAAAAGAGCCAGCCAATGTCAACCAAATCAACCCACCATCAATTCACAATCCGGGTTATTCATACTGTCAGGCGTCAAACCATGTCTTTGAAGAGTGCCCCGTTTTTCATACCCAGCACGTGCCACCGGAACACCTTAACGCGGCCTACTCACGGCCGCCGCATAATCCCCTCTCACAAACATACAATCCAGGTTGGAGGAATCACCCAAATTTCTCATGGGCCCAGAACAATCCTCCTAAGCCTAATTTCTCCAACAATTTTCACCATCCCAGTCATCCACCAAATTTCCCCAGTCAAGCTCCATCTTCCTCCTCTCAAAGTTCACCAAAAGAAAAGAAATTCAGTAAGTTGGAGGAGAGCATGGAAGCTTTTATGAAGTCCCAAACCGCTTTTATGCAAAATCAGGGACAAACGCTGAACAACTATTCACAGGCTATATCGAGATTAGAAATTCAGATGAGCCAATTAGTTAGCTCCCTAAGTGAAAGATCAAAGGGTACTTTACCTAGTCAGCCGCTAGTTAACCCAAAAAACTCCAATCAGGCATATGAAATTCAGGATCCGTCGATCAACCAGTGCAATGTTGTTCACACATTTCGATCTGGAAAGAAGGTAGAGAACCAGGTCTACCAACAGAAAGATCCAGTCCATACTGATCCTACTCCAGCCTCCACCTCTGCTAGTTCCTCCCAATCTGCTCCTCAAACATCTGACGAGGACAAAACTGCTGAACAAGTTCATAAGCCTGTAGCACCCTTTCCCAATAGGCTTAGGAACAACAATAAGAATATGTACATGAAAAAGATGCTTGAGATGTTTAACCAGGTCAAACTGAATGTGCCTCTTCTTGACACTATCCAAAAAGTCCCAGCTTATGCCAAATTTCTTAAGGATATGTGTACGAAGAAGAGAAAGACAAATGTGCCAAAGAAAGTGTTCTTGGCAACCAATATAAGCGAAATTCTGTCTGGTCACATTCCGGTGAAATAAAAGGATCCCGGATGTCCCACAATTTCCTGCACCATAGGACAAATAGAAATTATCCGAGCACTCCTTGATCTGGAAGCAAGTATCAACTTGCTACCTCTCTCAGTATACCAGTAACTTAGGTTGGGCGAGCTAAGTCCAACTCGAGTCACCATTCAGCTAGCTGACCGATCTGTGAAATCTCGAAGGGGAAATCACAGATGTCCTTATCCGGGTCGGGGATTTCATCTACCCTGTTGACTTCATTGTGCTTGAGACCCAACCTATGTCCAATCTGAGGTCTCAAACTCCAGTCATCTTAGGGCGCCCATTCCTTACTACAGCTAATGCCATAATCAACTGTAAGAACGGGTCCATGCGATTGACCTTTGGAGACATGATGAAGGAAGTCAATGCTTCAATCTTGGAAGACAACCCAGGGATGTCAATGATCAGATGTTTGAGGTTAATTCCATTGAAAATCTGACCAGTGAGCATGAGGAAAGCATGGAGATGGACACAGAGGCAGAGTTTGATCTAGAATCTGAGGATTTTAATCTTGACCAGATCGTGGATTCGGTAGTGGACTGGGCGTCAAGTCCGCGTGTACCTCATAGGATTGAAAGTCCGGAGATTACCCCCAATGAAGCAACACCTTCCCTAGAGCTAAAAGCCTTACCTGCACACCTCAAGTACACCTACCTGGGCGGAAGAGAAACCCTGCAAGTCATCATAGCATCCCACCTAACTGAGCAACAAGAGGACGACTTAATGTCTATTCTGAAGAGACATAGGGAAGCCATTGGATGGACGATGAAGGATATCAAAGGGATAAGTCCAGCCATAGTGCAACATAGAATCCATTTAACCGATGAAGCAACCCCAAGAGGGACCCACAATGTAGGCTTAACCCACTCATGCAAGAGGCAGTTAAAGCGGAAATTTTAAAACTACTAGACAATGGGATCATTTATCCCATTTTTGATAGCCAATGGGTTGGCCCTGTTCATGCGGTCCGAAGAAAGCTGGCTTTATGGTGCTTGAAAATGAGCACAAAGAGTTGGTACAAACAAGACTGCCTACCAAGGTTCGTGTTTGTATCGACTATAGAAAGTTGAATGCAGCCACCCGTAAAGATAACTTCCCGCTACCCTTCATTGACCAAATGCTTGAACGCTTGGCTGGCCATGAGTACTATTGCTTCATAGATGGGTACTCGGGATACAATCAAATCCCCATTGCTGTAGAAGACCAGGAAAAGACCACGTTCACCTACCCGTTCGGAACCTTCGCTTACCGACGCATGCCCTTGGATTGTGCAATGCTCCCGCAACATTCCAACGATGCATACTTAGTCTTTTCTCTGACATGGTCGAACGTTTCCTTAAGATTTTTATGGATGACTTCTCCATCTACGGAGATTCATTTGATCAGTGCCTTCATCACCTAGAGTTAGTTCTATAAAGATGCAAGGAGAAAAATCTAACTCTAAACTGGGAGAAATGTCACTTCATGGTGAGACAGGGGATTGTCTTAGGCCATGAGATTTCTAGGAGAGGCATTGAGTGGACAAGGCTAAAGTAGAAGTGATTGCTAAGCTTCCTCCACCCAAAAGCATCAAGGATATTAGATCCTTTCTAGGGCATGCTGGGTTCTACCGACGGTTCATTAAGGATTTTAGCAAAATCGCTAGGCCCTTAACCAACTTGCTCGCTAAGGACATTCCCTTTGATTTTAACGATGAATGTTTCAAGTCATGGGGGAAGCTTAAGCAAAACTTATTTCTGCGCCTATTATTTCTGCTCCTAATTGGGCCCAACAATTTGAAATCATGTGTGATGCCTCTGATTTTACTATTGGCACTGTTGTAGGACAGCACATCAACAATAGGCAGCACGTGATTTACTACTCGAGTAGGACCTTGAATAACGTCCAACAGAATTATACAACGACTGAGAAGAAATTCTTGGCCGTTGTCTTTGCGTTAGAGAAATTCAGGCCTTACTTGTTAGGTTCGAAGACGGTGATTTTTTACGGATCACTCAACACTGAATACCTCATGACCAAGAAGGAAGCAAAAGCCCAATTAATTCGGTGGATCCTTTTGCTTCAAGAATTTGACTTGAAAATTTGGGATAAACGAGGTATAGAAAATATGGTTGCAGATCATTTGTCACGAATTCCGAACACACCGATCATACAAGCTCCGATCAACGAGGATTTACCAGACGAGCACATCCTGGCCATTCTTAAGGAACCCTGGTATGCGGACATTGTTAATTACTTGGCCACTGGACAATTACCCGCTAACTGGACAAAGCAAGACCAGTGTCGTTTCTTTGCCTAAGTATGGTACTTCTTCTGGGAGAGCCGTATCTTTTTAAGTATTGTCCTCACCAAATTATTCGACAATGCATACCAGAGGAAGAACAGAGGAGTGTGCTAAGCTTTTGCTATGAACTTGCATGCGGAGGACACTTCGGTCCCGCAAGACTGTAGAGAAGGTTCTACAAAGTGGGTTTTACTAGCCCACTTTGTTCAAAGACTCATACCATTTTTGCAAGTCATGCGCAATTGTCAGAAGATTGGGAAAATTTCAAGAAGAGACATGATGCCCCTGGACCCGATCCTAGAAGTTGAAATTTTTGATGTTTGGGGTATCGACTTCATGGGACCATTCCTAATTCCTTCGGCAGCCAGTTCATTTTGGTTGCTGTCGATTACGTCTCTAAATGGATAGAAGCTGTGCCAACAAAGAACAATGACAACAAAGTGGTTGTCATATTTCTCAAAGAGAACATCTTCTCCCGATTTAGCACCCCTAGAGCGATAATTAGTGATAATGGATCGCATTTCTGCAATAGAGTTTTTGAAGCTCTGATGCGAAAATATTCCATCAATCACAAGTTATCCACTCTGTATCATCCCCAGACAAATGGGCAAGTAAAAGTCACCAATCGACAACTCAAGCTCATTCTAGGAAAGACTGTCGGACAGAACCGAAATGATTGGTCGGTCAAACTCAACAATACATTGTGGGCTTACCGCACTGCTTTTAAGACAGTTCTGGGGATGTCTCCTTACAGAATCATACTCAAAAAAACCTGTCATCTGCCAGTCGAGTTAGAACACCTGCCCTTTGGGCCATTAAGCAGCTCAGTTTTGATCTGAGTAAGGCCGGTGAGCTAAGGAAACTGCAGATCTCAGAATTAGAAGAGATATGGAATGAAGCATATGAGATGCTCGGATTACCAAAAGCAGGACTAAACTTTTTCATGATCAGATCATAAACTGGAAAACCTTTGCCCGGGAGACAAGGTTCTGCTGTATAACTCTAGGCTTCATATTTTTACGGGGAAACTGAAGACTCGTTGGTCTGGACCGTTCATTGTGCGCACCATTTTCCCACAGGTCCTGTGATTATTATAGACCCTAAGAACAACACGGAATTCAAAGTGAACGGGTAAAGACTGAAACCCTTTTGACCACTAAGCCAATGACTCCGGATGATAATGTGCTGACTCTTTTTGCCCCGTCATACACCTAACCACAACAACTAAAAAATAAATAAATAAATAAAAATAAAATTTGCTTATATGCTTACCCTTTTACATTTTTTCTGACATTTCTTTTGCCTATTCGTACTTGGCCGGCCCAAATCAATGATAACGGTGACATCATTTCTTCACCCTATTTATTGCATTCGCATTTACATAAACATTCATTGAGACAATGCATTAGATAAGTGTGGGGGGGTGCTAACACTTTTTCTTTTTTCCTTTTATTCTGTTTCTTTTTACAAAAAAAACTCTCCAGATTGAAAAGAAATTTCATACTCTTTATATAAATACCAAAAGGTTGTAGGAATTAAGGGAACCTTATTAATGAATCTTTATTTTTGCCTAAATAAGAAAGATTGTTTTGACTAAGAGTTAAGAGGGATAAGGAAAATAACTCATACCTTTTATTTAGCCTTAGTAGAATATGCATAAACCACACACATATGCTTGAAATTTAGAGACACAACTCTGAAAAAAAAAAAGATTGAAAAAAAAACGCTGGATAATTGTGCCTCAAGAAGCATGATTACTCAAGCCAAAAAAATAATAATCAATATATAATAGTAAATCTTAATTTGTGGCCTACTCTACTTGCATATTTGACCTGAGGGGGTGTTTTTCCACCTGGTGCCGTAAAAACCATCTGGTTTGGGAGTCATCGGTTTGATATGTGTTACATGAGTAAAGTAGAAAGCCTAATGAAACAAGAATAATAGATAAATATGAATAAAAATTAAATGATATTCAAAGTTGAGTTGTGATTAGTCTCTAATTTTGCATAATTTTCATCACATTCTCACATTTATTTGATAATAAATTCTGCTAATAATACCTTGCTTCCTTGATTCTAGGTCCATGGTGTTCAAATGAAGAAGAAGACCTAAATCACCATTTAATTGGTGATTAAGATCCTACCAAGTAGCCATTGACCTTAGAGTGAAGATTTTGTCAGCCCAGGGAGTCAAATCGCAAATCCAGAAGTCCAGGTGGTCAGAAGACAGTCTGGGCGCGCGCTACCCAAAACTGGCGCGCGCCGCCCTGGCTTGGCCGCGAAAACGCGGCCAAAGCCGCGTTTCCGCGGCCATCTTGGCGCGCGCCGCGCGCTGCATTTTGGGCCACGTGCTATTCACGTGGCCCCCTTTGCCCTGGTGCCTATAAAAGCCCCCCAGGGGTCTTCAGTTGAACCAGATCCAGAGTTGAGCAAGTTTTGTAATCTTATTTTTAGTTTGTAGTTGTTGTTGTTGTTCTTCTTCTAATTTTAGGTTTTAGCCATTAGAGTGAAAGAGAGAGAGAGTGTGTAAAGTATTGTATTTGAAGGGTGGCAAGATAATATAAGTACTACTTCTCTTCCTTCTTTCCATTTACTTGTCTTTGCATTTACTTTTACTTCCTTGTTGTAGTGTAATTTCTTTCTTCTTCACCTCTTTTCTTTTACTTTGTTGTAGTGTAACTTCCTCTTTCACTTCTTTTTTTCTTTGCTGTTTCTTTTACCTTTATGGCTAACTAACTTTTCATTAGCATGGCTAACTAACTACTAACCCACTAATTTCTAACACTTGATTGATAACCGCATGAGTCAATAGTGCCAAACAGCCTTGTGCAAATGAGAGCTATGGCATCTTAAGACGAGGGTTTCTAACTTTAATTTACCTACAAGTATCTACTTTCTTATACTTCATGCTTAATGAGTTTTTTGATGATCTATGAGTTGTATACTTTACTTGTTGTTGTAAGTTAGAGACTTTTCCTTTTAACTTTGCCGATACCATAGTGCACTCGAGTCTTCCCTATTCTCGCCTTCTATCGGATCTTGATAAGAGAATGTCCGAGTTTTTGCCGAGTAAGGCTAAGTTTTAGGATGAACTTTCACTCGATTTCCACGTGAATAGTTCCAATGCAAAAGGGTTGTATTCGCCTATGATCCATCGTGAGGCTATCTTCCAAAAGTTAAAAATTAGTGGGAGCACTTAGTAGAAATTAGCCATGCATTTTTACACTAAGAAAGAATCCACTTTTACAACCACCAAACATTTTCCAACAATTCTTAAAGACAACTTGTTTTCACTTTTCAATTCTTTATTTGGAAACAAAG